>QVAJ01000065.1:175817-290938 GCA_003546035.1 Mixornis gularis | reverse complement strand
AAAAAAAAAAAAAAAAAAGAAAGAAAGAAAGAAAGAAAGAAAGAAAGAAGTAGGCTAACACTTAGTACTGAGATGTAGCTGAGTTCCCAGAATGGCTACTGTGGCAAGGAGAGAGAGAGTTTACTGAGAAATTGGAAGTGTTTTGAAAAAAAAAACAACCTAAAAGGACCTTCAAAAAGACTCATTTCATCCTCAGGAGTTCCATCAGAAAAGCAGACTGACTCACTACAAGAGGACCAGAGAAAGGTACAACTGAGAATGAGTTAGAGATTAGGTGGGAAAAGCTGAGATAAGAACAAGCTAGAGAGTGGAGTGAGTCTTTCCACACGACAGTAAGTGAGGAGACAATCTTGTGCAACAATATGCTGAAGTGGAAGCAAAGAATTACTTTTTTAGCAGGAAATACTTGAAAACCCTCTTTGCTTTAGGAATTATTTTTGCTCTGCATGAAAAGCTGCCATACAAGTCAATGGAGAGTCATGAATGCAGGTTTGTAGCAGGTTACAAAAACAAAATTCAATGACATTCACACAGTCCTTGGGACATGGATTTTTACATTTTAAACAATTTTTAAAACAGGAAAGTAGTTGGAATAAGATATATAACACATATAATAACTAAATAATCTATATCCTAATGGAACTATGAAAACAACAAAAACAAACAATCTTTGGGTAGGGGGGACAAAATTATGTAGTGAAACACCCTGAGAGCAAAATTCTGCACAGAGGTGCTTCTTCTGCCTATCCCTGTTTACAGGACTTCCCCTTTCATACCCTAAAATGTATGTCCAGAGTCTCAGCCAAGTTAAAAGACTGCTAACCCATGCAGTATCTCTTCCCCCAGCAGCAAGAGCCACTGCCAAGGAAGGGAGTGCAGGAAGCAGGGGAGGAAAGGCGCAGGCTGTGGAGAAGCAAGAAGAAGGAAGAATGACTGGGAAGACTGAGGGAAGACAGCAAGGGAAGAAGGGTGGATAAGAAAGAGAGGAGAAGGGCAGAAGAAGAGAGGTGTCTGGGCACAGGGCTTCAGAGGGTTCTTGCTCATACCTGGGTGATCTCCCTGCAAATAAGGTGAAGTTTGAGGTTTGGGAGCCATTTGCTACATTTCTCCTTTGGCTACAGATGGCTCTGTAAGGAGGGTGAGAGTCCCTCTCCTCTCACTTGAGGGGGAACCTGAGCTCACCTCAAGCCCTTGTTCCTGTAGGGGAGGGGACTGTTCACGTGTTAGCTTTCTGCCAGCTGGTCCCATACCCAGTATGACAGGCCCATAGTCAGGACTTACCCCAGCAGTGGCCTCCTGAGACAATATGTTGAAAACTCTGGCCTCCATCAGCCTGTCTGGAAGACTTGAACCTATGTCTGTGACGCAGGCGGCAGTCCTCACACGGCAGGGGTCACCAGATGTTGACCGCCGAGGCTGGGAGAGTCCCAACTTCAGGGACAGAAAGATGAGGTCACCAGCAGCAGTTCAAGGGAACAAACTTTTATTCAAAAATCTGACTCCATTTATATACATTTGTACAGAGGTCAAGAGATTGGCTACACAGGTTGCCACCTCTCTAACCTGGATGGTGGACATCACCATCAATCATCTCTTCTCTCAGAGGAGAAGTATGTAAACATTCTAAAAATACACATTGTTTACATGAAGCTGCGTGAGAATCTACAGCACGAAGACAGAAGGCAGAAAATTCAGGGCGACATATGTCTCTGGCTGCCCAGGTTGGTTTCTCTCTTCTGGAATTCCCTTTCTTGTTTTGTATTTGTGAATGTAGTCTGCCTGTGGCGTGTCTGTGGGTTTTTTGTTTGACCTTTTTTTTAATAAAAACACTGCAGTATAGATTAGTTTGGCTTCCCAGGACTGGAATACAAACCTCATGCATGCCTGCCTGGAGGTCAATCCTGCCTTCTGTCCAGCACCAATGAGCAAGCTTCAATTTACGTGAATTCATAAAAGTGAAGCAATTGTAGAAAATCCAGTTGTGAGCTGTAACTTCTGTTTAAAAAATTGCAAATTCTCCCTTGACTAGAGCTCATTGGAATAAACATGCTACTTGTTTACTTCACAAACAGTCAAAAAGTTTAATTTCACCAGAAGGTATTGTGAATTGGCAAATAAAATTATTTCAGTTTTGTTATGTTATTTGAAGCTAATTCAAATTCAGAGATTTTTTTTTAAGTTTTACAGGTGTGTTGCATTTTTTCTTGTAGAACTACAGTGAAAATGGAATAAACACCTCCTTTTCATGACCTGAGAAAACCTTTTTGTAATCCCTTAAGTCCTAACTTACTTTATGCAACAGAAGCTTTAAATTCAGAAAGTTTCTTTTGTGACTTTGAACAAGTTATTAAAAAAATCAAATGTCTGTGTTTTTCTTTATTTTGATATTAAAATGTATTTAATAGGGAGAGAGGAAGTGGTTGGAAAGTGGTAGAAGAGAGGAGGTGCACAAGGATGGTATCCTGGTTGAAACAGGTACAGTGAGCTTGCATGTAAAGTCTAATCTGAAACAGTTGTAGATGCTTGCTCCCTAAGGTTTCAATTTTGCTCTGGTTTAGCAGTGTATTTGCAAAGAGAGATGTATATAGTGGCCTAAAGCAATATGGAAAGTAGAAGGTTAGAGACATTTAAGAAAGACAGAACTCTGCTCCTCTTTTTTGAGTATGAAAAGGGGGTAATATCTTGCTTCCTATAACATTCATCAACAGAAACTTAGAATTCAGTCTTGTATGTCAGCTTGTATTCAAGAAATTAAGCCTCACCATTTACACATTTTCACATCCTAGTTTTCCATTAGTGCAAGAGAAAGTAGGGCCCCATGAATTCGGAGATAATCATCCATTGCTGTTGGTACAATTATGACATATGCCCTATCCTTCCTCTCATTCCTGGAAACAGTATAACCTGATGGTTTGCCTGCCGTTGCCACAACATATGACTGAGCCTTGCCCTTTGCCTCTCATTGTGAAATTTCAAACACTCAAGGTTATAAACAGACCTTGCTGATGGAGCTGTGTCCTGAGAGAATCACGTTGTTCAAGATGAAAAATGTTTTGATAACATTTTTAACACTGCACAGTGCACAGACAGCCTGTAGTCATTTACTCATGGTCAAATCAGAGATAAGAAGGAATGAGTGACATTTTAGATACCAGAGAAATTATTCCTGAGTAGAGTGACTCGTGGAAAGCCCTTGAGAAAAGGACTGATCTTTGGCCTTGTGAAAGAGAATATTAGTTTTCTAATGAAACAAAAGAGTAAACAAAGCCTTGAAAACATAAATATCAGTGTTATTCTAAGAATTGATGACACTGATATTTCATGTCAGCAGAAGACACTGGACATAACAAATTGCTGAATTACACATAGATATGGAGTCATACGTCAAAGAATTAGGTGAAGCCTGAAATTTATGGGAAGTATATCTAATAATATGATATTATATAGATTGATTGTAGTATAACCCATGAACTAAATTGGATCCTAATGATAACGTATCGGTAAATGTTGACTCAGCAGCCACTCCCCAGCATGCTTTAATTAGGTTGACTTTTCTGATTTTCAGGTTTCTTTCAGAATGGGGTTGAGCTGGTGATACCAAGGTAGCCACTGCAGTGGACCTGCCTCCTCCTTTCACGACATGAAAGTGTGCTGGGTTACCCAAATATGAGATTCTGCTGCCTGCTCCAGCAGTGTGTCAGAGAGAAGCATGGAGGACTTTTGTCTGTTCTGACATTCTGCCTGCCTTGTCTCCATTGTGGAGCTCAAACAGTCAGGAGTAAGGGCAAGCTTGAAGCTTCTTCTCCCAGTGTTCCCCTCAAAATCATGGCATATATACTACCTCCCTCTACCTTTTTCTATCACCAATAAGCAAAATGTGGTAGTTAAGTGAAAATACCTGCAAAAAGACAAAGACCTGGCCCTCATCATCTGCATGCTTCTTGAGGGAGGCTATTGCCTCCGCTGGAGTGACAGGATTTGTATTATTCAGCTGGTCCTATTTCTGGTTAAAAACCAAAATTCAGGTAAGCTAGTAGGATGCTACCAGAGATACTGGGAAAAGACAAGTGATGTGGAGTGCCATGGAGGTCAGGATTTAGCATTATGGGGCTCTTTTTTTTTACATTAAGAAACTGCATACACTTCAGCTAAGGTAAAACCCTGTCTAAAGAAATGTTTCATTATATTTTACCAACTCTATAGCATATGCAGTTATTCATTCTCCTTTTTTGTTTCTGTAGCCTTGGAAATACTTGAAGGCAGCATATGTTTTTTCCTTTACATATATTTTATAAATAATCAGTTTAAATTGCTTGCAATAAATGTAGGCGGGTAAAAGATTTTGAAGCTACGTGAGGTTGTGTCCAATGGTAATAATAACATGAATTGCCACAGAAAGCTGTGTTCCATTATGGCCTAAACTGAGAGAATACTGATCCAAAATTTTATTTCTTCATAAGGGTTATAAAACTAATACCAGAACTGTGTGAAGTAATTTTTTTCCAGATGATTAAATACTGAGCTAAAACTGAATTTTTAAAAAATGTAGACATATCGGAACTTCTGCAGAAACCACTGTTTCCCATTACTCACTATTCTCACATCAGAGAAGCCAAACCTTAAAATATGTGTTCCTAATTTTGAGGTTTCTGCATGAAAAGATGTATTTTGTCTTATCCCATTTCTCGCAGTATCAGTGAACCTTCTTATCAGTGCTGCAGGAGTCTTTATGACAAAATTATTTACAGAGAGCTTAGACAAAAACCCCCCCACACCTAAATGTGATCTAATTAGTCTTTAAATAGAAATTATCATCACTCTAAAGCTGTATTAGAAAGACAAAATGTGCATTTTTTTTACACAAATAAAAATCTCTACATATTATTTAAGTGTTCTTTTTCACAATCAACAATGGAAAGTTTGCAGTGTGTCATAAAATTTAACACAAACTATCTTTATTATTACATTTCAGACTGAGGTATGCTCATGTTACTTCAATCATTAAATACCTATCATTCAGTTTCCAAGTTCAAACCACGACATTTGTTCCTGCAAATAAGTACAAAACAAGGAAACTCATTATACATTCCAAAGAGGTGTATGCTGAAATACCAGTACGTTGCTTGACCAGTGGTACTCCTTTCTGAAAGTAAAGGTAGACAAAAGCTGTTCTTCCTCAAAAGTCAGATCTTTAGATTCTTAACTGGATCTATTTTTGTCAGTTTTTTCTACAGTGTCCACATAAGGCTGTTGGAAGACTGTGCATGGATCAGTCAGCAGCACTTTACAAATAGCACTGAGCTGTGTGTCTCATTATCCCTGGGTGATCAGCGGCATCCTGCAGAGATCTTTGTGCAACTTTGACATGGCAGTCATCAAACTTGAAAAGCATTTTGAAGGATTAGTGGAGAGAAATGTTTCCCTTCCCAGGCAGGCATAAGCCACATAAATTTTCAGAATATTTTTTAGTATTCAGATGATATACCTCATTTAAAGTGATATCTATTAATTAAGCAGGATTTGAAGCCTGTTGACTGTCTTCGAATAGAAAGGAGTAAGGCTTCTTAACTTCTAGGCCTGAGGAACTCCCAAGACAAGGGTATTTTTTTTTTAATTGGTGAAGATGACTGCTGCACTGCAAATGCTGTAAGGACTAGCATGAGTTATTGTAAGGACAAGCAAGACTTGCAACATTAGCATTCACACTGGATCTCCTTGACAGGATTCAGTATTGCTGAGATGTAAGATCTCAAAGCCTGGGTGAGTCTCCCCAGAGACGTGTTTGGAGAAAATACTCTACATGCAACATTTCTGCTTTGTTTAGGGGAAAGACATTGCATTGCTCGACACTTGTGATTTATATGACCACATTCCCATGGGTACATTATCAGTTCTTCTAGAAGCATCCTTGCTGTAAAATTACGAACATATATAAAAAAACCAAAAAACCCAAACCAAACCAAGCAAGCAAGCAAACCAACCTCCCCACAACCCAAATAAACCCTCCCCAGCCAGGATCCATCAATACCTGTCAGTCACTTAAAGTAATACAATGAGATTAATGCTTCCAAATGTTACACTGACGTCCAACTCGGAAAAAATCTACAACATGAATAAAGGCGGGAAGGGTAAAGAGGAACTTTTCTGCATGATAAATTATGATACTTGCTACAAGCTGCGTCTATAGGGTACTTTGTAACCCTCAGAAAGATCTTATTGCACATTTGCTATTGATAACACTATGATTTGTTTTTCTATTGTATATGCATTGTTTTCCTGCTGCATTTTATACCATAATGATAAGAACCACAGAGGGGACTTTCTAGGGGCACATGATGACAGAGATTAGTTTCAATAGGCAACAATCAGTTTCAGATGTGGAACTTCGACTTTGGCAGAAATACAGATGGAGGTATCTTAATCTTTGTTGTAGGACTAAAGAACAGCAAGAAACGAGACAACTGCAGCTCAGAAAGTTCTTCTCTGTATGGAGATTACTATTTCTATGTGACCTTATACACTTACCTAGACTACTTCAGATGACTTCACATAAATTTTCTCAGACCAGGTCTAAAAGGTGGATTCCTTTTGCTTAAATTACTGCAGAGTAAGGCATAAGATCCCATAGTCTTGAAAAATTCTCATTTGCTGTAGTCACACATCAGAACACCAACAACTTTTAGGGATGACAGATACTTAAAAACCCTCACTGAAATACAATCAGTAATCAGTACAGTCCAGTTAACAGTTTTGTACAGATACGTGTTACACATAATATTAAAAGCTCTTCTGCTTTCTACCACTTACAAGTGTACACCATCCTGTGTTAAAATCATTTTGCAAAACTAACTAGATACATAGGCATGTTATTCATGAACTCCAGATTTCCACAAACTATGAGGCTAAACTTTCTTAAAAGTGACAGCTTGCTCTCAGAGATTAAAAAAATAACTTGGATGCTTTTATATTCTTCTGTCAATGTGTTGGTTATATAAGTTATAGTCAGTAGCATCTCTGAAATGTCATGTTAATTAATCATATTAAGCAATAAAATATATGACTGATAAATAGAAATATTCCCAATAAATTACTTATAAACTAAATCTAAAACTCTAAATGAGTATTATTTAAAACACCAAAGGCAAAGTCTTGCATTTATAAAAGCATATCAAGAGGAAGCTTTGAAGAGTTAGAGTTCAACAGAGAAGTTCAATTCTGGCAAGTTAATGGAATTTTAGCATGCTTTTTCATGAAAACTGCTGCAATCTTTTTGCCTAATGTAACCTCATTTCAGTTAATGGCATTGAAGCATCCTAAAGCTAAATGACTGAGGCAGGATTGAGATCAAAAGTAGCTCTTAGACAGGAAAATGCTAAGTGCTGTATTACAGACTTCCATCATTTATTTGCACTTTAAAAAATTGAGATGAAATCATTGAAAGTCCCTCTTTGCTACATGTTGCATGTTGCCTAGAATTATAATTTTTGACTTGTTTTATCACCTGGTGTTCAGCACAACTCATGGAGTCAAAAAGATGCAAGTGATAACATGGCCCTAATCCATGCCAAGCTTCACAACTGCTAGAAAAGGCAACAGAGCACCACACCACCTTTCTCCCTGAGCAATGGCATGTCCACCAGCACATTGATGGGCATTGGGCATGTGTTATTTCAACACAGTAACTGTGCAAGCTTTTGGATAGATCTAATTATACATTATACACCTATTAGTAGAATAAGGATCATTTTTAATGCGTGGTTATCAACAGTCACTGACTAAAGCGAGTGAAACTCATGCTGTGGATGGTTTGGCTTGAAGCCCTGGGTATCTTATGAAGGTTTAGATGTCATTAAGAAAAATCCATTGTTTTCAAGAATAATTATTTCCCTGCTGAGAAAACATCTCCAGACTGCAAAACCAGTACATTAACTTAGCATACAAAAACAATCTTATGACTTTTTTTTCCACTAAGATGGTAGAAACACTAATAAGAAACCAAAAGTGCAAAAATGTTTATTGATGGGAAGTCAAACACGCTTAGAGAACAAAACCTTTTTTTCTTTTTAAAGCGAGGTATCAAGAGTTTCATATGACTCCACAAACACGTACTGTTAATAAAATATTTAGGTCCCACTGGAGTTAAAGATAACCTGGAGTTTTCCTAGCAGTTATCACTGAGAACTTTTCTTGGTCTTACACAAGACTGAGTTTGAAACTACTGACACTTTGCAGGAGAATACAAGAATCTTATGCACCTGTGTCAAGGCTGCCTGCTCTTTTTCTGACATACACTGACTTAGCCAGGCAAACATATTGCTCTGGACTCATTCTCCTTTGGGCTCTTTTGATCTCTCCACATGCAGAAACAAGAAAAGGTTGCCTCAGAGGCATAAATTTCCTAAACTCCAGTTCTGGGCTGATTTATGTTGCACCTTAACCCTCTCTGATGTTAGCCTAGGGGTGTGACAGACAAGGCTGCACGTGCTGCATATTTTAATTTTGCTATGCTGTTATAACCAATTACTCTAAACAGCAAAGACAGGGAGTAGTACTGAGATTTACTGTAACATTTAGAATAGAAAGTGGTTGGTTTTCAGCAACAGGAGGAAGAATTAAAATAGGTAAATGAACTAAATATTTGAAAAATACTTTAGCCCTGGACCAAAAGTCTTGTTTTCATCCACAGAACAGGAACATGCAAAGGGCAATACTTTCCGTGTAGCCCGTATTCAGACTGCCTTGGATTGTTGTCCAGCAGTTGGGATGATCAGGCAAAACACAGTCTTTGAGCACCTAAAATCCTTAGTTTTTCTTCTGAAATATTGTGTACTTAGATATATATCCTGATAGAGAAGGCCTTTTCCTATAGGATTAACAGGAGACTTTTAGGTGCTGAGGGATTTAGTTTCTCTAGTCTTCTTGTACTACTGTCATACCTTGTGTTGCATGCTGAAAAATAATCTTAATCAATCCTAGACGTTTCCTTATGTACTAATCAGTCTGGGTTTAGAAAGCACAAGTTTTTCAAGTAATTTCTTCCAGTATAAAGGCAATTAGGCACCTCCATGAGATGCATGCCAGACTGGATTGAAAAAACAGGAAATAATTTAGGATAATAATTTCAAATATGAAATGTAATCAAAGAGAGGGAAGCTAAGATTAATACAATCTATTTATGAGGAGACAGGTGAGACAGTTACATCATCTCCATAAATTCCACTTCGCTCTTTCCTATGAGTTATTCAAGCTTTCAGAAAAGTCATAAAATAGGAAAAAAATGCCTGTGGAAGTGGTGAAGGAGGGTTTGGTTTTTCACATTGTGTTATTGAGAGCATGATTTTCTAACCTTTACTATTGGAATAGTAAAGTTAGTTAATACATTAATGAATTTAAAAATTTAAGATTTTGGATTTACCATTTGACTAGTCTAACCAATTGGAATTTATCTTAAATTTAATTTTATTAGGGAAAACAGAAAAAGTATGCATTTTTAGATCAATATCTTAATTTCTCTTTAAACCCTGCTCACCTATCAGTTTGCTACTTCCCATATCAGACATGAGCCATTTGCCCTAAAATCATCATCAATAAAGAAGTCATGTTCTCAGCTTACAATGAACCTCTCCTTGCTTTCAGTTCAAAGGGCATTGTGGATAGCTACAAGTAGCAAAAGATTTGTGAGGAAACTATCTACATCATAATGGTACGCAATAAGAAACAGGAATTGTAACCTTAAAAGTAAAGCAATGGCTATTTTAGTTAGATTTTTAAAAACTGTGTCATTCTCTGATAACTGATGCAAAAGATTGATTTGGGGGGTTTTAATTCAGATTGATCATAATCATATCAATGATTTATTTTCAATTTTAAAAATTGAGTGCCTAAATATTGGCCACTTGAATTCTGCACCAATAAGCAGAGAAATCACAGTCATTCCCCTAAATGGGGCTGATGGACTCATAACAAATCATTTTCACCACGCTCAGCAATCAGCTTCCCTGTTACCTAATGGCATCTTGTAAGTATAATGAAAACAGTAGTTCAGTGGAGAAAAAGGAAAATATCACCTGTGGTCCACAATTAAAGGAGATAAGAGGGAAGAAAGCAGTAGGTTGGACATACTGATATTACTGTCCTTACTGACGCACTGCACACACAGTAGCCAGGGAAACAAAGGAGACAAAGGACTGGTTACATTTATTTATTTTAGTAACTGACAGTCCTGATTCTATAAATAATCATTTAAGCCTAAGCAGAAAGGAATAATATAAAAATATGCACTTTCCTCAATTTAACCAAGTTATACAGTCTTTATAGCTGTTCTTTTTGAGTGCTGATTACAGCATTACTGTGGCATCTAAATGCCTTCCAGCAGCTCCCTGGTAATGTGGTTACTAATTGCTATGTTATATTCTATTAGAGAGCTTGATCTTGCAAAATGTTGTAAGGGTTGCCTTTGCAACAGACAAATCACCATTTGTCAGCATCAGAATTTCAGGAATGGACTGGAAAGTTGATATTTTCTCCAATCTGTTACATTTCATTACACACACACATATACATTCAGCGTAGTCTGGTTCTCTCTCTCCTTTAAAAAAACTGAGGAAGAACTTCCAGTACTGTAAAACTGAGGATTTGTGTCACTTGCTGGAATGAGCTACAATGTTTATAATGCTTAATCTTGAAGTTTTTTTTCCTTTTCAACTGACATACAGAAAATAAATTATTGGTAATACAAAAGGAATTTTGTTATCTCATAGCTACTTTTGATTACCTCTAAGGCTTTTGACTAAACTGTTCAATTCATAGCAGCCACAGAAATTTGTTCCTTTGAATCAACAGGAAGGCTCACATGTAGAACAAAGAACAACTCTACTATGGCAGAGGACTTGAATGGATATCCCAGGTGGTCTCTTCTAGTATTGTATACCTCCAAAACAGCCAAAAGGAAAGCACAACAGCTAGGAAAGCTGCATTTTTAGGAATATTATACTGTAATTTTTTTTGCACTGTTTAACAAATCTAAATTCTAGCAATAGGTATAGTCAAATTTAAATGAGATGCAGTAAATTAGCCTTGGATCTGAAGTGCATTCAGTTTCCTAAGAGAGTAAGTGATAAGAATTGTTATGGTTCAAAAATTGATGTTGGGAAATTTTTACAATGGCGGTGTAATCAATCAGAGTACACATGTACAGCATTGCATTACAGGGTTATGCATTCATGGCTATTAACATAAAAGAAAACAAGAGAAATTCTTCTATAATATTGTGTGTGCATATATCTGTCTATATCTAATCTCTGTCTATATCCACACACTGCCACATATGCATATACGAAGATACATAAAACCATATAATCACCTTTATTTTACTGACCAAGGATAGACAGTGTTGTGCCAGTAACAATTCATTATTACTATAGCTCAGCTTTAAAGACAGAACATGCATGTTTTTTGTGCATCCTATCAGTTGCTTTCATCCAACCAAACACTTGATTCAATAGCTGAAAGCTTACCCGTAGTCCTATGAACAGTCCAAACAGACTGTCCCAGCTTTCAGTGGATGAGTTATGACATTCAGTCATATGTCTGAAACTAAGCCATGAGTAGAAAACTGCATTTAATTTCTGCAAAGTTAGTTGTCAAGTATCTGCTAAAAAAATTAGTTTAAAGTTTATACCAAGCTAACAGTACTATTGTCAAGAAAGAATAAATGCATAATATTTTGTCAGTCTTTCTCATTCCTTCCTCTCATATTTTCTCTTGCCCCTTCTGTTTCAGTTTTTAATTTTCCAGCACCCCAGGATTTGTGGATTGAGATTGATGTAGTTAGAAGAATTGGACTGTAAATCAACAATCACTTGTTCCTTTATTGTATGTTAGATCTATTTGTATTGTATGTTACATCTAATTAAAAAAAAGGAAAAAAGAAAAACTGAATTTTAAAAACCTTACATTGGTACATGGTGAGTTTAAGTTCATTGCCATAGTGACTACTGCTTATTTCTCAAGCTCAGTCTTTCTACAATAACAAAGCTATCACCCACACATCTCTCTGCTTATTCTTCCTCCAATAAACATTCTAACACACATAGTACCAGAGAATAAGTACAGTAGATACTGTACTTTGGTGTTTTTATGAAAAATCACAGAAAAGAATGTGACCTCTGTGTGTGGTGAGAACTAATGTGGAAAAATGTACAAAGATAGGAGTTAACTTACTGAAAAGAGAAATATTGGTTGCAAGGGATTCATGAATTTCTCTAATATTCATCTTATGTTTTTAAAAAGTGAAGATATATGGCCTCTTTTCTGATTTTTCTGAAGTCATATTGATCTTAGGCAATTTGCAAACTTACTTTTTAAAGCAACAAATGTTATTACAGTTTCTAAAATGAATCTGTTCTAAAACTTATGTTCCCAAGCTTCCCTACTATTTTTCCTTTGCAGAGCCTCCAGTTATGCAGTTTTTCACTTGAGTTATTACCTCCTTTAGGCAGAGAAGGTAAAAAGTTGCTACAGACATCCCATATCCTTTTCCAATTCTCCAGTCCATTCTCTATAGAATTATTGCAAAGGGACCTTACAAAATTATGAAAGACAAATGGTTTTCACTTACATTAACATTAAAAGGGTTTTAATTCATTGTGAAGTTACATCTAACATCTAGGCTCTTATAAGTGTGTAAGAACTGGAGTTCTATCAGTGTATCTTTATAAAGTAGCAAAACCCCCCAAAATGTCATTTATTTGGAACCATGTTATTCATAAAATTTGGCTTCTTTCAAACAACGTGGGGTTTTTTTTTCCAGAGGGGAGGAGAGGATTTTAGATGCCTCTTAGTGCATTATTTCATAGTCTTATCAAAATGTTATGTTTTATTTGAAAAAAAAAAAAAAAGATGAAACAACTAATTTTGAACCTTTAATGGCAGAATGAAATTTTCTCAGCTCACAACAGCATTTAACCCCAAATTTTATCAAGATTATGAGAAAAAAAATATTTAAAAACTTTTTGTAAACCTGAACAGTATACTATTTTTTACAAAGTCCAAAACTAGTGTTCACATACAACCCAAACCATGTATTACCTTGAATTAACTTTTCTTTTTGGTCTTGAAAAAAAGAAAAAAAAAAAAAAGCTGTTATTTCAACTCTAATTTCAGTGTTCAGTGAAGCTATTACACGTTTTCCTCAACCATTCACCACACTGGAACTTTACCAAAGCATTTGCAAGCTTTGTTGCCTCTCTTAGCAATCTGGTGCCTGGAGGGAGATAACTGCAAATGGTGTTTCTCTCTCTAACCCATAGTCAAAAAGAACATTGGCACTAAATCAGTAACTTTGTTGCCAATGCTACTTTTTTTATCCTCAGTGCTTTACCAGCCTCTTATTGTTTTCCACCTTCATTGACTTGATTTTCTTCTGCCCCCTTTTAGACAGAGTTGTTATAATGGGACTTCATGGGTTGAGCACTTACCCTGGCAGATTGACCTTACTCACCTTACTTGGACATAGACATATTTCTTTCAGGTTCATGAAAAAAGATTTCCTAAAAGAGCCATTACTTCAAAGGCAGGCTGTCTGTGTAGATACTGTGTCCCTTGGAGACTTGTTCTGTCCATTATATCATATATGTGTGTATATATATATATATATATATAATTCTGCAAGTTAGAAAGACCTTTGAGTCTCTTAAGCAGCTTTTTCAGCAGTTGGAATTATCTCTTATCTTTCTCAGCAGATTTATCCTTCCCAGCTTCCCAGTTTTGTCTAGGGGAAGGCAGCCAAAGATTTCTTCCAAAACCTTGAATCCAGGAACTAATTGTCATTGAAAGGCAGTAGCAAAATTCTGAGCAGGTTTTCTGCAATAATCAGGACACGAGAAAATGCATAGCTCATATGCAGCAACTCCATGAACGTTCAGTGCAGTTAAGACTGCACATATTATATTCCAATGAAAGTTTTTACTTATGAATTTCTATAGGCCTCACAGCAGGACCTTGATATTTAATATTGACTCAATCAAATGTAACCTAGTATTACATTTAAAACTCCCATCATCACAAATTATAAATTCAAAGCAATTCTAAGAAGCTGCCAAAGGGGATCAGCAGGGAAAATCCTAAGACTACGATATGAATGGCTAGAGATGACAATCAATTTCTTCTATTAAAAAGTTGTTATTGTATGCTGGGTTCAGTTCACATACTGTACGATTCAGACACAGTTACATTCCATGACTGTAATGATAACCTTAGATTTTAGAAAACTGACCATCAAGTTCTTTGCATGTTTCAAGTGAGAGAGCTGGTAAGATCACCTGAAGGGCTGGCCAGAAAGAGTAACATACTTTTTAAAAAGGAACAGAGCAGGAGGAAAATCATGAAACAAACTCCACAGAATAAAATGAGAATGCCCAGGAGTACACCAGTGTTTGCAAAATACCAATAGACCTGGAACATAAAGGAAAATCACTACCTCCTACTACCCTCTTCTCTGGCCAAATTCAGAGAGGAATTCCATTTTGATCTCCTAGACTTTTATCCATCTTAGGAATGCAGACTTACTGAGAAAAAGGCTGTTAGTCAAAATACCAGGCTATAGCCATTTCATTTTAGAAATGTGGCAGAATATACTATGTCAAAGCCAAATTATATTTTACTGTGAAAGTTTGAAAAAGTCAAGAAGTTGTAGTATTCTAAAAACCTCTAGATTTTTAATTCAGTCACTTTATTCGAAGTTATCGTATAGGTTTATATGCATTTATTACACATTTATATGCAAAAGCTGGAATGCATAAACCAGATATATGTCCTTGCAATTATTTGCTAAGACATTCAGTTTAAAAAATCTCCACACTGGATATTAAAATAAAGTGCACCTCTATATCTTAGGGGCTGGACCCCAGTTAAAACAATTTCACATTTCAGATCTCAGTTTTTATTTCTCTCTTTCAAAAAAATGCTGCTGTTCAAACTTAAATATTTGACGCAAATGAGCTTCAGTGAACGCAGTAAATAAGCGCTCTCATTTTATGAGTATCACATATCACAGTCTCCAAGCACTTTACAAGGGAGGATACAGGCTGAGTCATATATAATTTCATAAGTCAAGCTTAGCTGAATCAAGGCAATTCCTTCTAAGTTAAAACTCTGAAAGTGAGTTGAAAATTGAAGTTCACAGTGATTCAACACAGTAATTGCTGGTAAAAGTGACTGATTGTAGCAAGACAGTTTGAAACCACTGGCATACCAGAATATGCTTGGAGAAATCTCAAATATCAGGGCTAGTGACATTGCTTAGCCTAGTTATAGAAACGTAGAGTCAACAGAATCTTGACCACAGCCATTTCTTGAATTCAGTTCTGACACAATTGCATAACTTTCTTTTTTTCATTGGATGTAGCCCTGCAACAATCTGTCTCTTCCACACAGTTTACAGGTGACCAAAAAAAAAAAAAAAACAAACCCCACAGAAATACCAGGTTTTGGAATCTGAAGACTCACACCGTGGATTACTGCACATGATTGTAGAGTTTACTAGAAAATGCATACTTCCATAATTATTATATTTCTTGGAAAAGAGTTAACATCCTCTACAGCATACTGTGCATGAAAGGTGTTTCTATATGGAAAAGCAAAAATGGCTGTCAGAATGCAAAACTTAAATCCTAAGACAGCAACACTTAGCTGAAAACAAAGCTTAAATCCTAAGACCTACTTGCTTTAAAGCAGTAAGTACTCAGGCTCTAGACAAAGTCTAACCAAGCTTTTTTGTTCGGAAAAAACAGTGTCTCACACAATGGGGGCCACCCAAAACAGTCGGCCTCATAGCAGGTCAGAGCTAACACCAATGGATTAAGAAGTATTTTCCTTATTAAAAAGTTAGGATGTAGCTTGACTAATATATTTACATGGCCATGGCAACCCAAGCACTGTGCATTCCCATCTTTAGACATTCATTCATTCCTCCCACCAACCTCTGCCTTCACACCGGAACAAGTGTTTGTGTAACCAGCTGACAAATAGGACCAATGCCCCCATTCAAATCCCTTCTTTATTGTTAGGTTTATTGCTCTTAAGCTGGATCTGTGCCACAGCTTAGTTTACCTTTTAGTCTGAAAAGTGCTTGTGATGCGTAGGCGTGGGAAGAGAGAAAGGTGGGAAGAGGGATTGCTTAATACTGTACCATACCAACAAGAAGTCTGTGTGATTGACATTTCAGTGGTCACAGCAGTGGCTGCTTGCAATGCCAGTTGAGGATCAGTGTAAAGCGTTGCAAACAGAACACTTAAAGGAAGCAGAGATTGAGCTTCTTAAACCCAGGCTCACTTGGAACTTGTCTTCCTATCGTTCTGGAAGCAGCACTCTATAAAAGGTGTTTTTAAATAGCATTGGATAAAGAACATGTTTGTCTCAGCTTCTGTCTAATCAAAGCAGCTTCATCTGATCGTGAATCCTGGCTAACTATAGGGCACAGTAGCAGAATAGTTTGAGGTATAATTAAATCCTCCTGTTAGCAGGGATCTGCTTCCAGAGAGCACTGAAAAATCAGCATAGCTTTCAGATTGGGTCAGTAACAGCAGAAGCTTTCAGTGAGATTTTTAAGGCACCAAAACTGTCTCTGTGCTGCCCTGAACTAAAAACACAGGTTGGAGTTGTGTTTGATGGAGAGAAGGTATGGTTTAAGAAATCATATAAAAATATATGTTCTGAGCAGAGAGGTTTTGTATGACTGGGTTTTTCTGGCCTAACTGTAATCATAGTCATTGCACAAACAGCATTGCATTTCTGAGAAAACCATCCAAGAAATCAAATGGTAATGCCCCATGTGACAAGGCTAGCACCAATTTTTAGCTAAAATGTATGAATAACACTTGTGTCTTTAATTTAAAACTAGTAGCACGGCATATATCCTCAGAAACATTGCTTCATCTGTAGCTTTTTTAAAAAAAATTATTGCATCCAGTAAGCAAAGTATTTTAGAGCAATCAGAACCCTTTCAAATTCATCCAGCTCTAGAGTTGCAAAAGAATAATTGGTACTGTCAGCACTTTCAATAACAATTTGTCTCTCTAACACAGGAACTATGCTCAACTGGATTTCACTACTCAAATAATTCTGTTTTATTTAGAAAATAAAAATGCCCCAAACACAAACTTTGACAAACACATGTACTAAAAGCTTACCCCCAGAACTAATAACTGTCATACATTTTCTACTACTGGTTATTCTAAATATCAAAATTATTAACATTCTATTCCATGTCTCCGTGGCCTGTTTTCAGCCCACCAAATTTACCTCAACTCTCCCCTCGTATTTCCATAAAGACTAGAACTGCATTACCAAAACTCTTGGTTGTGCTCCATCACTGTTCAGCCCCATGGTCCTTCTTCCCACACTACACTGCCTAGCTCAGACATAAGAGCATACTTGTTGCCCTACCTACTGGTAACTGGCTGGATGGCTGCTGCCAAATGTAGCAGGCAAGTGTGGCTCTTCCATTATTTTCCCTACTTGGGCATTGATAATGCTTTATCCTGCATAGCTCCCAATCTTCCCCAAACTTGTAAGAGTACAATTGCACCAAGCTACGGTTTCATTCTGTGCTTCTCTAACAGTGCTTATATAACTCAAATATAGCTTAAAAGGTCTAGCTAAAAGCTTATTACACCAAATCCAGTCAACAGTGATGTAAGTGGCAATACTTCTATATGAAAAGTTAGTTGGATCTTCCTTAGCGGATTAATAAAAGCAATACATGACAATGTGTCAGCATTGAAACATTTGCAAAGTAAAAAGGCTTTCTCAGAGACCGGGACTACTGTTCAAACTTAAATGCGCACTTACAGAAGTCAAGGTAGACAATACCCACAGCTCTCCCCTCATCTACCATGCACGTAGTTTGCTTGGTAAGATAATCATCTTCATAGAAAGCTATCAAGTTGGTTAATTTTGACTTCCCTTTTGAGAACCCATGCTGACTACTCCTGATCACCTTCCTGTCCTTCATGAACCCGGAAACGGTTTTCAGTATCAACAGTTTTCAGGATCTGTTGTTCAATAACTATGAAGGAAGGCTGCATCCAGATACAACAGATTTATTTATGTCAAGTAGTTTAAGTATTCCCTAACCTGATCCTCTTCTATCAAGGGTGTGCCTTCCTTGTTGCTGGTCTCCAGGTCCTGGGATTTCTGAAGGCTGGTCATACTAATGAAGACAAAGAAAGAATTCAGTACCTCAGCCTCTTCAATGTCCTGTGACACTGAGCCCCTACCCCCACTTAGCAGCAGACTCACATATTTTGCTGCTTATGTACTTACAGAAGCCCATCCTGCTGCCTTTCTTGTTGCCTTGTTCCCTCACTAGACCCAACTATTGTTGAGCTTTGCTCTTCCTAATCCTATCATTGCATCCTCAAGAATCATTTCTATGTTCCTCTCATGTTACCTATCACTTTTCCCCCCTTCTGTATGTTTGCTTTTCATGGTTGGATTTTCCTAGGGGCTTCTTGTTCACCCACACAAGCCTCATGGTATCACTGCTTAACTTCCTGCTCATTGGGATGGTTCTTGAGCTTCAAAGAGATGATCCTTGAATATCAAATACCCAGCCTGGTCCCCTCTTCCCTCCATAGCCTTATCCTATGGGACTATTTCAGGCAGACCCATGAAGAGGTCAAAATCTGCTCTCCTAATGTTCAGGACTGTGATCTTGCTGTTTGCTTTGCTCCATTCTTTTAGGAGTCTGAACTTCACTGTCACTGACAGTCTTCACTCCCCTGATAAGCTCTTCCTTATTTGAAGGTATGAGCACTATCAGATCTTCTCACTGATTTCTCTGTCATCTCTATCAGGAAATTTTCATCAGTGCTTTCCAGGAACTTCCTGGATTTCTAAATGTCCTGCAGTTATCAGGGTAGCTAAAGTCCACCACAAGGATCAGAGCCTGTCTGTGGACCTGAGGCTTCTTCTGGCATCATCTACTGCTTCCCTGAGCAGGCAGCCTGTAGCAGACACTCCCTACAGTTTCATCCATACTAGTTTTTTGTTTAATCCTCTCCCATAAATTCTCAGCATCTCCTCATTCATCTTCAGAAGGGCTCCATACACTCTAACTGCTCTCTCCCAAAAGGGAGCCCTAAAGGGCAAATCCAGCTCTTTTTCTTCCTATCCTGCCCTTCCTAAAGGGCCTGTGTCCCTCCACTGCATTATTGCAGTCATGGGAGCCATCCCACTACATTGCCATGAGCCCAACAAGATCATAACCCTACAGTCCCATGCATTTCTCTACTTACTCACATTTATTCCCCATGGTGCACACGTTCATGTACAGGCATTTCAGAGACACTTGGATATGTCATTTCCCAGAAAGGACTGGGGAATTTTTCCCAAACTGGTGTCTTGTAGGCACTTCCTTGCTTCCTGAAAATGCTTAAAGTTGTTTAAGCTCTTTATTGTGGTTTTTGTGTTTGCCTTCACTGGCACCACGCTAGGCCCTTTGCTAGACAGCTCTGTCCCTCACAGGCTGCTGGCAATGGTCTTCATTTCACATCACTCCCAGTTTAAAGCCCTTCTTAGGAAGTCAGATATGCTGCTGGCAAAGATACCTTTGCCTCGATTAGTGAGATATATCCCATGTCTCCCTTCAGGTGCTGATCCTTAGACAGGGTCCCAGGAGCAGAGAAACCAAAACCCTCTTGCTAAAACAAATTCCACAGTCAGCACTGCTTGGTTTGTTTATTCTACCAGCATGGGCCAAACATAAGAATTGCTAAAGGTTAAGGGTTTTATGTAAATTTATAAAATTCACTTGAAGTCAAAATTTTAACATGCTTCTATAAATGATAGTGAACATATATATCTATATTCTGTGCAGAATTTAAGACTTCAAATGCTAACACCTATAATGTGTATGTCCTGCTTAAAAGAACAACCTTATTTAAATTACAGGTACTCAGTTTATCCAATACCATTTCATTCTCAGAAAAATTCAGCAAATCTTTCAGGACTGACTGAAAAATCATCAAGGAATACAAAAGCCAAGGTATTTCATTTTCTTATGTTACCCTAATCCTAGGCAATGAGCCTAAAAACCAATCTGACAACTTCAGAGATGTTGCAGCAGCTCTCTTGTTAGAGGCTAGAAATGAGCCAAGACACAGACTTTTTGTTTATCACAGCATGAAAAGGGCCCTGGTTTATTCCCCTTTACAGCTCAGCCATCCTGACTCTGGCTGCAGCAAGCTCCTGCTGTAGGTTTCCCTTGCAGCCTCTGACTGCTGGGTATTTCCTACTAAACTATGACTACATGTATTGGTTTGCAGACTCTGAATGCAGGCTTTTACCTGGCTAGACTATGACTGCAGGTTCCAACAACAGTCTCTAACTGCAGACCCAGACTGACCTCACAGCAGTGATTCTCTCTTCCCAGGATCCTGCTTCATGATCTTCTCATTCCCTCTTCCTCAATGCCCCTGCTCCTCCATGCTCTCCCTAACCAGCCAACCCACTCCCTTTTATCACACTTACCTTTATTGGATACAGCTGTGACTCATCAGGGCTGTATTAGGTAGTTAACACAGCTGTTACTTATCAGGGTGAGGTTGCCTGTATTCCCTTCTCCTACACAGAGACTGATCTCATTTACCTGCCTCATCCATACCATAAACTCCTGATATTATCAGAGATGTTCCTGCAGTATTTGACTAATATGAATGAGACCAGGCTCAGGATTTGTAATTCCATGAAGTCACTGGGTTATCTGAATGTATAAATTCTACTACAAAAACCATTAATACTTGAATTCATGTCATATTGACTTAAATGTGTCCTTATCTAATTTTGAAGATACTTATTTTTAAGCAACAGCGTGCAGTAGTTTTAATCATAATTGCTTTTGTTCCTGCTAGAGGTGCACCTCTACCAGGAAAATGCACAGCCTGAGCTGCAGGCTGAGATTCCTTACTGCCTGAAGTGAATTTCAAATGTAAACTAACCTATGCTATCTGGCTGTTAGTGATCTTTTTTGGGTTTTGGTTGTTTGTTGTTTTTTTTTTTTTATAAAATGACAAAGGCAGCAGTAGTAGTAATCATCATCCTCATCATCAAAAAAAAAAAAAAAAGTCCGCACTTTTGCTAGTGATGGATTGCTAGTACCCTCTTCAATTTTCTGTGAAGCAAATTGGTTTAAATTAGTAAGCCAGGCAGCTCAGCAGACACATTTAACTTGTAATTGTGTCAAGAAAATACCTCAGAGTAAAACTCACAGAAGAATTTAAGAGGATAACCATACTATAAGAACCAGCTGAAGATGACTTTTTAATTTGTCCCTTGGACAAATGCAGATGTTCAGACATGTACTGCACCTCAGTGTCACTTAAAACAAGTACCTCACCCAAGGTTCATTGAAGTCAATGGGAGGCTTTTCATTAACCCTCCACTGTTTTATGAGGCTTTAAGGCTTTTACTTCAGCACCTGTTTAACTACAGGCATATCAGCATGGTGACTGACATCCAGGTGACCACCACTATGCCCAAACTGATAATAAGTCAAAGCTTAATTGAAGAGCCTCAAACTTTACAGTCATAATAATAATGGAAATAAAAATCGGAAACGGTAATCCAGTCCTGTCTCTTATAGCTCCTAATTATACAACTTCTATGAGTCTTCAAGAGAAAGAAGTGAAGACTTTTCCACATATATCTTCAAGTATGGTATAATGAGAAGCTTATAGGCAAGTGAGAGGCTATAAGGCTAAGTAAGGGTACAAAGTGGCTTACCCAGGGTCTCCTCTCACTGAATGTCTCTGGTGGCTGATCACCAAGAGGAAGTTTAGATGTGTAAGATAAAATGACATTTAGATTACATGAACTAAAATAACAAAAACCGCTTTAAATGAAAAGGGCTGAATAACAGTATGCAACAACTACATTTTCAACTTCTCTATTGCCTGAAATATCTTCACACTGCCAGTCACATTTCTACAAGCCCTATATGGCCTCTCACCCATATGTTCAAGCACACATTGAATAGGATCTTTCAAGGACATGTTTTTACAGACAGCTTTTATTAAAAAACCAACATAAACAGCATAATAAAAACTTGGGAGAGTTTCATAGCTTGGGAGAGGGTGGGGCAGGGGGGAAGGTTACAAAGGGAAAAACAGCAGCACAGTATCAGTGTGCACATGAGCCAAGAGAGACAAGGAAAGCTTTGTTGATCAGGTTACTCCTCCTGCCATAAACAAACGTTCACCATGTTGTGCAGAAGAAGAAGCAAATGGACTCATGTGCAGTGGGTGGGTGCAATGAAAAGCTGTTATTTTTTGATTTTGCCAAAACCTTTTCATTTCCTTTGTTTCAAAAATCAATTTAGATTAATCCAAAATAAAGAGTATTAAAAATATATATTTTCAGAGCCATTTATAAAGGTCCATATTCTTTTTCTGGAAATGGGAGCAGAGAACGTGTTTATCATACATACTTCTTTGACCACCACTTTGCTCAAAAAAAGATTTACCTCTCAGCCTGTTGGTTCCCCAAAACAAATAAATATCTGATTCTCCCTTTGTGTCTTTTTATGTCTGACAGAAGGCATCAAGACTTCATCTAGATCTTCTGTTTTTTGTCCTCTTCTAAACTCTATTTCCCCATATCTGAAATGTTGCATAATTTTTAGCAAGCTAGTTAACCATGCAGAGCATCTCCTGTACAGCACTTTCAAACATGTTTTTGCCTGGGGCAAATTCTTGCAACTAAGCCTGACCTATGATAAATAACCAGACGATCAGTTCAGCTGTTTGGAAAACACAAGACAGTGTGTGCTGTCAGTTTTGCTGCAACGAGCTGGATCTTCTGTATGGACATATTTCCTAGATAGGCTCTGTAAATCATGTACTTCTAAATTTTGAGAAACTTGCCTATGACTTGCTGGAAGATAATTTTAATGAAAGAAACTGTTTAAAGCACTGTCCTGAATAGAGTTGAATTTTTTGATTTACTCAGGCACTTTATAAAATCAGAGTACAAATTTCTACAGCTTCCTCAGAAAGCAGCTAGCAAGGGGCTGAAATACAAAGGGAGAGCAGAAGCACCATGGAAGATGGAGGAAGGGAGGCAGTAGTCCCCAGGCCTAGTGCTGCCCTGGAAGATGGCAGTCCTGCCACTTAGCAGCTGTACAGACAACTGAGGGAAAGACATTTTGGTAATGCATAGCACCAGAGTAGTGCAGGTGTGAGCGCCCTTGGCTTGCTGCCAGAGGAGACTAGGGAAAAAAGCTGGTTAGTCTTTGTGAATGCATTCCCAAATATTTGAAATATCAACTTCAATCAGATCAGTAACACTGTTATGCATGGGCAGAAATACTCAAGAGAAGTAATTTCTGACCACAGGTTAATTAAAGTGTAAGAGCCAAAGCTGAGCACATTTTTTCATCTTATATGTTATACCCAAGCATTTGAAATTCTGCAAAACCTGTATAGAAGAATTTTCTTTCACRTCAACTTTAATGATGTAATGTCTTGGCTAATTAGTAATAACTCAGGGAAGCAGAAACCACATATTAAAGCACACAAGAATGAAGAGGGCATGATAGACTCTGGAGCTGTATATATCCTTCAGCTGAGAAATGACTGTCAACAAAATTTATCATTTGGTTATAATTATTATACCTCACCCCTTTCCACTAACTGAATGAATTTAATCTGTTGCAGACAGAGATGTTATTTAAGCTCGTGTTTCCTACTCTTTTGTATGCTTTAAAAATAAGAAGAGAAGATAGAAAATCTCCTTATTTTCTTCATTCTCTATGCACTGGTTTGGTAAATTCTTTGATAATACAAAGAAGTAGGGAGGAAAGCTTTAAACTGAAGCATTATGAGGCCCAGGATAAAAATCCAGAGAAGAATCCAGTTAAAAAAAAAAAAAAAAAAAAAAAAAAAAAAAGCCGAACAATTATATGCCATTAACTTATTTCTGTAAAAAGCTAATATCCAAAATCTGATTTTTAGGAAAGAGTGTGAGCTGCCAGCCAGTAATGCAGTTTTATTCAGTAGAATGCCTAGGCAAATGGTTAACCTCAAGAAAATTCTCAGTTTCTTTGAGGTCAAAATGAGAATTTGATATAGAGGCCTGGATTGAAAGATATACTGATTTACATTCTGCATGTGAATCAGCATCAAATTTTCCCATTAGGACTATTAATAATAGCTGGTACAGTAGTGCAAGACCACAGAGTCAGAATATATGAGCCCTTAGCCCTTCACACCTTCATCAGTGATGAGATGCAGTCAGCATCAGCTCAAGTCCCTTGGGGGTTATGTCATGTTGATTTGTTTTCCTGGTTTAAATCTTCTCTCTTTATGTGGTCATAAAGACAGGGTAGATTATATACATACAGATATATATTTTTTAATTTCCAGTTCTCTCTTAGCCTACCAAAGGCATGTTTTATTGTCAATTAATCTTCTTTTCTTATTATCCTTTTTTTAATGTTGATGTGAAAGTTGTGAATTACTGTTCATAGTAACAATGACACAAACATTTCTTTGAAAAAAAAAAGCAAAATGGGAATACAGACGCATTTATTAACATGATATACAAATATGCTGGTTTATTTAGATTATGCAGAAATGTTAAATGTTTGTGGTCAATCAAACTGACGTTTAAGATGCTAAAATAACTGACAAATGAAGCAAATACTGATGCTTATTAAATAGTTACATTTGTCATTTAAGGCTGGAGATTTGACATGAAATGTATGACACAAATAATAAGATACATTAGAGATCACTCACTGTTCTGTTTTTCTGTCAGTAAAACTTTCCTACAAGTTTGAAAGAATAAAAGGGATCTTCAGGCTTTTGAGACAGGAATCCACATGTGCTGAAGTGTGGGGCGTTTGACAAAACAGCACATAGAAGAAATAAATATCAATCCAGAATGATTGAAAAATTATAGTGAAACATGAAATCTGTCAGCTTATCCTGTAAAGAAATCTAGCATATATAGGAGAAGCCATGCTGGAACTCTGAAAATGAAAAAAGAGCATCATTACTGTAGCTGGCTGTTGGGAGGGGAAAGCTTTGGAGAACTCCAGCGTCAAGTCATGAAACCAAAGACAAAAATGCTGCTCTCAGTAGGTCTGAGCTACGTCCTGCAGATGTTAGGTCAGCACCTCAGAGAGACTACTTTTATCTCTGTCCTCATAACAAATTCTTCAGAAGAGCCATGATTTTGCCTCTGAAATTCTCCAAATGCATTTTCCTGCAGAACAGTCTTTACACTGTGTTCATTTCCACTGCCATTACAGGGAGTGTGCCATGTACTATTTGTGTGACAAGGCACTAACCTTCGTCCTTAGTAGAAGCTCAGAAAGGCTTCATGCAGGGAAGTGAGGAAACATGAGAAGCCTGATCCTGGGACAACAGTGCAGAGGAAAAATGGCTCCTGAGCTTAACAAGGATGAGCAAGAGGAATGCTCCCATTTACAGTTTGTCCTGTTTTTCAGGTGCTGGTGAGAAAAAACCACCTGACATGCATTCTCAGGAGATAGTATGACACAGTGTCAGATGGCCTGCGTGATTTGAGACTGTACCTCAAGCAGGAGAAATGTTGATATAGGAAGAATTACGTTGCTATCCCACTGGAGACCTCCAAATCTTAGGACACAGCTGAGCACCAGCAGGCTCCTCTAAAGTTCCTCCACACCTACTCCGTGTAAGCACCTAATTCAGCTTGGTCAAAAATTTCCAGCAAATTAACTGGAAAGTTTCTCAAGTGAGTGAATTTTCTTTTTGTGCTACATTGAAAGAAAATGCCTTTAAAAAAAGAAAAAAAAAAAAAAGAGAGGAATAAAGCCATAAAATTCACAGTGACTTTTTGTAATGGGAAAAAGCCATTGTGACATTCTTAATAAAAACCCCCCATGGCTGTTTGTGTACATTGTATCTCATTGTGAAAACACATATCCTTTGAAATATGAAAATTGTTGCAAAGTGAGAGAGAAATAATTTTGGGAAACCCTTGTCAAGTTACCAACAACACATTCCATGGAGAAGTACAAAGAAAAAGGAAATCTCATAAAATACAAAAAGCCAAAGCTCTGAAAGAACCTTCTGTCTTATAATTAATTTTCTACATGCTGCCTCTGTTCTCAAGCACAGAAAACTCCTTTTAAATTAAATTATCTTCCAGTAGAGAAATACATGGAATTATAATGCACAAAAACACATTGCTACTTCAATATTCTACACTATTTATAAGACAGCACAAGGCACAGTGTTTCACTTAAATACTGGCAACCCAAATAATTTTAATTTCTTAGGCATTTATCCATGTCAAATTTAGAACATATTAAATTGACCATAACATCCTGAGATATTTTTGCTTAGAAATATACCACATCAGATTTCCATTTATGTTGCATTTACATTTATACCCATTTAAAAGACCCCCTTGTCTGCCAGAATGATTTAAAGTGACCTTGCTGAAAGAAAGTTGGGTCTATATTGTATTTTAAAAAGCTGATTATTCAAAAAGGCATTGATGATATAGCAAAGTACACTGTATGACACAGAACCTCAGCTGGCTGATATTGTTGTAATTTCATTTACAGCAGTCAAGTTATATGGTTTCCCTCAACTGGCATCCAGCCATGAATATTTTGTGTAATTAGAGAATATATATTTTAAGCAGTAACAGAGGTCTATTGTGTATATTTGGCAAATGTTTCCACACTTCAACCAACTGTAGGAACTGTGAGTTTGGAAGCTAAACATACCAATTATACACAAACTATATTCATATCATTCTTTTAAATTTTGCAGGTCTTGATTAAAC
Organism: Mixornis gularis; assembly: GCA_003546035.1. Lineage (NCBI taxonomy): Eukaryota > Metazoa > Chordata > Aves > Passeriformes > Timaliidae > Mixornis > Mixornis gularis. Next base: position 264,097 of record QVAJ01000065.1, on the reverse strand, counting down.
CATCCTCTGCCTTGGAGATTATCCAGGTTTATGCCATTGCATCTGAGCACAAAGTATTATGAGGCTATACATAATTTATATAGATCAACACTAATTACTATGAAAAAACTCAGGTATCTTAATCTTACATTTTTAACACCAGACCTGAATTTCTCTGTCACCTGTGAGGATGGAATTGCACCTTATCCAGACAGCAAACAGTCCCATCACGCTCTAGATTGTGGACATAGGTCTCCAGGAGAATTTACATGGTTCACAGGCTCAGAACAGATGGTGCATTTCATCCCAGTAACAGTAACTCCTGTCAGTGATGCCAGATGAAAATGGGGTTTGGATTTGGTAAATTAAAAAGCCTGTGTTATTAAAACCAGCTGTAATCATTTGGGACTGAAGCCCCATTTATGTTTTCATTTGCTGTGCTGAAGCATCAGTTATCCCATTGTGCTCTGTGGAATTACTGTAGGGTTTTATTCTTGTAAATGAGAACAGAATTTCTTTCTTAATCCTGTCTTTGAAACTAAGTGATTACAGCCCCAATTGCCTCTTTGAATGAGACAACTGTATGTCCCCATTTAAACATATTCTACAGGTTTTACATAATTCTTTTTTTGCATATCTACACTGATTTTGCAGGATTTTAATGCCGATCAAATGATGAATCTGAAAAAAAACAAACTCCTCTTCAAATCAGAATTTCCTAATTTTATTCTTTGGGGGATATCCTCTGTAATGACAGTGTCCCTGTGGTTCATATTGTTTCTAATGGTCTTAAAGGGACACTCCTGAAAACTACTTCTTTGAAAAAAAATCAACAAGTAAATGTTTGTGCTGAAGTGCAGAACTGTACAAAGAAAACAGAACAAAAACGGCTGATGAAAACCATAGGTAGTAGCAGGTCTGACTATGTCTTATAACAAAATTCAGATATAACTTCTGTGAACATTAAAGCATTAAAAGGGGCAAAAATGCACAGCGCATAATTTCAAAGTGACAACAATCAAAGTTCCTTGGAAAAGGAAGAAAAACATTACCCTTTTTGTATTTGTTATGTAATTGTGCTTGTCCTTGGACACACTTCACCTGCAATGACACTTCTTGCAGTTTGGTGTAGAATTTTTATGACTTCTTTATATTCTTTCATCATCATCACTATTTATTTTCTTAAATGTGATGGGGCTTGCCTGCTTTAAAGAGGTTTTTGAGACATCTGTGTGCATGGTGGACATGGCTATAGTCTCATAATCCTCCTCACGGGAGTGGAAATGACAAAAATGAAAAAAAAACTGCAGGTCCCTTTGGAAGTTCTTATTGAGAAACCCATAGAAGATAGGATTCACACAGGTGGAGATCATGGCAGTGAGGTGGCAAATCAGGAACAACAGGTTGTGGCTGCAGGTAGCAACAGGCAGAATTTCATGATTCCAATCAAACACGATGTTGAAGATGGTGAGAGGCAGCCAGCAAACTGCAAATGCGACCACTATTGATATCAGCATAATGTTGATCCTTTTGGTTTCAGAGGATCTGTACTTACTGTCTCTCATCTTGTCCATCATGCTGTTCCTCTTTTTTAACCGTATGTATATCTGCAGGAAATTCAACAAAGAGAAACACATGGGATAAATTAACCTACCACTGCCATCTTTGCAAGGACAAACAGACATCAGACAGAACGAAGTACGTATTGCAAGAGGATTCTATCTTACCTTCAGGTAGCAAATAAATATAAAACAAAGTGGTCCAAAGTACTGAATCACCAAAAGSGTTGTGGTATAAGAAAGCCTGGCAGTGTCCAAGGGGAACAGGTCCAAGCACACGTATTTGTCCTTATATTCATCAAATGTAACATTTCTGAAAGGCTCATCTGTTAATACGTGGTAGATCAGGAAAGGCAAAGAGGAAGCTGTGGCTAAAATCCATATGGCAGCAATCCCCATGTAGGCATGTCTGTTGTTGGGCCTCCAGCCTCGGGGATTGATGATCAGCTGATGGCGCTCAATAGCAATGAGGACTAAAGAAAAGACCGAGACGGTGATGGAGGCACATTGCACAAAAGGGTTCAACTTGCACATGGCCTCCCCAAAAATCCAGTGGTCCATTAAAGTGTACACAAAGGTAAAGGGAAGACACATGATGGTCACTAGGAGATCAGAAAACGACAGGTTGACAATAAGGATGTTGGTAACATTGCGCATTTCTTTTTGTTTTAAAATAATGACAATCAAGGCCAGATTCCCAGAGACTCCCAGAATTATCACAGTCCCATAAGCCAAGGCCAAAGTGAACACCATGGCCAAAGGCACATGGCAATCTTCGTCCTCAAACTGCAAGATCTGCGAGTTCATCTCCGAAAAATTCAGATGACCAGAAATATTCCCCAGTGGGGCGAGAACCGAGGTATTCATGTTGTTTCCAACTCGCCGCCGACCTTCGCCGCCGCCGCGTTCATCCAGACCGCTCCGAGTTCAGAACGCGCCCATCAGCCCCTCACGGAGCCCGGGCCGAGCCCGCTCCTCAGTGCCGCATCTCTCTCGCAGCACCTGGGGGAAGGGAAGCAGCAGCGCCGGTCACGGCCGGGCACGGCGCCTGCCCCGGGCGGGAGCGCGGCGCGCCCGTGTCCCGCTAGCGGAGCCGCCCCGCGCCCGCCGGCCCCGCTCCGCCGCCGGGCTCCGCCGGCTCCCGCCGCTCCGCGGGGCTGCGGTAAGGAGGCAGCAGGCAGGACCCAGGCGCGGGACGGCAAGAGGGGACGCGAGCCCTGCCCGGCCCGCTCCCGCCGGCACAAGTCGCACGAAACAGAGAGCCGGGAAGCAATCTCAGCCTTCCAGCAGCGTAGCCTCCACTTTGTTTTACATCTCCTTTTCACAAGTTTAATCTGCAAACGTCTGCTTTCTCAAACTGCTCTAACTGAAATTATATCCAGGCATCACATGATGAGGGGGGGAAAGCCCATCTGACTAACGTGACGGGTGGAAAAATGACTCAATTGCTGCTTTTTTTTTTCCCTGCAACACATACACTTGATGTCGAGCGGCCAAGAGCCCTAAGCAGCACTGGCACTGAGTCAAAGGCAAATCGGGAACTCTGAACACCTTAATCTTAGCTAGAAGGGCTGTGCAGCAAAGAAAGAAGAATACAAGACAAAAGACAAAAATCGGCAAATTCTAAACACCGCAGAAAATTTCTGTAGCCATGCAAGGGAAATAGGCATTCTTAAATAACCACCCCTTTGCAAGGCCTTGGATTTTAAAACTCTGAAGCTCAAGCATATGTGTTCAGAAGGCAAATTAAAAAAATAAAATCCAGTGAATTGATAAAATAATTAAAAAACAATTAATTGATAACCTGACACACCTTTACTTGAACTTGCCATTAATGCCACTGAATCTGGGCATCATTAGTGGCACTACATTCTACACTGAACCTGGAACTTTCTCTCTGCCCACTCCCATGAGCTAAATTTATTGCTCACTTAACCTTAGGTTATGGTATTGAAAGTCATGCCACTTAAAATTCACAGAAGTGGGTTTCAAACACAACTTCATATGGCATTTATCACAAAAGCTGTAAAAACATTGCCCCCTAAAACATACTTCATTACAAGTTACCCTGAATAGGTGAGCTTTTGTTCTTAAATGATACTCGGTATAAATGTCTGTGCCATGTAAGTCTCTGGAGAATTGTCTTTGTCTCTTACTGGGGACAGTCACCCTTTTAACCAGCCACAAGCTGGGCACCAGAGCTGGGGCTGCCTCCTCCCTAGGGCAGAGCCAGCGTGTGAGGGCTGGGCTTGCAGCTCCAGCTCCTCCTGAGGGTCAGCCAAAGGATGACCATGCCAGTGCTATGCTTTCTCGATGCTGCCGGGAGCTAACCCCAGCTGGCTTGGCTGACTCTTTCTAATCACCACAAGGCTACATGAAACTGCGACAGGCAATGTAGCTCGCCTCTGAATGACATTTTACTGAGTTAACAGCAATGATTTCAGAACATAGGCTTCTCTGTCTGAGGTTTGACTACTCTAATTTTCAAGCTATCTAGGTATGCACCTGAGTATTATCTCTCAGACCTTCTGCCTCTGCTAACTAAATTTATCAGATCTCCTAGTTCCCCAAATCTGTTTTAGAGTCCAATAAAGAAATTTCCACCCCCAAGATCCCTTGAAGCATCACTTCTGTCACAGCCAGAAGTAGGTGCTTTACCCAAAGGGAAAGTGTGTGGCTGAAGTGGAGTCAGGGCTCCTCAATTGCCACAGTGTAACTTTATCATAGTCTGAAAACCAATATCTGGATTTAATCAAGAACTCCACCATCACCTGTATAGCACGAGGTGGGCACTCCAGCCCTGTGACTTGATGGAATGATGGCAAGAGCAGGCAAGGAGCCACATCCTTCAAGGAGGGAACTGGGCAGGTTCTTTCACCAGCCGGGACCAAACTGCCCCCAGCAATACAGTGTCCAGGATTTCCTGCTCTTGGTTTTTCTACTCCCTTAACCAAACTCTGCTTTTGCTTATTTATTAAATATCAAACTTGAAACCAGAAAATGCTACTGCTCCTTCTTTCCTCATCTTTCCCATAGCAGAGATGCAGCCTCTCTGATGTGTGCATATCTAAGAACCAGCCCAGAAAAGCAGCACTGCTGTCAAGTTATAAGGAGTCTCTCTTTTCTGTCCTTCTGCAAAATGGACCAGACAACAGAGGGCATGAAGTTCAATCTCCTGGAGAGCTGCACTGTTTCTTGTCTCCTAAACCCCCAGCTCCCAGGTCAGGAAGGAGATCCCTCCCCACTCTGAGTGATGGCTTGGTGTGGGGAAAGCCCATAGCTCTGCAGATCCCTCTGGGTGATTGCACAGTCTCCCCTACCAAGCACACCCTCCTGACTCTTCGTGAGAGATTTTGGTCAAAAGTTTAGCACCAGCAGACAAAAAGGGTGAAATAATGTGCAGTGAGGTGAATGGAAATGCACAGCAAAACTATCGGAGCTGTTCAAAAGCAAGAACAAAATGCCGTCAGCCCAAGCTGATGGTTCACCCTGCTGCTCGGAAGTTCTACCTGGAGGCTAATCCTCCCTGGATTTTGTCACCTGCACCTAAAACAGCAAGCAAACACTAGCCTAACTGGTACACGACCACCCAGAGTCACGGAAAAGCAACCACAGGGGAAACTCACCTTGCCCTGCCCGTCGTTGGTCTGCTCAGGGGCTGGCCCAGGAGGCTGGACGGAGAAGGAGCAGGGAAAGGAGAAGGATCCTTTGGTATTTCTCCAGTCAGATCCTAAAGATTGGTGAGGAAGGCTGGAGACTCCCCCTTAAAGCTGAACTCCACCTTACCCCAGTATCACATGATGGTGCTCCACGGAGTAGATCCTGAAAATCACACTGCAAGCACATCACCTTTAAACTGCACATCTGGGGGTGGGTTGCCTAGTAATTCCGAAAGAAATGCAATTAAATATTGAAACAAAAGAGGGGGGCTGGGGGCAGAGCGCAGGGAAAAGCTCAGGAAGGGAGACAGTTTCAAATCGGTCTGCGTGTTTCATTTTGTCTGCAAGTTATTGCCATCTTGTGGCCAAACTAAAGATGGAAATAGAAACTGTTGGAAAGGGGACAAGGAAGAGATTTTAAGCATAAAGAGCAAGTTACAAAGTCTGGGTTTAGCTTTTTAAACCAGTACAGCTAGCATCTGCCCTGCATTTATCATGAATAGCTATGACTGGACCAATACAAAATGTCAAGTTGCTGAAACACCTTGCTGTCTCACTCAAAAAAAAGCACTGCCCTGATCTACTTCAGTGGGCATAAAAGACCCAGTAAGTTGGGAAGTCTGTGAGAAGTTATCCAGATAAACATAAGCAACACTTTGAAAATTCCCTGACAAAACCTGCAGACTGTAGTAGGAGTTTGTATTTCTTGGAAGACAGAAGTTCCTTAATTTGTCTAAGGTTCCAGATTGAATTTTCCTGTGTAAGGAGTTGCATGCTCTTACATTCTTACCCTCAGGCATGCACCTATTATATGGCAACACGGTTGTGTCATGAATAACTCTCAATTGAGAAACCAGGTTAATTATAGCTAAAAAAAATTAGTCACACAGAGTCAATGATTGTGATATTTTTTGTAGAAGGAACCGCACAGGAAGATTTCAGAACCCAGAATAAGGCTGATGTTTACACTGTATTTACAGGAGCTTGGCTCAACTGCATTGTAATTGCAGTCCTCCATGTAAGAAAGAAAACTGCAGGCACACTGCAAGGCTGCCATAAACCAGAAGCCGTGGTGTTGCTGACATTTTAAAAGCAGCAGCCAGAAGGAAAAGTGCAGGCTGTATATAATGCCTCTCAAGAACTTCAGTCCTATGTGGGTCATTAGCATTCATCTGTCTTTGAGCAGAGCAAAAGTAGGTACATTCAGGCAGGGATCCAAGCTGAAGGTCTCATAAAGAGCATATTTCTGTCTGAAGTAGTGACACTCTTGGACATGCACAACTGAGAATTCTCATTGCTATGGATATGGAATGATTCATCCACTACAAAAAAAGTTGTCCAATAAAGATATTTTTAAGGGCAATAGATGTATTATTAGGCAGAGAAAAAGCATTCTTACCCATATGGTCAAGATGGCCATTTAAAAATTAAAAAAAGCATTCTGTGATACAGAATTATTGTACCCTGCCAACAGGTATCCAAGACAGAGATACATTTTTAAGACCAGTTCAGAATAGAGACTCGAGTTTACATGGCAAGTTGGGGAGCTGCAGGGGTGAGTTCTGTGAGAAGACTATGCCCACGTTGAACAGAACCATTTTCATCTGACTCCAAAATAGACCCACTGCTGGCCAGAGCGGAGATTCCCCCTTCCCCACACCCCCCTTGCCGCCTGTGGTGAGAACCATGGTGACAACAAGTTGCTCCCCTGCAGCCCATGCAGGACCACGGTGGAGCAGACACCCACGCTGTGGTCCACAGAGAGAAGCCCACACAGGAGCAGTCTGTTCCTGAAGGACTGCAGCCCATGGGAAGGACCCATGCTGAAGCAGGGGAACATCATGAGGAGGGAGGAGTGGCAGAGACCAAGGGTGATGAACTGACCAGAACTCCTGTTCCCTGTCTCCCTGCACCACTCAGAGGGGTGGGAATATAGATCAGCTGGGAGGCAAGAGTGATGTTGAGCCTCGGAAGACAGGGATGTAGGGAGTTGTAAATTTTGCCTTTGTTTCTCACCATCCTATTCTAGATTTAGATTTAAATAATGTACCACAGAGTCATTCATTTACTATGCTAGCAAAATGGCAGTTTTTCAGAAATTTCTGAGTTTTCAGATTCACATGATCTTCTTTCTCCTCCATTTTGTCATTAGTCATGAGGATCTCCATTTCAGCAGCAAATGAAGTGATTCACAATACTTCACTTTTAATGGCTAATACATACAGGAATTTCAAACATTGCATAAACATGGGCAAAGCAAACCTCACAATGCCCCTGTTATACCATGCAAATATAATAATTACCTATAAAAGATTGAAGATAGAGCCTGTGTGTCGCTCAGTGACCTGAACTCACAGCGATAACAACAGATATTCATAGGATTATTCACACTGCAGACAGATGCAAGGCCAGTCTTCAAACAGTGTAGCAGAGCAAGGGAAAGGACTGCCTCAGTCCCTGAGCCTTTCAAACACAAGTGCTACATATAAGTGTACAGACATCAATACACAAACACGTGTGTGCACACATGCTATAGCCCCAGCCTTGCTACAAGCTTTCTGCTTCACTGTTTTGTGTCCACCTCAGATGACTAAATAAGTTGGAGCTATATCAGTCTTCTCTGAAGCATTTCACATACATGTGAACAATAAAAAGATAATCACTCTAATAAACAGATACTGACTCTTTTCAAATTTTCCATTATAGCTCTATAAAATACATTTTGTGCATCAGATTTGCTCTGTAGTAGGAAAATCAGGCATTAGCAGGTCCTGACTTTTCTGTGCATTTCCAGTCTCAACACCAAGCTGATGGTCTCTATCTGGAGCTCCAAGCTCACAAAGATGTCAAATAATTCCTCAGAACTCTGATTTTATTGATGATGACTGGCAGGACATGAGAACACTGGAGCAGTAAGACGACCATTGTGTTAAAGATTATTCTCTTCCAGGGAATAAATTTTTCAGTACATCAAAGGCACCCTGGATTGGAAGACTGTTGATTTGTGTGCATATGTTTGTTTGTGTGAAGGCATGACATTGCAAAAAGAGAGTAAGTACAATAAACAGAACACAAGTATTTCAGCAGAGGAAATAGAACAGCCTGAGTAAAACAATACAGAAATGCTTTGAAGCAAAAGCATTGAGAAGGGAATGAGATTTTTTTTAAAAAAAAGCATGTAGAAAAGACAGACCAAGCTGTAAATCCACTAAAAATCTTTCTCACTGCAAACCTCAAAAATGGGAAAGATTTCATAAAATGGGGCTGTTGCTTTCATTGCAATGCTCTGTCGTGTGTTCTGGCAATGCGATTCCTCCTTAAAATTTAAAATCCAGTAAGTGAAAGAACACAGGAGGGTCATTTGTATCTTCTGTTCTGTATAAAACAAACTGAAGTCACCACTATGGAAATGAATGGAAACACTCTCTGAAGGGTTTTTTAACCTTATTTTTTATTGGTTTTATATTCTAATAATGAACATCATTGCCATTGAAATGCTTGCATTTCACATTACTCTACTCAAAGATAAGGAACTTATGGTCCTTGGGGCAAAACTCTGTCATCAGTAGACTAAATAAGCCTTCTGCTATTGAGTGTGATTTGAATTGCAGCAAATTCTCTCTTTGCCTCAGATCATGTTTATTCTGCCATAACTGCATCTGACACCAAACATAACAACACTTCATTTGACTACTAATGTCACAAACCCAAAAAAGCTGCATAAATGATTATGTAGACTGCTAGCAGACTGGGTGCTACAGTTCCATTTTCAACAATACAGCCAAGCTGACTCGTGTAAATCTATCCTGATCACACGAAATATTGCTTAAGGGCTGCTTGAGCTAAAACCTAAATTATGTCCTCCTGGCTAAAATACTAAGTAGTCATGTTTTCTGATACAGCCACCCCACTGTGTCCATTCAGGATTCAAACACCTGTACACTCATATGAAAGCTCCCATCTGGCTTCAGATGAAGCAGAAATAGATCCCACACATAAACATCCTGACAGGTCGATGTGTATAACACCAGCCAAAAAAAGATGTGATGATACATTAGGAAACAAAAATTACTAATTACAGGGTCACCCTTAGAAATATCTTATTAGCTGACCATCAGATGTCCTGGCTTTCATTATCAGAGTTAATATGGCCACTGCACTCAGAGTGCTTCAATAAAACTTCAGGGGGCTTCAAGTATCAGCACCATGTTATCTAGAAGTCTTTCATACCTTTTCTATGTAACAATCCTATAGATAGTTCCCCACAGCTCTAGCTCTTTCTCTTCTTCTCTTTTCCTTCTGCAGTTCCAGCTCACTGCTTCCTGTCCCTAGCACAGCTGCCTAACCCTGTCTGTCCCTCATACAGTGGCTTACCTCCTGTCCCTTCTTCCTCACAACACACCCAGCAGACTCCAGCTAACTCACTATTAACTACCAGCTAACTCACTCTTTTATCACACCCAGCTGTGAGGGCAAGGCTGCTCCCACTCTTTGGTAATTAACAYGGGTGCAATATATCGGAGGCAAGATTGCCTTTAGCACTATCTCTACCTGTCTTCCCGCATTTCATTGCAAAGGCATCTCAGCATTACCACCTTCTCAGAAGTCCAAGGCTTGCTGCTTTATGCAAGCTAAGAATCTGTGGAAGGGATAGACCATACAAAAGGCAGACATTAGTGGCATTTTTAATAGTGTTTTACTAATATTTTTCTGGGCATTAAGTGGTTGGGAGAAGAATTTTAACCAACACAAATGCTTCGTATGTATCTCACAAAATCTCTCCAATTCTGTAGTAGCTATGTCCTACCACTTACACTATTTTGCCCATGAATAGGTGCTCCACTGGTAGCAGACTTTACAATAACATTAGACTTTGTCTCGTGTTACACTTCGACTTTGATGACTGACTGCAGCTGCGGAACTGGACATTAGGTGCTTTAGATCTTTGGGTTTGTGCCATTTTTCAGTTCTCACAAATTTCCATTAAAGCTTTGAGTCTTCATATTTTCCAGTTAGCCTTTAGAGGCTAAATTCTCTAAGATATTGGAATGATTATCCCAAAAGAAAGAGACATTTTGGACTGCAGTAAGAAACTAATGACAAAACTGATTTGTATTCATATAGACAGAGTTTTCTCCAGTATTTTCTGTTGTGTCCTTCTGACTCAGGAATCCCAGCTTTCTCTCTCTGATTCACCATTTTTTCCCCAGCTTCTCCAAAGGAGGTAGCTTTCATCATCACCATGTCTTACTTCCTCGAGGACTCCTCTATGGTTTCAACAACCAACCCTATGGTAGCTGGTTTCTAGGGAACCTGTACTAAAATCTGCTGTCACTCCTGACGTTTGATATCTATAATGGCCATACCTTTTCTATCTCTAGATTACTGATTTCATTATTCAGTGGTATGACTGCCAATACAGAGGTACACAAACAGGGAAAAGGAAAAAATTATACTGGTCTGAATAGTAATTGTCTCTGATGTGTGCAAGTATCAGGGATGAAATGTATAGATACATTTGAGAAAAATGTGGTGTTATTTATCAGTCTGTGGGGAATAAAACAAACAAACAATCTCACACCTGCCAATATATTACTGGCTGATGAACCCTCTTGAAGTAAGATAAACAACAAAAAAGCACAATATTTTAGAGAGAATTGCTTTGAAGAAGGAATACTTGTCTTACTGCCTGCTCCTGCTAAGAAGCATGTATTTTCTGGAGGCTCCTTGGGAAATTCTACTAGGTGACCTTAGAAATGGCTTAACAGGATGGTAGCCTATTTGTACCTTCATAAAAGTACAATGGCATCTCACATAAATCACACTTGTGCAATGTAAGAAACTTTAATTTCCCATTGGGCTCTGCCAGCAAATTTAGATTTCTTTTTAAAGACAATATCAGTCTGGTGTAGCCAGCAGTTTCCATAGAAAGATGTAGTATCTTTAAAACTTTACTTTTTGTAGGGGAGACCTTCCACTTCAAGCAGTGGGGCCAGCAATGTGACAAGATCTCCTGGAACAAGAGAAGTACGCAAAAACTTCATTGCCCCCATCATGTCTTAGAGCCATAGTGGGTTTCTATCTATAGGTCAAAAATTTGCATGAAAGGCTTAAAAACCATCAGTGTTAGGTGGGAAGATGGTCAAAAATGCTAAGAACAGCTGCTCAGGCCTAAAAAGGATTAATTCTGTTCTCCGTTGTGACTAACAGGAGAGTTGTGTTAATACGATGAGATGGATTGGCACGCACGTCACTTCCACCTGGCAGCTCCCTGTGCTCCCCTTGCACATGCAGTGATTCACCAGCAGTGGGTGGTGAATTATGCAGAAGCAGGCAAAAGAAGATGGGATGAAATCTTCAAAAGGAGATAGGATGAAATCTTCTTTGCCATCCTGAGYTCATCTGCTGAAGATGAAGATTATTTGTTCCTGGATCGCTCAATGACTATTTTCCCAATACCCAAGTTAGGAACCTACCTGGACTTTTCAAAGGTTATTTTACAATATGATTGATCCAGTTGTTTTGTCTTTGTGCGGTACAGTCTTTCACAGGCTAATTATACCGACAGCTTTTCTGCAGTGCTCTGTTAATATCAACTGTCAAAGTAGCACCTTGGCAAATGGGAAAGTCATTACATTTCTGTGTCAGATTCTGCCACTTGTGCTCCCAGGGACCCGCATGTCACCGAGTTCTCCAGTAGCTCGGTAATAGGACTATGATCAATGACTCTTGTGCTAGAAGATAACAGCTGGTGAGAGTAGCAGAGTTTGTCTTTTCATGCTTTGTACTATGACACGTCCAACAGTTTTTAGGCTTTAAAATGTTGCTCACATAAGAAAATGCCCTGCTTTCTCACTGATTGTTCAGATGAAATTAAAACCACCCTTCAGATATTTTGCTCTGTAAGAACCGAAGCCAGGTCAGCAAGGAAAACGGTTTGGGGGAAATCCATCGCCTTCTACCTGTTCTAAAATAAAAATTAAAGGATATTTGAGCAGCAGGGATAAAAACCTCCGGAGCTCCGCTCCGGCCGAAGCGCGGGGAGCTTTGATAAACGTTCTGTGATTGCCTGTCTGCGCTCGCATCTCGCTATGTCCCGAGACTCGCAGCGAAACCTTTGCGAAACGCCGTGCCCCGAGTGCCGGGTGAGGCGGCACTGAGAGCACCCCGTAAGCACCGGCGAGCGCGGGGTGTATTTACCGTCTCGCAGTATTTCCATGGAAACTCTGATTGTCACACCGTGCAGCGCTGAAATATCGAGCTCCAGGGCTGCCCGGAGCGGCCTCCCGAAAYGCGCCCACGCTGCAGCCCCAGCCCCGGCCCCGGCCCCGCCGAGCGGGCGGGGAGTGCGGCAGGGACGGCGGCACCCCCAGCTCCGGGGCCCGGCCCTCGGCCGCGGGCGAGCCCCGGAGCCGCGGCAGCACCCGCGTAAGATGCGCCGCCAGCCCGGGGGGCTGCGCGCCTCCCCCCGCTCCCGCGGAGCCGCGCTCCGCCCGTCCGTGCCGCAGCCGTGAGCGCGGACCGACCGGAGCCGCCGCCGCCGCCTGGCCGCGCCCGCGCCGCCCCCGCCGCCACTCCTGCCCCCGTGGCGCCCGCAGCGGGACACGCGCGCAGGTAACGCGGGCGGGCGCGGAGCCGCCACRGCGAGCTCGGCTCGACTCGGCTCAACTCGGCTCAACTCGGCTCGGCTCAGGTCGGTTCCCGGCTCAGCTGGGCGCAGCTCAGCTCCCCTCCCCTCGCGGGGCGGCCGCGCAAGTTTGCGCGGGGCCCCGCCCTGCCACCGAGTGCTCGGGGATGGGGGAGCCCAGCAGCCCCGGCGCTGGCGGTGTCGCTGCGGTGTCGTGGCGGCCGCGGGGCGGCCGGGGGTCGGCCGGAGAACGGGAGCGCGGTTTCGGACGCGGGGCGGTGCAGAATGGTTCCCAGGGGAGGCGGAGAAGGGCAAAAATAACTGCCGTTCCCGGTTTTGGGGTGGTTTGGTGCTTTTGCGAGCCAGGGGCTGCTGTGCTCTCTGGGGGGAAAAAAAATGTAGCCATGCGTTTCAAGTTTTCTGTTCTGGCCAGCAAATACCCCATTATGTTCCATAGCATTTCCTCAGAGCTGGACGTACAATCTTATTAGTTGGCTTTGGCATAATTTGGGAAGTTGTATTGTTTTTGGGATAATGTTGCAGTTCTTTTGGTGAGACAGAGCATACCATTAATGCATACAAAAATCCTTTTTTCTGGACTTCTGAAGTAATTTCAATCTGTTGAATTCTTCCAGGTTCTCAGGCTAGTTTTTGCTGTTGCACATTATGAACAAGAGCATGAGAATCAGCAGCTTTTCATCTTTGGCTTGTGTAGTGAATGCAACACTTCAGTGGTTTCAAAATTTTGTCTCGGATGTTCTCTCAGTCTGTATTGATGTGAGGGCATTATTTCTCAGGTTCTAACAACACAGCTCTATGCTTTCCTAAAGCTTTGGTGGTTGTGCAGTAATAGTCATTCATATTAACTATTTACATCTGTGTAGATGCTTAAAAACCTCCTCTGACTTTTTCTGTGCAGTCTTGATACTTCTCCAATATTATGAGGGCGAAAAGGTTGTACTTCTTACGAATTTACACAATGTGCTTCCTCACTGTATGTGTTCACCATGGGGTTTGGGGGGTTTGGGGGATTTTTTGTGGGGTTTTTTTGACAGTTTTTTTCTTCTTTTAACATAAAGAAAGGTCATCCAAGATTGTAAATCATTCACAGCTATAAAGATTAATTGCCCTGTTGCAAGGATTGAACTGATTGGACTGTAAAAGGACCAGCCAGTCAGAGATAACTTAATAGGTATTAATATTGTGGGATATAAGCTCTTATCCGTGAATAAACCTTAATATAAGCATCTCATCTAATTGAAGGGACATTTCCTGAAAAAACAATTGCCTTTAGAGGATGATGGTTGCCTGACTAACTTCTGTGTTCTTGAAAATTTCCCTTTACATATATAGAGCAATAGAAATATCCAGCCTATTAACTCTCCTAAATGATGATTTAGGGAATTTGTGATTTAAGTGATAACTTTAAGTGAAAAAAACTATGTTAGGTATAAAATTAAACATGTTAAATTAGCACAGGTTATCTGGTGCCTCTAACTCAGCTAAATGTTAACTGCAATCATTTGACTCTTGCAGTAAATATTCAAATCTACCTTGGATCCTGCCACAAAACTGCAGTGTCTACTGCCTCAAGCGTTCCACTGAAACTACAGGAGACCTAGACAAGCCGACACAGAGCTCCCACAGGTGTAGCTGAGCACAGTCAGGAATGTGTGGTGTGCAGACCAGCATTACAGGACGGGGACCTCGTTTGCTTGACTGATAGATGCAGGAGGTGAAAGTGATCCAACTTTTGGAGATGACAGCTAGAAAACCTCCAGCAGGTACCTTCAGATTGACTAAATCTGAGCTTTGAAAACAGGTGCAAGAGCACCCTGGCACTATTGTGTATTTAGTTTAGAAATACGCCTCAAATATGAGGTGAAAGTTTTGAAAAGAGGATGTATTACTTAATTCTGATTTCCACAATGGGATTTTCAGGAATTTCCATTCTCCTGAAAGTTAAGGCCACATGCTGCATGGGGATTGACCAACCAACTTGGGAGAGGGCAAGCAAACCTCTGAGAATAGAAGCAAGAAGATAAATTAAAACAGAGCAGGAAGATAAATGCCAATAAGAGCACATTTGTGAAATCAGTGGCAAGCTAAGATGAGTTTGGGGACTAGGGATCAATGATATGGAAGGATAACTTCTGTTTGCATCTTTACTGCTGCTGGCACTCAGACTGACAGCAGCTGGTTTCTTTTTGAGCAGGAGAGAAAGCTCAGAGAGCAAGAAATCCACTTGGCATGTTTTGAAATTAGGGGGGAAAGTCTGCTTTCTTTTTATGCACCCAAAATTAAAATGAAATTCTCTTTGGGTGTTTTGCAAAGGGAACTTCTGTCAGCACAGCAGTTGTCTGTTGAAACCAGCAGATTATATTGTTATTTCTTCCCTCTCTGTCTCTGAAACTGTGACTATAGGAAGATGGTGCAGAAGGGGTTTCTGAGCACCACAGACCTTTGTGGTGCCCTGGGTGTCCAGCCAGGGTCTGAAGAGATCATGTTGTGACTTCTTCCCGTGCTCCTTCCTCATGGAAATGAGGACACGTGGTAGGGAAGTGCTCGTCTCTCACCCGAGGCAGAAGGCAGCTGTAGCACAGAAGAAATGGAGCTGGTGAGCCTATGCTGGATTTCAGAGGCACTGCTGCTAAACTTCTTCAGTACTGATGCATCTCAACAAAATATGTCTACTTCAGAAAACCAGAATATTCACTTTTTGTTTTTAAAGAATTCTGTTGAAAACACAATGAACCCTTCTGCTAAATCCATACTGAAGGAGCTTTATGTGGAGGTGTAGAAAGCCATAGAACCTGGAAACAGTCTTTCATTTAAACCTTCCAGAAGAATTCAGTAAACATTAATTTATTAAACACGTTACAATATAACACTACATAAAATTTTGTTCCTTGTTCCTATTCTTAACATTTTATTGCCTTATCCAGGGCAAAAGTAGAAAAAGTTATGTAGAGTTACATTTAGGAAACAGAAAGAAATTTCAGCAGATTTGGGAAGATCATACCATTTTCAGCTGGTTACTAGCAACTCAGAAATTAGCTCAGAAAAATTAAGTAAAAAACTACTTACTTCATCAGCTAAGAGTTGTATAAAGAGAAGCCCACCAAAATGAACACTTCTGATAATGCCAATAGAAATAGAGAGATTAGATCACTCACAGAATCTCTAGTCTGCTCCTTTAAAGTTGGTCTAGAGGCAAATGTAGTCTCAGATAGCATTGTTTATCTATTATATGGTTTTCCACCATTTCATTAAAGACTAGAAGAAACTGAACAGAAACAATATGCATTAATGCCTCTGCTTATATGCACACAATTATAATATTTAGATTATCCAATTTCATGTATTCAGTTCTTAATTCTATTTTAGCTGTTAAAAAGCACTTTAACATTGAGGTAGATTGGGAAGGCTGACTTCTTTTCACCTCTTTCCAACATATAACCTGCAAGATCTTTTTTTATAAATATATGCATATATATATATATCTACTCTTACTTGGAGGACATTCACATCACAATACAGTTAGTGAACATTCTCAGCTTGTTTTATGGTTTGAGCTTCCCTTTGGCTCAAACCATAACAGTAGGAACACACATGATATAAAGGAAGGACCACATCTGCTTGTGTGGAGGGAAACAAATAATATTATTGCACTGTGAAAATGTCAGCATGGTACAGCTCACTGAGGATTGCTACTGTCTTGAAGAGCCCCGCCTTTTTTAGGTGATGGTTATAGCCTTCTGCTCTATTTATGTATGCCTTTGCTTTGTAGATCTTTTTTGTTTTCTCTTATGTAAGATTTCTAAACATTAAGGAGTTTTGTAGAGGACATTGGCACTCCAGGGAATTTTGACTTTGAAACTCTAGTACACACAGGTGTTTTAAGACAAATGGAGGTTTGAACTGAATTCTCATGTCTTTCTGTTTGTTCTAAAATGAAGACTAATATAGGAAGATTCAGTAGGCAGAATAGCTTTGTGCTGAGCTAGGTTTAACACTAGATGATTCTGTGCTGAATAAGTGGCAGTTCACTGAAATTTTCAAATGGCTGTGTGGAGTTTGCTTCCAGTTAACTCTGTCCTCTCTATATTACATCCAATTACTTTAGGTGTTTTTTAGTTTTCCTTTCCACTTGAGCACAGTTCTACTATATTCAGCACTTAGTAGAAGATGTTTTCTATACACACCACATTAGGAATTCTGTCTTGGATTACTGACAGTGGATTTCCTGATCATTTTTGAAAGCTCTCACCTATTTTTTGTTAGTTCGCTACAAGTAAGGTAAGAAATACTACTGCAGTTGTTAGCATATGTATTTTCAGGTGCCTTCTTTATAATTTGCAATGATACAATGATTAGGCATCTGCCCAGATGGTGACTGTAATTTCCTTACTCATATCAATGGGCTGTTATTCACATGAGTAATCTCACCGACTCGAGGTGTATTGCTTTTGTAGCTAACTGTTCCCTCATGGAAGGCTTGACAATATGTTCTCTAGCAAAGGACATTTAAAAGGCAGCATCATAATGCACACCTGTAAATTGCCATTCTCCCATGTGAACATCTAGGTAGGAGGCCTAGGAGTGCTGAACACCAGATGATAAAACCTACTTAGTTAATTCACATTGACCTGAAGTTATGCAGGATCTGCCTCACAGTAGACTAACATCACTAGTAATTTATTTGCATTGAGGTGATACAAGGTACAAAAATTTATGTATTTTTTACACTGATTAACAGCAATATCATCATTTCTTAAGATGTTAATTAATGCCTTTCTTGTTCTAAGCAGGACTGTAAAATGGATTTAGGATTCAAAGACCGTAACAACAGGACGCATACCAAGAACACCTCTTCTGCAACAAAGAATTTTTCTGCCTGGGAAGACTATAAGAGTAGTGTTGATGACATGCAGTACTTTCTTATCGGGCTGTACACACTTATAAGTCTGGCTGGCTTTGTGGGAAATCTGCTTATACTAACGGCCCTACTAAAATGCAAGCAGAAGACAGTAATAAACATTCTCATTGGAAACTTGGCCTTTTCTGACATCTTAGTTGTGTTGTTTTGTTCACCTTTCACGCTGACATCCGTCCTGCTTGACCAATGGATGTTTGGCACTGTCATGTGCCACATAATGCCCTTCCTCCAGTGTGCATCAGTCCTAGTCTCAACTTTGATGTTAATATCTATTGCTGCAGTCAGGTACCGTATGATAAAGTATCCCCTCTCTAGCAATCTCACAGCAAAACAAGGCTATTTCTTAATAGCGATCATTTGGGCCTTTGGCTTCACCATTTGCTCCCCTCTGCCAGTTTTCCATAAAACTGTGGACCTCAGCAAAACTCTGAATTTAGAGGGACTGGAGAACAGGCTGCTGTGCATTGAGTCGTGGCCTTCYGACTCCTACAGGATCGCCTTCACGATAGCCTTGCTGTTGATGCAGTACATCCTGCCGCTGGCGTGCCTGACCGCCAGCCACACCAGCGTCTGCAGGAGCATAGGGGCTAGGCTCTCTAACAAGGAAAACAAGTTTGAAGAAAAGGAGATGACAAACCTAACTCTTCATCCCTCTAAGAGCACTGGCTCGCAGGTTCAGCCCTCCAGATACTCCAGGTGGAGCTGTGCCTTTGGCAGAAGGCACCACAGAAGATACAGTAGAAAGACTTCAAGTGTGATGCCAGCTGTTTCAAGGCATCATCAGGATACTCATTCCAGAGATCTCCCTGACACCTCTGACACAGAAAAAAGCCAGCTCTTTTCCTCCAGTAAATTCATCCCTGGTATCCCTATCTGTTTTGAAATGAAACCAGAAGAAAATACAGAGATCCAGAACATGATTACAGTATCCCAGTCCATCATCAGAATTAAGACAAGATCAAGGAGGGTATTTTGCAGACTGACAGTGCTAATACTAGTTTTTGGCTTCAGTTGGATGCCTCTTCACCTTTTCCACATTGTGACAGATTTTAATGCTACTCTCATTTCCAACAGGCACTTTAAATTAGTATATTGCATATGCCATTTGTTGGGTATGATGTCCTGCTGCTTGAATCCCATCCTCTATGGGTTTCTTAACAACAGCATAAAAGCTGATTTAATGTCCCTCATTCTGTGCTGCCAAATACCATGATTTTATGTGCCCCAAGATAAAGTAAAACAAACAAGTATGGCTTTCAAGCCTAGTGGCGTTTATAGCTGTAAAAGCTAAATTAGTTTTGTGTACTTCAGTTAGTCTGACTTGGTTGTGATTAGTAGCATTTTTTTGTGGATGGATAGTTCTATGGCTGCATGTATTTCTTGCATTGGGCAGACATATATGCATATGTTACAATATTCTTTTATTTGTTACATGTAGGAAATCATGCCCAGTGTACCAAACCAGAAGACCATTTTCATTACCCAAATTGTTGGCAACCTGTACTTTGGAATTATACAGAATATATAATGAGTAATATGTGTGAGACAGACTACTCAGACATATCAGTATTAACTGTCATAAAACTATAATAAAATACATACCATTTACTAAATAATCATTGTTGAGACTCTTTCAGTGCCAACTTTGACTGTTTTCTAATATAATTAAATCTCTTTCTGGATATGATTAGGAAAATATGTTTCCTTAGCTCTTTGATTCATAGTTTGCAATATCTTTACAAGATGCTTTGCTGCTGATTCCTAGGTTGCCTTGTTCCCTGTAACAGGTTTGAGAGTCATTGTTCTTGTCTTGATTGTTTCCATCTCACTGATTTATCCAGTACAACCTCTCTCTGATTTCCTCAGCCAATTTTCACTTTGGCTTGTCATTTAATGTAATTTTCATCCAGCCTGAATTTATCTATAGTTATGCCTTTATTCTCACAGTGATGACACCCCTGAAAATACAACACATTTCTGATCAGAGTAAGCCTTCATTATCTAAGCAAATAATAGTGGAAAGAAAAAGAAAATGGAAAGACATCAGGAATTTTTCTCTTCCTTTACCAAAATGCAAAAGCTTATTGCACTTCATTATAGCTGACCCACTTGCTTTGGAAAGGTATAACAGCTTTCAGATAAACATGTGCATGTGTGCTTTGACAGGTGGGGGAGAGGGGCAGAGTGGATTATTTTTAAATTCAACAAAGGCAAATGTAGGGTCCTGTCCCTGGGCAGGAATAACCCCCTGCACCAGGACAGGCTGGGGGTTGAGCTGCTGGAAAGCAGCTTTGTTGAGGACCTGGGAATCCTGGTGGATTGGACCAAGCTGTCCATGAGCCAGCAGTGTCCTTGTGGCCAAGAGGCCAATGGTGTCCTGGGGTGCATTAGGAATGGCATTCCAGCAGGTCAAGGGAGGTGATCCTGCCCCTCTGCTCAGCCCTGGGGAGGCCTCACCTGGAGTGCTGGGTCCAGTTCTGGGCTCCTCAGGACAAGAGTGTCGCCCTGGTTTTCAGCCTTCTGATCTTGTTTACATATTTTTACTGGAGTTTCTCACACATTTAACATAGATTGTTTTCACATTCTTCTCTGTGATGGACTGCTGGTTTGACCACTGGGGTCAGAGGGATGTTCCTCTCATCTCCCAATCCTTGGCCAAATCCCAAAAACTATATAAATTGAAATTCCCAAAATAAACCTCCTTCTTTTCTCACTTCTCAACCTGGCGGGTGTCGTTCTTTTGTGTCGTGCTTGCGACACAAGAGAGACATGGAGCTTGTGTAATGGATCCAGTGGACGGCAACAAAAATGATGAATGGACTGAAGTATCTCCCTTACAAGGACAGGCAGAGGGAGCTGGGCCTGTCCAGCCTTGAGAAGAGACAACTGAGAGGGGACCTCACCAATGTCTGTCAGTATCTGAAGGGAGGTGCCATGAGGATGTTTCCAGGTTCTGCTTGGTGGTGCAGAACAACAGGACAAGAGGCAACAGGCAGAAACTGATACACAGAAAGTTCTACCTGAACATGAGGAAGAACTTTACTGTGCTGGTGACTGTGCACTGGAACAGGTTACCCGGAGAGGTTGTGGAGTCTCCCTCAGTAGAGATACTCAAGAACTGTCTGGATGCAATCCTGTGCCATGTGCTCTGGGATGACCTTCCTTGAGCAGGGAGGTTGAATCAGATGTGACCCTCTGTGGTCCCTTCCAACCTGACCCATTCTGTCATTCTGTGTATGTGAACACCTGTGCAAACACAAAAATACACACACACACTTCCTACATCTCCCCTCTCTCCTTCTTAACCAGACTGGTACTTTTCCTTCCAAATTTAAATCACAGGTATCTTCCCTAAATCATATTATATTTCACAGCACAAATGCAAAGTGTATATATATTTATACTTACCTGCCACAGATTACTCTAATTTAATAATCCATCTCTGCCTTCAGTATTCAGTAAATATACAAAGCCTTTGCTTTGAGTTTTAAGCTGTAACACCTCTCCCCACTTATAGCTGGTGATTATTTYCTTTTCTCCACTAAGATTTTTGTATCCAATAGGCTTTTTTATATAGCTTCTACAGACTGAGAAATAAAATTATTTTTATAAATGGGTGGTTGGAAACAGCCATTGTGCGTTTTTTTCCCCCAAGATACATCCTTTCCAGATAGTCTTTAAAGTGAAGGCAGTTCTTTTATTTTGAAGAATCATCAACTTATTTTTTATCACAGTGTTATAATTCTGAGACCATTCCTCACCAAGCCATTATCTGCTAAGGAGTTTATTACATGCCAGTGGGTAATAGCTTCTCTCCTTAAAGAATTTTTCTAACATCTAGTCCCCAGTAACCCATTGTTCTTTGTTTTCAGTAGTGATACACTTTAATAGTTTCTTCCTGGACATTGACCATTGCATTTTGCAGATTATTATCTTCTAAAACCCTATAATATGTCACTTAGTAAAGTACAAATGGTACAGAATAGATACCACAGGAACAATATTAAAATAGCTTTAGAAATGTTTTAAATACCTTAAAAATATTTTTGACTAATCTTAGTATATAAACTTAGGAAAAAGTTAACTAAATCTACAGTCAGAACATAATTATGTAGTCCTATAGAAGTTACTGTAGCTTTTGCCCTCTTTCTGTCCACAAATTTTTGCATTATTGTTATATGTAATCTTATTTATACCATATGATACAGCCAAATAGTTTAAAAGGAAAGCAGTCACATTTTTGCAGCTTGAAACATTCTTTCTGACTTAATGTTTTTTCAATTTACTGTTGTCTTTCTTCCTACTTGCTGTTTATTTTCTATCCCTTCCATTCTTTCAGAATTTAAACTATTTTTAACTCCTACATTGTCGATTGTTATTTATATATAAATTAAATGTTTATTTAGTAATTGCTCTTTCTAGATCAAATTCTACACACTGTGTATGGCAAACAGAATCATGCTAGGACTGTAATATGGCCTTCCTCTAGTTTCCGAGTAGATTACAAAGATTAGTCTATACACTGGAGATGTTATATCTATTTGCCTGGATGAAGTCAATAACTGTGCTCCCTGCTCTTTACACTGATCAAAGCACAACAAATTGTAATTTGGCAATAGAGAATTAAATCAAGACAGCTATTGAACTTCTTTAGTCCTGTGCCATATAAATAGGTCATCTTTTTTTAAGTCAATCTATAGTGGGAGAATATGTATTTTCTTTTTATTTATAAAGCAATCATTAGCATTGTATTTGGAAATTTCCAAAATACCTCTGTCTTTCCTTTGAAATGTGAAATAAAAATAAAATAACATTTGTACCTTCCATTTTACTTCAACACCCAGCGTAGCTTGGTCCCAGTGTCAGCAAGGACTACATATGAAGCAGACAGGAGCAGTAGCAAGTGAAATCAGGCATTACACAATTTCCAAAGGAGTGATTTCTGTGAAAGGGATAAAAAACAACTGAACCATCCATTTAACCTTTTCCCAGTCTTGAACATTAAAAAAGAAAGTTCTAAACACAAGGATATTTCCCCTCTGCTTCTTTATTAGGCCTCATCTATTCTGAGCTGCAGTAGATGCTCCAGTGGCTTCATGTCCAAGTTACTGGCAGTGTTTTTTTCCAATATGTGTTGGGAAAATGTTATCTCACCACATTATCCAATGACATTTTATCATTCTTATATGTAGACAGGTATATGTGCAGGTACAGATATATTAATGCACACTTCCTAGAAAACAAAGCACAGTAAAATGGAATTTAGAGTAGCACATATAACCAGGTCCTTCAGCTAGCTAATGTCTACCCCTTCTGTAACTAAAAATGTAAATAAATGGGAAGATAGAAGTTTTGTTTTGATAGCATCCACTAAATGCAATCAGGAAACAGCAGATCTAGAGCCATGTATCCACTGGAGTTAGAAGAATGGATTGTAATGGTAGAGTAATTCCTCTCTATTAATTAAAAAAAAAAAAAAAAGAAAGCTCTCAGACATCTGGTCTTTGTGTATGATGTATGTTAAAATTCTTAGAAAGACTCACAGAACATAAATTGTTTTTCTAGTTCTACAAATTATTATTGAAAAATTTGACTTTTTGCAAATGTCAAAGATTACAGTTCACCTTTGCCCGCTCTCCTTCAGTGGAGAAGAAACAGATGCCCTGGCATGTCCAGGTCACTCCTGAGCCAGCCAGGCCAGTGACCGTGGCTGGTAGGAGGTCTGCAGGGGCTGACACTGGAGTGTATTCACATGGGTTGTGGTGAAGGGGTTGGAGCCTCTGTGGCTCCCCACAGTGCCCTGGCAGCAGAGTCTGGGAGAGCTGTGCAGAGGTGCTCTCTAGAGCAGCCTCAGCAGGCAGCACAGAATCGTTGTAGGGGAACTGCATCACAGGCAGGTGCCTGGTGGGGTACAGCCAGCTCTGGGCAGGGCTGTGGGGACTGGGGAGCTGGCAGGGACACAATGGGACAAGAAAAGCACATTGCTGCTGTACTGACAGTTGCCCTGTTCCTGGAGCCTGGAAGTTCTCATGACCAAATGTTTCCTTCTCAGAAGTATGAACATCTGAGAAAAGCAGAAAAAGCAATCCATTGATCTGCAGATGTGTAAGAACCAAGAAGAGGAGCATAGTCAGGAAGAAGAGAGTTCACTTCCAATCATGTTGACATAGGACCCAGTTCTGCTGTGAAAAGTATTAGCAAATTAAAAAACTCTTCTGTTATCCATGGGAGTCTTTCAGCTATTATTGCACTTCTGAAAAAAAAAAGACAGCAATGGATTTTCACAGTAGTCCCAATATCTCTCTGCAGCATACAAGACAAACAGTATTAAACATCAWAGTCTCCAGAAAGATGGCTTTCATAAATACTGTTTGGTCCAGGAATTTAGCCTTTTATTTTGTTGAAAGCTAAATTATGCCTATACTATTTACATTTAAAAGTCTTTGCCAGAAAATACATTAGTACAATCTGGAACTGTCCTAGGGCAGTGTTAGGACTCTTGCCCTAGACACATCACTTCCTTTTTCCCCCGCATGACTGAAATAATGGTATAAAATCATGATCCTCATGATTTTAAAAACAATTAAGTAATTTTTTGACCTGTTTTTGACTATATGTAGCCTCTGAGGTCAGGGTTCTTGACTTTTTATTTCATGGGGTTTTCTTTCATATACAGTTAAATACAAACCCCTCTCGTATTCGTTTTTTCCTAGAGCCTTTTACATGCAATATGTAATGAAGACTCTTGCAGTTGCTTGGTTTTGATCCAAAAATATATACACCTTTCTTAAAGGTATATTGCTTGAAAGCTGCCCTTACACTGAGGGTAGGTAGAAAAGCTGTTGTTAATGTTCATATTCAGTTGAGTAATGTTTCACAGGAAGAGAAAGAAAAGAGACAGAACTAAAAGCAGATCCACACTAACACTACTTACCCACATCCTGCCAGTGACAAAGGAATGCATCAAAGCCAGGCCCTTCTCAAGCACCTGCCATGAACAGTGAGTGTGTGACAGTACCACTGAAGATTACTAATCTCACAAGTGACCCAGAAGCCAATGGTAAATTTTTGAGTCTCAGGAAGTAATAGCTAATAAGTGAGTATGAGCTTAAGTGTCTTCAAAATTACCCCTCTCAAAATTTTCCTTTAACACAAAAGCATTTTCTTCCCAACCTTTTGATGAAGATGGGTTTGCTGAGATCACTCAGAGTGCTGAGTCATCATGCTGTGCCATCATACTAGAGCATGTACTTGGGCCAGTGAATCTTACTGCAGCATCTATTTTTAAATCTCTCAAGCCCAGAGATACTAGAAGGATGTGGTCTATCAGGTTACAATGATCTCCTGGCCCCCTTATTAAACTTCATCTCAGCTGAAAAAAACCACCAAAACACAACAAAAACACCAGATACAGCTTGTCCTTGGCAAAAAGTCTTAAAACCTGATTTCCTCAGAAAGACTATAACTGCAGGCAGGGAGATGTGGTCATAGTGTGTTTCTAAAAGCTGAGCAGCATTAAGATCACAACTGGCACCATTGTTATGAATCTAATATAACTGTACAAATGACACTTTTATTAATCCTTTTTCCTTTTTAAGAGAAAATTTTGTAAACATATTAAAAGTTATTAAATTATTTCATTACATGCTAATCTTAGGAAATATCATAAAACAAAATATTACCACAATCCAAATTCAGTTCATTTGAACAAGTATGAATGCTTCATTTTGCCCTTGTAGTCACATTAAGATGATCCTTTTAATAACAAGGCTTAAAAATAATCCTCTGGGAAGTTATTAGAATAGTGATTTGACATTTGAGACTTGAGTAGTTACATCCAGTTCGTCAAATACTTGCTCTGTCTTGCAGGAGAAAGCTCATATATGTATCACTTGGGGATTAATTGGACATTTTTTGAGCAGGAAACATTTATTACTGTCCCTGTGAATAAAATTATTTTAAAGACACTTCTGGTGCAAAATTTCTCCAGAGGAATACCTTTGTGATACTCAAGCAGTTGTTCATCTCTTCAGACTCGGAACCAGAGACACAAAACCCATTTGATGACAGACCACAAGACTGCTAATTATAATTTTAACTATAAATCTATTGGGKTTTTTTTTGCTGTTGTTGAAAGAAAAATAGATAAACTAGGAGATAAATACATCCCTACTACAAGTAATTTTAGTGCCTCTTTCTACCAGATTTTCATCCAGATTTTCTTATGTTGAACAAGGTGGTAATCTTACTCTGTTTTAATTCCTAGTAATTCCCTTGGATGTGTGAAGCTTTCCACCAAATTAGGGTTCATTTACCATTCATAAGGATTTCAACCTCTTGGCCAAAGGATTAAGAAGCTACACAGGAGGTTAGCAGAATATAAGCTAAATTTTTACTTTCTGCTGGCTTTGTATTGGTTTTTGTTTCTCTTTATTTTTCTTTTCTTATGATGTTAGCACAAGTGGGAAAAGTGCAAGCTGTTTACTGCAGGAAAATTAAACTTATTTTTATGTAACTACTGGGACCAAAACCAGGCAAAACAATTACGTATTCCTTAAGTCTCCATCCGTTCCAAGCCACATCTCATAAAGGTAATTGTCTGAAGCCTCGATGATACATTCTCTTAATTAATATCCTGGAGTATGAGAACACATTTCAGATAGCATAGCCTCATCTGATCCTCACTGCAAACCACAATGGGTGAAATTCAGAACCTCATTCCTTCTGCAGAACTAAATTGCAATACACTCTGCTTGAGATTGCTCCTTAAGATCATTCAGGGACTGAAGCTTATTCAGGGCACAGTTTGTATCTTACTGGTTTTGTGGGATTCTGTTCCACAGAAAAAGCTGCTGCAAGGCCCTTTATGTCAGAAAAATTAGTTAGTTCCCAGGAGCTCTCAGGAGCTCGTAACACCAATCTCCCCCTTGCACATCATCACACCTGCAGTCAGCAGGGGCCCTCAAGTGTTGTTCCTTTCACAGAAGAGATGGATGAAAAAAGCAGTGAATGAGACTGAAAACTCTGTGGTACTTGTTTTTCCTCTTGATCTGAAATAGTCTAAAATTGGAGACCTTCCAGAAAGTTGTGGAAGACACCTGTGTGAGACTGCTAGAGAGGGAGCAAGGAATCACTTCACAGAGATGAAGTGGAATGAAGAAATCTGTCTGTGCAGGACTAGATAATTATTCCAACACATCCAGGATCCTAGGGTCTTACTAATTGTATGGGAAAATAAGTAGATATTTGGATATGTAGTTTTGATTATTTTAAGATAAATTTATCTTAAGTCCTTGGAGTCTAATATATCACATATACAAATCTGATATGTGCTCTGACCAAAGCAACTTTACCTTGTAACACAGCTCCAGCACCAAACTACCCTTTGCTTTTAAGCTATTCACTCCATTTTTATTGTTCCACATAGAGGTTTAACCCCAGCCAGCAGTCAAGTACCACACAGCTGCCACTCACTCCCACACCAGTGGAACTGGGGAGAGAATCAGAAGGGTAAAAGGTAGAAAACTCACAGGCAGAGATGAAGACCTTTTAATAGGAAAAGCAAAAGCCACATACACAAGCAAAGCAAAACAAGGAATTAATTCACTGCCTCCCATGGGTAGGCAGGTGTTCAGTCATCTCCAGGAGAGCAGGGCCCCATCACATGTGACAATGATTTCAAAAGACATCACTCCACATATCCTCCCCTTTCCCCTCCTTCTCTCCACTTTACATACTAAGACACACACCCCCCCAAAAAAAAGACCCAAAAAACAAACAACTAAAAAACCCCACCCAAACAGGCTGGAAAAGGCTTTCATGTCAAGAATATGAAATAAATTGATAATGGTTTGTTTTCTTTGGTTATAGTACTTACTGCAAGCACTGTAGCAAACTGATTTCTACTTTCCATGTATGGATTTCATGAGATAATGCTTACAGTAAACCCATAATTTACAATGGTAAACAAGAACTAAAAAGCAGAGTTCATTTAGCTATTACTAGAAATGCAAATAATCTTGCTGTTGATTGTTTACAGCAGAAATGAAGACAGCATCTGTTACTCTGTTTATTCAATAGCATTAGTATAAAGATTTTATACATTCATTTTTAACAAATAAGAGGTATAGTAAGAGGAGACACAGATGGGCTGATTCTATATTTGTATCACTTCATAAATTCACTCTTCATGATACATAATGTTATTTGAAGGACAGCAAAATAGTAATAAACAATATTAAAAAAAATCCTGTTTCCTCTCTGAAACATTAACTTCTATTTTCATAACAGTGTTTAAACCACACTAAGCACCCCAAAAGGAAGGGTCTGCATACGTCTCTGGGATTTCCTTGGCAAAGCCAATAGTAGTGTAAATGTGCATGTTGGTGGTGCTGTACAGAAAGTTGATTTCTATATTATTTTAGTGCTGTTTAACAACAGCCTTACTAAGGAAGAAATAGAGCCAAGCTGCAACAGCATCCTTATATTCACCTTTTTTTTTTAAAAAAAAAAAGCATTTAAGTATTATCAGTCGTATTTGTTTAAGATTAAAATTTATGGTATCTATAGCACACTGGTGGACATAACCTGATTTGAGCAAGTCATGCATGACTTTTTCTGTAGCTTCACCTTCTGGTCCTTCTGCTCTCGAGTTCAGTAATAACAGAAGACTGTGAGAGCCCTCTCCTGGTGAACAAAATTTATCTCCCTCCAGCTGCTGCTTGCCAACCAGAGATACTGAGACAGATACTCCAGCTGTGAAAGAAGATAGTGCTTATAATGTACTCTTAATATATTTTTATTTATTAATACTTTCCTTAAGTTAAAAAAGTCACAAAACAAGAGGTTTATTGTCCAAATACCACCTGATAAAGTGAAGCAGAAAGTCAAGGAAAATGCTTCTYAAAAAACTGCTGTCTGCAAAGAAATACTACCTTCAATATACTTTCACATCAGTACAAATTCTGCATGACTAAGGCTGACACCCATCTGGAATGTTTTCAATAAAACTTCTTTAAAGATTTTTTTGTTAGTGATAGGTATTGAGAAGGTTGTGTGCACAGAGTCACTCCCCAGACAGGGAATAAATGAGTCAGCAAAGTCTGAAAACCCTGAGGCATCTAAAGGGAGCCCTGGGCTCCTCTGGGATGGGCAGAGGAGAGGAAGGCTCTAGGCAGGAGCACTTTTTTTTCCTCCTGCATAACCAACCAGAAAGTCTGTGCTGGRTGCACAAGTTATTCTTTCATGCTACCAAACCTGAACTTTTTTCTAGGCATTCTCCTTCACTCCTAGCACATGTATGAGATGGCCTGCCCACATTATTCAGAAAGGGAAGGAGCATATATTAAACAAAACATCCTTTCCCTGCCTATAGTTGCTGTTCTTAAATTTTGCACTTTCCTTAATACCTATACCTGTAACATGAATTTGGCTGCTGTGCTTTCCCCTTTCCCTGTACCAAGCACTCAATTTAGGTTGAAACACTGTCTCTTCACTTGCATTTCTTTTTCTGCTTATCTTCTTAGTCTGATCTACTGTATTAATTTTAAGGACGCYGTGTCTCTCTATTCAATCCCTTTTGAGGCCTGAAAAGAATTTTAAGTTCAAACAATTTTAAATTCAAATCAGACTAAGCCAAGGAACTACCAGATATGCTTGGGTTCAGTTTATTGTCTAGATAGCAGCTCAGTTCAGAGGCAAAGGCAGTAATGTTGACACAGTAAGAATGCATACATGCTTAAACCAAAGTTSCTAGTTTGAGAGCTTCAGAATATACAGAGGCAGCAAACACCCTTCCATTGCTGTGGGAACGAAGCATTAGAGCAGTGATCACACCCCCACGTCTCAGGGAGCAGAGGACTCCACAGAGCAGTTTCACAAGTGTTTTTCTGGGGAGCAATGATGGCCCAGACAGCCTAAAATGAACTCTCTGATCATTTGCATCAGTCATCTCAGCTGAAAGCTGAGCTTTATCCAGATTGAAAGCAACCCAGAGAGGTTTATGGGCCTGTTTTTCTGTGCTCTAGCATAAATTAYGTTGCCTTATCTGAAGAGTTTGCATGGAGATGGCAGAGGTTGGCTGTGTAGCAACTGCTAGTGGAAGAAATGTTCAGAAAACAAGGAGTTTAATATATGTACTTTGCTCTTAATGTTGACACATTAAGGTTAAGGTGTGGTGTGTAGTCAGTGTAGCAAGTCAGAAAAGCTGTATACACTGAAACTACTTCACACTGGATAACCTTTATGATGGGCAATTTTCAATCAGTTATAAAAACAAGTGTTTCACAATGTACATTTTTCTGCTTGAAAAGGGAAGTCCTAATTTTTAGCTAGCACACAGTTGTTTTCCTCAGCAAGAAGGAAGTTATTATGTGGAAAAGCCTTCCATGATTTCAGACAAGCACTCCCAGTTCAGCTTGCACTAGCACTGCTATCTCTTGTAGAGCTCAAAGAAGCTGAAATACAGTAAGACCTCCTTATTAAAAAGGAAATGCTTTTATATAAACAAGTAGCTTAGATTCCCATTTCAGATGATCTAATACAAGATCTCATCTCCTCTGTTTCTTTTAGAGCAGCAAAGCACATTAACACTGCTATTTCTAGCTTCAGCTAGAAGTTAGAATCCTGTACTGTAGCAAAAAGACGTGTGTCAGCTGGGAGAAGTAATGTTTGGAGGCAGAGTAGTACTGGCCAATTTGATCCCTATGCTGCTATGGCTGAAATGTGCTGTAAAGATTCAAACTGACAGCTAGGAAAACACTTTTGTATGAAGCAGACTTCAAGACTTTTTTTGTTTAATTTTTCACTGGCCTTTTTCTTTCTTCTACCCTCGTCTTTCCCTTAAATAAACAAATATATTTTTATCTTTGAAATTATGTGTTATTAAGGGTAAGCTCAAATGACACCAGTAGGTAGAGGGCTCATTGCTTGACTGGAACTGAATAATTGCAGTGAAATGCTKTACAAAGCAAACCACCACAGAGCATTTGTACTCTAAGATGAAAATTGGGACATGTATTGTGCAAAGCTAAAAAGATCAGTCAGAGGACTTATATGACTAAGTGAGAAAACTCAAGAACTTGCTCTCAGCCATTGACCAGCTTTGCTATATCAAAAAAGTAATAGACTGATCACTGATAATACTGAATAATTCCCAAATTATTATAGGAGCCCTGAAGACCCTAAATTAATACACCTAAGCTGGGGTAAGTTTTCAGAAGTGGCAAATGCTCTGCAGACACACTTTGACTTAATAATTGGGGCAAAAGAAACCATAGAAAAACCTCAGAGTGAACATGTTTCTTGTTGACCTCCATTCAGTTGAGAAGAAAGAGGGCTCTGCTGGCTGCCACTTGCTTTTTTGGAGCTGTGCTTACAGTCTCGACTCACATGCTTCACAGGCAGCTAAAGCAGAGGGCACATGTTAACTTCCATTTTTCCACTTTTTTGAGGCCCTGRAGAAATGAAATACAGCTGTAGAAGTTTGGTCCCTCTTTGTCTCTGTTGCTGTACTACATCTAAGTGGAAATACCTGGGAGCACTTCCCAGGTCTGAGCTCACCTTCTTGTCATGTCGCCATAGCAGACCACAAGAGCAAGGCACGGAAGCTGATTCAGAATAGGAGGAGAACAAGACACAAGATATGGCTCCTCAGATACCTAATGTACCATTTCTAAGTACAGCCAAGAAACCTAGGTCCAATCCAGTTTAAATAATCTAGTAAAATTATTTTGGGGAAATCTGTGGGAGCACCAGCTCACCTAGGTAGCAGGTAAAAAAAAAGAGAAAAAAGAAGTGACTTAGTCTTTTTTCTAATTCAGTAAACTCATAATTGTCTCATTCAGTGAACTAATGAGCTGTGTTATTTTAGAAGGGATTRTATTAGATGATTATTTTTAATCAATTAAGGCGTGGCAAATATTGTGYCATGCAGTCCTTTAAATTAATGGTATGCTTTCATCTACAGTCACATGGATCATGCTGATCATCTGTATTTATCCAGAGCAGAAGAGAAGACAATCTCTAGTTAATTAATACATTACTAGCATAAAAGGTAAGTTGGTGAACCGTGTAAAGGCGGTGTTAATGAAAAGTTAGTAGAAACCCCTAATTATYCCTTTGAATGATACCTACAGAAATGGGCTCTCACATAAACAAACTGCAGACTATAAAGGGACACTATTAATACAACACATAATTAATCTGTAAATTTATTGTCAAAAGTATTGCAAAGGTGAAAATCTTTGTGAACTGCATCACTTAATGACAACATAAAAGCACTTTTACACAAACCCCTTTTTACACCTGCTAAGTGACAGAAGTACTTAATCATGAGATCACAGGCTCAGTTGTAAATTAGTTTTAAAAAAATGTATGAATAAAATATTCTCTGACTGCCACTTGGAGGTTCTAAGCCACACCAGTCCCTGCTCTGATCCATTTATAAGTTACTACAAAATTCCATCTGAAACAGTCAGGGTTTTAAGACAACATGTTTAAACACACACCCACCCACCCCGCCATGTCTAATACTTTCTGATACAATGCTTACAGAAAGCTAATGACAAATGATCAAAACAAAAACTGTAATGGTGATAATGAATTCTTTCTGCATGTATTTAACAGTTCAGTTCCTCTGAACAAATTAACTTAAGATAACAATTAGGTAGATACTGTCATAAACAGCTATGCTGCTCATGACCTGCCTAACAAGGTCTGCCCAAGGAATTAAAATTTAACTCACTAAAATTCTTGTTCTAGAGTAAAATAGGACACAAAAGTATATAATTAAGAGCATCTTTTTCTTTTAGAAACCAGTATAACTGGATGCCAGTGCAAGAACTGGCTAAAGGAAATTATAAAACATTCTCATTTCTATCATCAATCTATTTCTGAACTAGATTGAGGTATTGCCCTTCTAATATAAAACATTTGAAGTTTAATGTCCAGTAATTCTATTTTAGGAAGCATTAGGCACTGTAACAAAGACTTTCAAACAGGAATAACATGAATAGATCCCTTGGATATTTTTGAAGAAGTTTTAGATCTGTCACTAACCATTRAAATCTTAAAGCTACATGGAAGTGGAGAGGAAAAAAAAAATCCTTACCAAAGATCCTTTTAAAACACAGTTTTCAAAGTTCACACAACAGCAATCAAGTGTGTGTGAGACAAGACAGCTCGATGTTTCTACAAAAATGCTTCATTACAGAAGAAAAACAGCACAAACAAAAAGAAAACAGTTTTTTAAAGAGTGAGTCTCTTGCAGTAAATGTTTTTCTTCATACCAAGACCTTCAATTCTTAGTGGACAGGCTTTTCAAACTGGTTCTTCCAATTACAGTACCTCAGTGAGAAGCATCAAGTAACATTAGAGAGAGCTTCAGCTTGTCTTCCCATTCCCCTCAGCGAAATGTACCCACTTGGTTAGCAATGCCTCTGTCTAACTGACTTGCTCAACAGCATCAAGAACCAAGCTGAGGCAAGTCATAGTGGGCATGGAAATGCCTTTTCATTTAAAATTTATTGTGACAGGTATTCCTTGGTGATTCAAGGAAGCCATGAATCTCTCCTGCCTCCTTGCCCTCACCAGTTTGCTGCAACACCAACCTTGGCCCAGCCACCCAGCTTGCTCTCTCCTTCTCACGCCTCTGTGACCATTCAGGTTACATATGGCAATGCTACCTCCCTCTCATGGTCCTAGTTAGGCTAGTATTCATTCTAAAAATCCATTTTATTATGGACTTGCACACTTCCCCTCTACCACTTCTGAAAAGGATTTTTGCCAATTGTTCAAAATCTGTTCGTTATTAGTTCACAAAAATTGCAACCCTAAAACGTGGCTCATAGCATTCATTAAAGCTTTTCTTTTAAAGTGCCTACTTTTGCCCCTTCCTTAGGTAACCCTTCTTAAATTTTTCTGTTGCAATAGTGGATGGTAATAGCTGTGGATAAATGGGTTATTATTTGAAGTGTCAGATGAATGGAAAGAAAAATTTCGTAATGAAAGCAGCAAATACCCACAAAGTAGAAAACTAGTTTTCAAYACATCAAACTTTTACAAACTAAACCAATTCTTCTTGATAGAAATTGTCACATTTAGGAACAGACTTTCTGTGTAAAGCCTGAAAATAAAAACATTGTGATCTATCAAAGATTATAAAACCAAGAGCTTCCCAAATATCCTTATTTTTGCACCATAAATTTTTGAAAGAAGACAAAATATGAAAAACCAAAAAGTTATTAGGCAATTACTGAACTTGCATAACATTGTGTGAAACATTAGAGAAATCCTTTCCTAAGATGATAAAGATATTTTTTTCTCTCTATTTAGAGTAAAACACCTGCAACATTTTTATGGTCATTATTATCAGCAGAAACTCCTGAAATTATGCTGGTAAGTTGTTTCAACAGAATTTTATTTAACAGATGCTACAAAATATGACCAACTTCCCCTACCAAATAGGGCAAAACTTCTTTCAAGTTAGTTAGCTTGAGTTTTTTAAAGGGTATTCCTCTGTTAAATAAAAAAAGCCTTTGTGTATCTCCTTCTAAGACCTCTGCCTGCAGAGATCTCACCTCCCTGTTTTCTAAGAAACAGGGTTCTCATGACCTAAGAAAAYGCTTCTCCTGACCATCTTCTAGAGAAATGTAAGCATAAATACCTTTTTCAGTAATGTAAATGCAAAATCTAATGATCACTATGACCATGGGAGCTAAATGCAGAGAAAAGCCTCGCTGCACACTTCCTATGGGCTGTTGTGCCTCTTCAAAAGCCAGGAGCTGCACGAAGTCACAAAGTCCACACAACATTCTGCTTAYGTGTGTACAACAAACAGCAATATCCACGCACTTCATCGTGAGTCCTCTGTTTTGATTATTTCTATTCAGCAAATGCTAAGTTAAGAGTTTCTGAAGGTGAAAGCAGAATTGCCTGATTAGTGCAATACAACACAGAATCAAGTGGAAAACCTGACAAAGAGAACTAGACCCTTGGTGAAGCCATGCTGGCTGCCTCAAATTACCTCCCTGTCTTCCATGGGCCTAAACAGAGCTTATAGAAGGATCTGTTCCATGACCTTCTCAAGCACAGAGAAGTGAAGTGCATGCAATAGGATCTAACACTGAAACATCAGAGAGCAAAGAAACACTCCTTTTGAAGTCACTCAAATTCTCTTGTGGTGTAATTTTTTTTAAAAAATAATCATTAGAAACAAGAATAGCAAGTTAATTTAGCTCCTAGATKCCACATGATGCCATGCAATAAAACTGCATCTTCCTGCTTGGGCATTGTTTCACTATAAACTAATTGAGACTGCAGTATGGCACATATAATTTTGAAACTCTTCCAATTATCTCTGGGAAATTAAAAAAAATCAGATGACCTGCTTTTCTTCTCATTTTTTCGTGACACCAAATTTACAGTCTGTCTAATTTGCTTCTCTGCCTATACAAATGAAATTATTTCCAGAAGCTCATTAGGAGTAACAACCGTCTGTAAACCAAAGGAGGGAAGGGTCAGCCAAGGTAGCTGGCCTCACTAATCAGGACAAAAAAAAAAAAAAATCATCTATATATGTCTACACTTACCCACGCAATTCATTATTTAACAACAGTATTTAATAATTAGTGTGACTTGAGTAGATTGTGCACTTCATATACCTAAGTAGACATGGAACACTGAGTCAAGCTACCAGATCTGGTTGTTTTCATAAAAAATCACCAGGAATTATACAATTAATGTTTCACAACAAACTTGTGTTTTGAAGAAATTGAGACACACAAGGCAGATTTCACAATAAATGCTTCTCTTTCTCAGGAGCTCAGAATTTTATTCTGAATATGCTGTAAACTGATGGTGTGAATAATTGAAGACTACTGCCTCTGTTCATTTGCCAGTAAAGCAAAGAAAATGATAATGCCAAGCATGAGGAAGTATTCCAGGATTTCTTGGGGAGAAGAGTACAGCTAAGTGAACATACAACTCAGTCATTGAATGGTGGGCACTCCAAGACAGGTATGTTGTTCACAACCTTGTGATGAATTTCAAAGCTGACAAAGTTTCAAGCCCGACTTGTGCTACAGCTTTAACTTAGGTAATTGTGATGCCTAACAATCCAGATAGATTTATGGGAGTCAAGGTTATATTTCTTCCCTATATGTGAAAAACAGAAAACAARTATAGTTTGAAGATATGTGGTTTTCTTGACTCACTAGGAATCAAATAGACAGTGTGGTTTCAAATAAGTGTTTGCTGTAAACAAATAACAAATTTCAGCTACAAGTTTCTAGGCATGAATTTAATTGCAAGACTCAAACATCATTTGCAGGGARTTAAGAGATTATTTGCAAATCTCCTGCCAAATTTACTGTAGGGYCTTTCTGTGGATTGTTTGTACCTGATAGCAGCAGACCCTCATAACTTTGGGTAAACTGCCAACACCTCCAGATACAATAAAGTCTCCCATAGTTGCCTGATGTAAGGAGACTTACAGACAACAAAGGATGGTGCCTATGGACCCTTTCCTATGGGTTACATTTCAACCTCACAGAGGCACATGGTCATACTTAAAATAGCTTACAGGTTATCACCATGTGGGGCATTAAGACTTCCAAATGGGATGAACTTGACCCTTTCAGTTCCCCATAGCCCTCAATTCCCATATATGTTGTTACTGGAAAGCAGTCTGTCAGCCACACAAACCAACTCTCTGTGATCCAAACACTGGGAAACACCTATGTGYCGTAGTCGAGACAGCCACTGCACTCAAAGTGCTTTATTAAAAAYTTCAGAGGGCTTCAAGTATCAGCACCAAGTTATCTAGAAGTCTTTCATACCTTTTCYATGTAGCCTCCCATGGGCAGCTCCCCACAGCTCTGGCTCTCTCCTTCTTCTCTTTCTTCCTTCT
Source organism: Mixornis gularis (assembly GCA_003546035.1). NCBI lineage: Eukaryota > Metazoa > Chordata > Aves > Passeriformes > Timaliidae > Mixornis > Mixornis gularis. The sequence continues at coordinate 227,427 of QVAJ01000065.1, read as the reverse complement.
GCAGCCCCAGCTCACTGCTCCCTGTCCCTAGCATGGTCACCTAACCCTGTCTGTCCCTTGCCCAGCCTCCTGTCCCTTCCTCCTCACAGCACGGCCAGCAGACTCYAACTGCCTCTCTACCAACTAAGTCACTCTTTATCACCCACAGCTGTGAGGGCAAGGCTGTTCCCACTCTTTGGTAATTAACATAGCTGCAATATATCAGAGGCAGGACTGCCTTTAGCACTATCTCTACCTGTCTTCCCACACCTATGCATGAATGGGTTTTAAATGTGGTTGGGGGCAGGATTGTTTGTATGGGAAGGATGAAGAGATTTGCYGAAGGCGGCTCCAGATTCAGCACTACTTAATTGCTTGTAACTCCCACTTGTATCACACCATGACATAATGCAGCAATTGTCAGTAACATGTTTTTCACAGCTCCAAAAGATGTCATTCAATTTCACAAATTCACATCAAGGTGACCCAGAAGAAGAATGAATTTTTGTGCAACTGGACAAGAACAGCAGGGTTGGAACCATAACTGGCTTCAGCRTGCAACAATCCAACACCACACACCAGCTTTTCGGCCCTGAAATACCGTTATGGAAGACRGAACTCAAAGTCATGGGCTAAACAAAGTCGAAGGACTTTTAWAGGGATGGTCCATAAATTAATGGCATGATATCTCTATATAGATAGATATAGAYAGACATAGACATATAAATAATATAGATATATATCTCTCAAATTACCAGAAATATGATGGTGGTTAATTGGGATGTATTGGGAAGTGTGGGACATGGGCATGATGTAAATGGTATGGAATAAGGACTRGATACCATCCTGGATTCATCTAGGAGGGAGTTCATTTTCTTCCTAGTAGCTACTACAGTCTGTGTTTTATATTTCATATGAGAAAATACTGAGGACACACTGATGTTCCAGTTGTTGCTAAGGAGTGCTTMCTTTAAGTCAAGGATTTTCAGTTTCCTGTTCTCTGCCAGTGACAAGGACATGCAAAAATGGCTCTGTACTCTAGACATATAAGTGCCTGTCATACTATTTCAGTTAATGTCACTTCAGTTAATGCTGTTTTAGTTGTTTCTTATCCCCAGTTTTAATTATTTTCCCCTCTCCTGTCATTCAAAAGCAAAAGGCAAGGTAGAGAAACTAGCATCTTGAAACCATAATTATATTCCCTCAGGAAATACTGTCACCAGTAGCTGCCTTTAGTTTGTTTAAAACTCAAGACATTTTGAATTACTAGAAAATGCAGAAATTGTTTGCTTATTTCTGTAGTTTTATGTAGTGGTACTTAATTTTAAAAATAATGGGTCTYCACATTTTGCTTTAGCCCAAGCAGCAGAATTATGTTTCTCATGCATGTCATATTACAAGACAAATAATAAAGACCTGAATCCTCAGGAGCTGTAACTTGAAATRCTGGCTTGAATGAATGAATGCTGTCCCTAAGGAAAAGTAATGTTAAAACTTATTCCACACACAGAAGTGCCAGCTTATAAAAGCTGAAAGTCTGGCTGGAGAGCTTTTTGGRATAGACTTTCTGTTGCAATATTTTGCCTTTCTCCCACCAGTGCCAAACCAAGAACTTCTGGGTTCCTGGCCTGGCCGTGCAGATTGCAGTTGGTACAATGTGGAATTCAATACTGATGTGAATGCTTATGAGTTTGCAGCCTGGAAGGCCATTTAGCCAAAAAAAAAAAAAAAAAAACAACCAAAAAAAACCCCACCAACAAATCACCAAATAAGTAACCTTTTACTTACCATGGCAGGAAATATATGCTGGAGATAGGATTGCTCATGAAMACTACAACAGGGACTCTGGGGCAGGGAACACAGTTTTTCCAGAGTCTCTCCAAAACATCTTCCAAGTCTCTGCAGCAGTGAGCAAGAGGACTCAGAAGCCTGAGTTGTGTGACAAGCATTAGAGTCTGATTTTCCAGAATGTAATGTTATTTAATGTAAAGACCTTCTATGGAAATAAGTTAAAATTATTTCAAAATTGTTTTTATAAGTAACTTCCTTTATTTTGTAAAGAAATATATTTTCCTACTGTTTATTCCAGAAACTTTTTGTTTTGGTTTGAGATTCATAATTTCACAGGGAAGGGAAATAATGATTAATAACAACACCAAAGGTCAGAGCCATAGCTTATTAGGCATATAATTTAGTACAGCGTCTTGTAATACTGCAAAAGTGTTTATACTTAAATATAATTTCTTTTTATCCTGTTTTAAATACCAGAAGCTACACAACAATTTTAAGTCCACTGATGGGTTTTTTTCCAAAGTAATTCTTAATATCCAAAGAGTACGGTACCCATCTTGCAAAAGATGTCATCACATTTGCTGTGCCAGGTCATAGCTAGTGGGAAAATCGCCTTTGGTGGATGGGTGCAGTTATACCACTCCAGTTCTATTCAGGAACAGCTCTGAACATGGAGGCAGAGTTTTACAGGACTTCACCACCATGATTCAGTGYCATTAAACTACAAAGAGGTCACTTCACGTGAAACAATTTTAGTTTCACACAACAGAACTCCATTACACAGCAGTCATTATGGTACACAGTGATGGCTTTTACACTAATAACATTTAGATCACACTAATTGTTAAGTCTGTGCTCCCAGTGTTTCTTACAATATAATCAATAATAATATGGTATTTTTTTCTTTTCTAAATATTATTAATAAGGAGCTACTAGTCCCCCATTTTCATGACTGAGGCTCCTCTGCCAAAACAAGTATTACTATTTAATACGGTATGATTTTTTTACAGAATAAACACACTATTGAATATGGGTTAAGGTACTTCTCAGTCTAAGTGATTTTAGAGATTTGTTACAGTTTGCAGAAGATTAAATGATCCAAACTCTACCAATTGCACAGACCAAAAGCTGAAAACAATCCAAGCTCATCCTCATTTTCCTCTTTTTCAGAAAGGTTAATCCCTTTAAATAGGCACTAATGAAATCATAGGAAGAAAAACAGAAAACATTAAAGAGACTAAGGAGATAACCAGAATTAGGATTGTAGAAGGTTTACAAGAAGTTGTTATATTTATTTAATGAGAAAAACTTGGCAATCAGCCAAATAAGTCAAACCAAATTTAAAAGAATGTAGTTTCTGTTACAGATATATAGCACTGAGCCTGAACATGTTTATCTAGACTATGCCCTATCCAGACTATCTAGCTCACTCTCACAGTCTCAGTTTGAAACTCAGAAGTATGCAGAACACCTACTGAAAAAAAAAAAAGAAAAAAAAAACCCAAAAAAAACCACTGCAGGAGAGGTGAAACATGCTATGCNCCCAAAACAAACCACTGCAGGAGAGGTGAAACATGCTATGCTGCTACAGAATGTATGGGAATTGCATGTTTTTAAAATGAAAATATCAGATAGTTGTACACATGTACATTTAAACTTTGCATAACACTGCAACAGGTTTTGACAGCAGTAATGAGAAAGTCTATTCCAATTTTGAAATAAAAAGTAATTAAAATTATTATGAACAACAAAATAAGAAATTATTTGTAGCCTCACAGGCATCTGACAACAAAATATGCCTGCTAGAGGAGCTGAGGAAAACCTCCTGAGACCTGATGAAATCCCAGACAAGATTGAATTTCTGAAGTCAGCTCATCTAAAATATTATACAGTATGTTCGTGTAATAGCCTCAACTGCTGCAGCTAGCAGCTACAGGGCCTGAAGATTGAAAAGGAGAAGAAGGAAAGAGACCACTCAAACGAGACAGATAGATTAAAAAATTATAGGCTGTCCCTCAAATTTTAATGAAAGCATTGAGRTTTCAATCTTTTTTTGTTTTTCTGTTTCACACAGAGCTATGATTTTTTTTTTTYCAGGCTAATTCAGTAACCATCTTTGTATTGGCAGAGAATTTTATTCTTATTTTTTCCATTCTTAGTGTATGTATAGTGAAAATATCMCAATATATCAAGGACTGGTCTGATAAATTTACCGGAGATTCAATTCACTACTAAAGAAAAAAGTCACAGTCAAGTCTCACAAGACTAAAATCRTGAATTTTGGTTGCAACTTTACAATGGGTATATTTGAATGTTTATAAGAAGGAATTCTTCAAATGAATGCCCAGATAGACTAAACAGAAGTCTAAGCAGAGGCAGAAGGCTTCATTCTCTAAGCTTCAGGCATGTTGGCCAGATACATCTGCCCTCACACTGAACTTCTGATCATTTCATCTGAGCATTAAGCCACTCGGCATATCACAGGCTCCAAGGAAACTGTGGGTTCCAGAGATTCTGTTGAAAATCTTTGTGTATTACTTGCATGCAGCTTGACTGGARTAATTTGGTCCAGAAAGGTGTCTGCAAAACAGAGCATTTAAAGATCTAGTACAAAAGATTTTCTTTCCTTTGCTGAAGCTGCYGTGCTATACAGTGACAGCATGTTATATTGCTACTCTGTAGCCCCATTTCTGGTTTTTTTTCTCCAGAAAGTTTTAAATGTAGATACTTCTACAGCTGGTATCTTGAAACTGGAAACTTGCAGAGTGTGCTACATAGTTCCCCTGTTACCAGGGACTTGCAAAAGGTGAAGCATTGTAAAGATACAGTGCACCAGAGAGCCTCTTCAAAATCAAAACAAATGAAGCGGCCAGAGCTCTCATTTTAAAAGGTTAAAGAGATGGATAAAAGGAGGCTCTGTCAAAAGGAATAAGTGGACTTCTGATGTTCTGATTAGCAGCAGGAATCCATTAGGAAGAGCTTGAGTGTAATTAGAATGGAGAGATTAAAAGACATAGAATAGTAGAAGCATTTAGGAAAAATAGGAAGTGTAGAAATAGCTTGCAACATAATCAAAGGAGCATATAGTAGGTGTTTTTAGTAGTTTCTTGTGCAATATAGATTAGAAATTACTGTAAACCATGTAGGCAGGACTGAGTTATATAAAAACATACCTCTATCATACCTTTTCTTAGTTTGTCAGCAGAAAAATTAAGATATCAGTGCAAAATGCGTAAGTATTAATGGTATAAGTAAAACAAAATTTACTGAATATAAGAAATATGACAAATGCTAGAAAATCTGGAACACAGATTTTAAAACTTGGCTTTATTTAAAGTTCTCTTGAGTCACTTAAGTTGAATTTGTACAAAAATTATCTCAGTCACGCATGTTCACAGTCTGTAAACTGTGGACATAAACAATGGCATTGCATTGACAGGAATTTAATGTCAAAGCATAAGCCTGACTAAATTAAAAGCAAATGGCATTCTATTTATGAACTCAGGAAACAGCAAATATTAAGGTCTGTCTTTAAACCAATGAATACGTCCTCAGATTTGCTGAAGCTCAGTCACCCAGCTGTGACAACAATGAGCTCAATTGTCAGTTGATTTATTCTCTTAAAGGTTGATTTAAAAATAGCACAAGTTATGTATCAGTTTCAGTACTTTATAATTCTTACCCAATTTATTTATATTKAAACAATATAGTTTCCTTCATACCACCACTATTTGAGAAGATCTGACCTCTGTATATGCAGAAAGAGACTGGAATTCCTAGGAATGTATAATTAATGAGGAAGTTTTCAATAAATATACATTAAGTGAATCAGGGGGCTATATGCTTTATTCATTAAGATAATAGCACATGAAAAAACACCAATTTAAGAGAGATTAGCTGTAAAAATCCACTAAAAAACTGCAAGCAAATTGCAATTTTCTATTTCTTCTGTACTACTTAGTCTTATTGATAACATGGAATATAGTCAAGACACTCTACATGTGTCTCTCCACTAAAGCCCTACTACAGATGCATTCAGACTATGGCAGATCCTGGGACTGACTGCCCACTGTYCCCCCACTGATATGGTTTGCTCATTACCTTTTTTCCCTCATCTCTAAATGCAGCTGTTAATTGCATTAACCTTTAGCTGATTCCTTTGAACTCARGAAATCTGTATTTTGTTACAACTAAGCTAAACACAATTTTGAATTCTGTTCTTATTAATGYGGTTATAACACTGTAAAAGAGATTTTTAAGAATATTCAGAAATCAGTCAATCTTATGTCAATTGGTCTAATTTATGACATGTAAATGTCAGAATTTCTGAAAAGCTGATACATGCTATTGTCATTATAATGGGGCCTCCTTCTTAGAATTYTATGGCTACTTTACCCTAAGTTCCATTCTGTAGTCACTGCTTTATAATATTTAACATAATATTTTGTAGTAAAACGAATTTAATAGCAAATCAGTTCAAGGGTGAAAGAATKAAACTGTACTTGGTAAACCTACTTTACGTTGCATCACTGAACACTGTAAGATTGTCATAGCCAGAYATCCCTTTATTTTAATTTATGCATTTGTAATAGCATGAGTAAAATTAATGCAAAAAAATGCAAATTATGATYCAGTTATTAACATGCCAAATTTAGATTCTTGTGTCTGTATCTGCCGCCTCCCCCCCCAGGATAAATACGGTTTAGGAGAACTTACACAGCAATTACTCCACACAGCTGTCAAGACATTTTGCAAAAGATCCTTTGTAGATGGAGACAGTGAAGTAAAATAAAAATTCCAGATTACAAACCATTTAAAGAACAAGACCAGACTAGAAAGCAATGCACGTTTAGACTGAATTTGTAACTAGGTCATCAGATTAAATGTGTCATCACCCAGGGGTCTCGTTACAGTCAGTGGCAGAAGTCCAGCTGAAAGGCCCCTCAGAACTGCCCATTAAGTGTCTTCAGAGTCTGAGTTTCTTTCTTATAGYTCCAATTAAAAATTTACTGTAGGTACCTTTCAGCTCCAACTTCTGCCCCAACCATGTCCTGCAGCTGAGAAGTAAAGCCAGTTACACCTCTGCTTCCCACCTAGCATTTCTCTGTGAAATGAAAGCTAGATGGAGACCACAGCAGTTTCTCTGTGGTACTTTGATGGGAGGGCCATACCTATTGACATTCCCAGGCATGCCTGCTCTAAAGCCTCCAAGCTTCTCATCCAAATGAAGAAAGAATCTACAAATTATTTTTTCATCTTTCATTTGTATTCATGAGTGGGCCCCATAGCCAAATACCTTATTGCCTGACTTCCCTCAGCATCCCTCTGTTAAACGTGAGTTGCTGGTCCCAAGCACATTTGAACAGTATTAAAACAGAGCTATTCCCCAGTGTGCTACTATGATTCCTGTGCTGTTTGACAGCATAACTCTGAATCTATTAACTTGGAGGGACTATTTGAAATTCCGTGCTTGGTTTCCTGTCGGTGACTGCTACATCCTAAATTATTAGATTAAAACCCAAAATTGCAACTGTCACTGCCTTCTGTAGCAGATCTGTAAATCTATAAAACAGCTTTATTGCAAGTGCACAAACAGGTAGTGTTCCAATACAAGCTGAATGAAGACTTTGCTTTAGATAATCCCACTTTCCATATATATAAGATTTGGGCCATGCTGTTTAGGGACGATCTTTAATATGCTTCTTTATATATTATAAGATTTATCAGCATCTGAAGAGCGAGAAATACTAAGACCCAAAGATGGTGTCTCCTTTGAGGCTGCAATGCCTGAAGCTGAACAGTCACAATGGCTTTTCCACAGGCCCGTGGTGTAGGTGGTGATCAGCTTTGAGGTGTCACAGGAGCATTACTGCCAGAGACGGGGCGATTTTTTCTGTTTTGGTGATGTCTGCAAGTATGAGAGCTACACTCTCCGGTAACTTTAAGTTTTGGTTTCRGACTTTCCGGAGGTTGTTTCTTTCTCTTATCAAGGGAAAGGCTGGTTTTCTCACAAAGGTTGTCATTTTTTATTGAATTTGTTCCATTTTCTTCAGCYCAGCAGGGCTCCTTCTTTGCATAGGCACCAGTTGTGGAATTTCTCCATCATAACGATCACCAGGCTCTTGGACTACCTCTACTTTTTCTTTTATCTCAAGCTCACGGGTAGCAGCAGCCCCATTAATTTCRGTTGCCAAAGCAATCACCTTAGCTGCTGCCAAGATATTATCCAGTACCCGACCGGGTTTCATTCCGGCGGCCTCCGCAGTTGCTGTCTGGCCGCACCYTCACGGTGACACCGGGAGTCCGCAGCCCCGGCCGTGGGGGTGCCGCGGAACGTCCACGGCCCGGCCGCGCGCCCGCCCGGAGCGCTGAGGCTGCTGCACCGCGGCGCCGGAAAAAGGCTGGCTCGCCATGGTGCGTGTGGCGGGGTGGGCATGGGGACGGGGGCAGGAGTAGGGGTCGCGGTGCGGGGGCGATTCCCGCAGCCTGCGCTGCTGGGGACGCGGGGGACTGCTCACGCGGTGTTCCGGGCCCCTCCATTCCCTCCGGGAGCGGCCCCACGGCGTCCCTGGAGAGGCCTTGGGAGTCTGCGGCGAGTCCGCTGGCGAGCCGGCGGCCCTGTGGGCCGGTACCGGCGGTGAGCCGACCTCGCATTTAAAAACTGCTGCATTGCCTCCCGGGGCGAGGGGGTTCGCGTCCTTCTGGGCCTTCCCGGCATGTGGAGCAGGTGGGAGGTGCCGCCGTCTGGGATTTCCCGAGGTCTTCAGAGTAGTTTTGTCCTTGACACTTTTTTTTTTTTTCCCCCGCAGCCCTAAGCACTGATTTATTAGCCATTTATTGTGATGTAGGAAAGCCCCCTTGCTTTAAGGTGTGTGTTTTGGGTGCAGTTAAATAGCATGTTATTTCATAAAGCCTGTCAGTTCTGTTCAAACACTTTCTTACCAGGAAGTAGTATAACTTAAGAGTAGTATTACCGTGCTTTGGAAATTCGTGAGTGGTATCCTCCCTTTGCAGGATGAAGGGMTAGAGGAGGAAAGCCTCTGGCTGCTCCCTGGTGTGRAGCATTCCAATRATCTCTTGGGAGGAACAAGAAAATTGCTTTTATTACATTGTATAAATTGCATGAGACTCTTGTCAGAAACCCAGATAGAAGCTTGAATGGGGATATTTTTCTGCAAAAAATGAGAGCTAATCTTAGTTTCCTAGCTCCAGTGCTCTAGAAGTAGGCATTTGGTCAGTAGTCACTAGATGAGATTTCTTACAGCATTTTCTGTGCTCTAGTGGTTTTGTTACAGCATGTACTGGCTTCAAGTAATTTTGTTATTGAAGTGGCKGAAATTGATAATGTGTTACTGAAAGTTAAGGGCGTCCTTAGATATCAGTGCATGACCTTTTAATTCTTTACCATGCTGTGTATTTCTGTCTTCCCTTTCATGTTTTCCTCAGCCTTATTAGTGCATTAGTATCTTTGATGTCTTTTCAGCCAAAGTTACGAAAACCGCAAGGGGGGAAGCAAGACAAAAAAGTTATCCATCCCTACAGCAGGAAAGCTGCACAGCTTGCAAGGGAAGTACACAAACAGGAAAAGAAAGAAAAGTAAGTTGACTGCAAAACCTCTGTACAGACCAAAGAATAACATCACAAAGGATACTTTTTGTTTGTGGTTAGTGGACATGGACTGTTAYGCTGATATAACACCAGTGCTGATGTTTCTTCCTGGAGTGCTACTTTTTGTTCCTCTTGCAACCGCAAAAAGTTGAAAGGCCCTGCTGAAACTGAGATAGACAATGTCCACTGCTCTCCCCTCATCCCTCCAGGCAGTTGTTTCATCATAGAAGGCAATCAGGACTTACCGTTRGTAAATCCATGCTGCCTACTCCTGATCAACACCTTGTCCTGCATGTGGATAGAGGTGGCCTCCAGAATGAGGTACTCAGTTGTCTTTGCAGTGATCTAGGTGGGGCTGACTGGCCAGTAGTTCCCTGGGTTCTCCTTGCCATCTTGGAAGACCAGGGTGACATTTGATTTCTTCCAGTCCTCAGGCACCTCTCCTCATCTTCACAACCTGTCAAAGATAACGTGAGTGGTTTAGCCATGGTGTCTGCCAGCTTCCTTGGCACTCATGGATACATCCTTCAGGGCCCATGGCTTTGTGGATGTCAAGTTTGTCTGGGTATTCTCTAACTCAGTCCTACTTGGCCAAGGGAAAGTGTTCTTCTGACATTCCTTAACCCTGGTCAGAGATTCCTGGGGCTGCTCTTGGCAGTGGAGGTTTGTGCAGAGAAGGCATTCGGTATTTCTGTCTTCTCTGTCACCAGGGTCCCCCTCAATTCAGTCAGAGGCCCTCATTAGCCTTGGTTTTCTTTTCCTTTGGTCACTGATGTATTTGAAGAAACCTTGTCCCTGCTATTTCAATCTAGGCTGATTGTAAAAAATGTAACCTTTCATTTTGTGTAGAGAAACCATTCCACCTCGAWTAGTGTGTCAGTTTTGACCATCCACTGCATATTGTGATAGCAAAATGATCTTACATTTTRTATCTTTGTGTCTTATAAATAAGATTTCTACATCTTACGCTTCTGGGGCCTGAACAGTTAACTAACATTCTGTACTTTGTAGATCACTTTTGTTGTGGTGTTCTAAAAATTAGTTGCATTAAAAACATCCTCCAATTGTCTATATTCTGTTTTCTGTATTGTCTTGGCTTGAAGAGCAATTTCATTTGAAAGAAATGAATAATGTTGATTATTCTTTTTCCCTTGGTGTTTTTAAAAGACTTGTTAAGGGTTCCAGTTTCTTTTGAATCTCTATTGGTAAARTCTCAGGATTTTTTTTTTAATATTGAGAATTGAATATGTGTTGAACTTTTTATTGTAATTACTTAGCTTTCAGTTTCTGTAATATAATGGTGAGGCTTGGATTCATTTTGCATAGCTCTGAAAAAGAAAAATTTCTGATGCTGTGAATGGAGGAAAGCTTTCCACTCCTGTACTCCCGGGAGAAAGAAATAGCTCACATCAGTTTTGTTCTTCTGCATTGCTTCTGCAGGTCTATTAAATGTCTTTAAACAATTTTCCAAATTGCTTCTATTGAATGACAGCCCTGTTCTCTGGTGGAAGGTTAATACATCTTTTGGTGGTAAATAGGAGAAGCTGCCTTATAATCTCTACAGAATTTTCCACAGTCCCATCTACARATCTGGCACTTTTTTGACCATGCTTGTTATTTTGTGTAGAAGTAAGTTGTCTGAAGTATGAATAGGACAAAAAACTAGAAAGACAATTCTCAATGTGATCTCACCAGGCCTGAGTAAAGGGGATAATTTCTCTGTACAGGCTAGTGTACTTCTGCAGAATGGAAAAACTGGATTAGAGTAGTCAGTGAATGTAGGAAGTCCATAGAGTTTRTCTGTACTGTTTTTATTAAGCTGTGGATTTCCTTGCCAGAGGATGCTCTAATTGTGGCTGGCTAAATTTGTGCAGTAATACTTTTTGAACACACGTACATTTTATCTGTTGATTACTATTTAGCACAAAGGTGTAGGAAGCCCTTGAATGGCATGTTACTGGAGGGTGAAAATATCTTTCTATAAAAGTATCAGTCAATGTTTTTGGTTTTGTGTGGTTTGTTTATTTTGTTTTGCTTGTTTTGGTTTGGTTGGGTTTTGTTATTTTTTTTCCTTTGGTACTTGTGTGGAGACAGGATTCAGGACTGGAGACAGTTTAGGCTTCTATTTGCTTATTAACTTTCCTGTAGGATGGAGGTGAAGAAATAGCTACTGTGAATGTTCCCGTTTATGTTATAGAGGAAGAAAAATTGCATTAAGTTATGAGATGCATATTCCAGTATCTTTTGCCCAGACAAGATAGTAAAAATGGGTAGACATTATCCACAAGGAATTTCAATATTTAAAATGCGGCACTGGGCAAAAGGAGGGAGAAGTTCTGCATTAAGTTGCAGAAGTCTTTTACGTGSTCCATTGTCCACTCTTCACTGCAAGCATTCCTAATGAAATATGACAGCAGATACAAGTTTACTGTCCAGAAACTGTGACTGCACTACAAAAGACCAATCTTAACCATAATAAGAGGAGACAGACCAATTGCTTTTAGAAAATTACCTACAATCTTAAATCATCTTGTTCACTTAAATTACACCTTTTTTCTTGCCTGCATCCTTCTCCTCACAATTCTCTTCAAGGTCTAATGAGCAGCAACAACTTCCACTGTATTACTTCCAATTTATTCTCTCTTAATCTACATGTGAATCTTTATTCCTTTAGGCAGCTTGTTTGCTCTGGTAAATAATTACAGGGATGTTTTTATGAGACAACAATCGCTGCGTCACTGGCAGTAGTAGAACACTGACTTTTCTACACTTAAGGAAACCACACCATAGTGGGAAATTCATGAAACTTCTGTAGTAGAGCAACACCAGTCATGTTTTCCTGCAACTACAGAAATACCTGCCTCTCTTTTGGTAACTAAAGCTAATCTAACTGTGCATTTTTTCTTCTGTTGTTTATTCTCCTGAGTAAAAATAGACCCTTTCTATTGTGCATGCACCATAAATTTCTGAGGAGTCAGTGCATTTTCATTACAAATAAGCCAGTCTAATACTGACATGCTTTGACATATGAGAGCTAAGGAGTTTTTACAGTGATGGGGTGTGAAGTAGTATTTTAGTATTTGGGARTAGTATTTGTTAGTGAATAACAGTAAATACTTTTTAGTATTTAGAATAGGACAGTTGAATACAATATCTGAGATAAGAAGCTGCTGAAGGAACATGTAGAATTTACTTTTTAAGTACTTAGTAGACATCAAGAAAACCACTAATCATTCTTATTAATAATCATTGCCTAAGCAGAGGATTTCTGGAAGGTGGGTGAAGAAGAAAATCATCAAGAAACAAGAGCCTGCCACATGACTGTATCCCTGGCCTTACCCTCTCCTTCCTCTAAGCAAAAGCTATTACTCATTGTGTGGAAGGAGAGGAGAGGAAGTTTCTTTGACTCACCTGATTTGATTAGCCTCCCTGCTAATGCTATTGTCTTCCAGCAGTCACTGAGGTGAGGTTTTTATGAAGAGTACAATAAGACAACATCTGAGTCTGTCATTCATTATTTCTCGTACTGGAATTAGTTGTGTGCAGCAGGAGACTGAAGGCTTTTCTTCTWGAAGAAAATTGTGGTTCTGTACCTTGTTGCTTTGGTAAATAAATGGTTTAGTGGTCCTAGCAGGTGCAAATGGCAGTTTGTAGTGTTTTAGAATGTAGATATGTGACATGATCCTGTTTAGTCAGCTTTCCTAGATGCTRTTGTAGTTTTCTCCATGGCAAAGCTTTGCAGACAGGCTCCTCTCACAGTGTTGCCTTGCAGGGTTCCCAGCAGGGATTGCTGCTGTGGAGTTCCACTGAGTGCAGTATGTATCCTTTCCTTGGATGCTGTTACCATCCAAAGCTCCCTGCTGTAAGTCCTCTGAGGATAAAAGCCTGCCCAGCTTTTATTGAAGGCTTCTACGCATGCTGGGGTACCCATAGAYGTAAAAATTTCTTCAATACACTAGTGGCATTCTTAGCAGCTCACCCATGCTGTGCATTTGCTTGTACATGGCTTTCAGACAGTCTTCAGAGGATGAAATACTTCTTGAAAAAAATCTATTCTTGATTTAATAATGTAGGTTTGTGGACAAGTGACACAGGTATGTTTGTCTCTGGAAAGTAGGAGTTTGTCTTTTGATCCCAGTTTTTGTGGTAGGTGACAGACTTCTGTGCTCTGAATTAGTTCAGTTAGCTCTAAAATGCTCRTTAAATTTTACAGAGTAAAAGGAATTTAATAAAGGAGCACAGTAGCTTTGAACTGTGATGAATTTTAGCRTTATTTATTCTTTGCCAATTATAGCTTTTATGATTTACTTAATCCATTACCAATTTTCCTATTTAATAATAATAATAGTAAGTCAATTTTATCAGAGGTCCTTGAATATATACACTGAACATGCATGGCTAGAATATTTTTTCCAGCGGCAAATTTCATCCTTACCCCAGTAATGTCTTGTTTTCCTTTCTGGAAACAACAGAACGTTGAACATCCTTTGATGCAGATCACATCTGACCCCTTGAGGACAAAAGAGCATGAGACACTGTTGAGGACTTGGTTTTTTTGAGAACTCCTAATTAGGATGAAAATTAATCCCAAATAGAACTGTGTACCCATATCCCATAGAGTACAGAAGGATTTTGAGTATCCTGCCAGAGATTCAAATGGAGACAGAGTTGGGGTTTTTTTCATCTTCTTTAATGAAGTTGCTAATTTTGGTGTCTTAAGTCATTAACTTACTGTTTGCTAAGCACAAACTTTAATTATTACAATTTTAAGGTAACAGAATGGTATTTTTCACATTGCATGCTTGATTTGCAAGAATGTAGTGCAGTGAAATCTCCTAGCTCCTTAAACATACCAGAAGAATATCAGAAATACTTAAGGAAATTGGGACAATGCAGCTCTTGGGTGAAATTCCTTTTGTTGAGCTCTGAGAAAARTGCTGTGTCTTTTTTTCTTCCGAGAAACTATTTAGCTTAATAGGTAAAATGGAAAAATTTCAGCTAGTAGTTTTACCAGCAAGTAGATCTTTTGGATGAAACAGAAGTTTTACATTGTTTGGAATTTGTCAAGTGTTTCTATTTGAAATTTTACSTTGACTTTCATTGTGACTGAAAAAAACCCCAACTTTTTGAGAATAAAATAACGGAACGGTCATTATTTATCTGGTACTCATTCCTGGCTAACATATCTGTTTTTTCTCTGCTAGGTTGAAGACTGACAAAGCTTTGCGTTTAAGTATTATTGGTAAGCAGAAACTTCTATTACTGAGTGCAGTATTCAGTTTCTTAGTAGAGATTCTAAGTTTTACACACTCTTTACATGTCCAGTTAGAGCTTTTTTTTCTATAATCTAATTCTGCAGTCTTCAAACAGACTTGGTTGAAATACTGAAATACCTGATATGTCCACTTAACATATACAGGATTGAATTTGGGGCTGAGTGTAGCTAATCTTTAGTCAGTGTACATAACAGCAGGGCAATATGGACCAAATGAGTGTTTTGTACATCTGTACACATATTTATTGTATTTGGTCTCCAAGCTTTTTACAATTGCTTGTAAAAGAAGATGATATATGTAAGGTTAAAAGACACATTGTGTTAGCAAGTAAATTCAAAACTTTGAGACACAACTTGGAATATTTTTCTCATTCGTATGATTGATCGTGTACCTTTTCAGTTTAATCTGTTTAAAAACAGATTGTGATGATCAGAACTCTTACTCAGCCGCTGTGTTGGTTTTTTCCCCTTTATAAGTTTCTTTTATAAGCAATTGATATAGTGATATTTTAATTAATTTCCAGTAAAACAAAGCCTAACATCTTTTTTTTTCCTGTAAGGAAGGTACAAAATAAATCTGAAATGATGTGGAAATGTTTCTGTTACAGCTGCCTTCATACCTGGTAGCCATAGTATCACACTCTATGATGCTATTCAAAATCTTGAAAAATGGAGGGCATTTAAAAAACTTGGGGAAACCTTTARTCTGCTGTATTGATGCTACAGTGGTGGTGTAACCATTAATGTTAAGTTTGTTCTTGTAGGAGAAAAACTGCAATGGTTTCAAAGTCATCTTGACTCCAGTAAAATTGAGTACACAAAGAARGAAGCTGGTGAACTAATTGAAAAGTAAGACTGGTGTTAAAAACAAAATTAAAAACCTTGACTTGTCTTTAAAAATAATGTGATGATGACTCAGAGGAGAACTTTTATATATTGCTATTAATAATATCAAGTAGTTTTGTTGCCACTGACAAATACTGAGAGACGTATATAGCTGTACTAGAATTACGCAAATAAATYGTGTTGTTTCTTGTTTAAAAATTATTGAAGTATATCCCTAGTTCTGTAGTGTGTGGAGGACTTCAAATCATTTGGACAGTAGCAATCACATGCATTTACTTGTTGACTTCTTCTGTGACACTTGAACACATAGATTTTATACTACTTACTCCTTGAGTCTCCAATAAAGAAAGAAAATAAATTAGAAAATAAATACATGTAGTAAAATAATTTATAAGAGTAGTTCTGTTTTGCAGGTTTTTTTATGACTGCATCTAGCTTTTATGCATTTTATTTCTTTCAGTTATATGTGTCGATTCAATGCTGAATTGGAGCAGATTGAATTACAAAACAGTATTAAAGGCAGACAAGGAAGACAGCATGGATCACGGGAAACTGTCATCAAGCAGACCATAGAACGTGAAAGGCAACTCTATGAGGGCTATGGAATAGGTACGTAAAAACATTAGAAAGAATTTAGTCCTCACACCTGCTCACAAGGCCAGAATCTAAGCAAACTTTCTAGGCATTGTCCTTATTTTTCTTTTCAAAGAAATTACCCAAGTGCTATGTGCTTGTGCCTTGCAGAGTTATCTGGGAGGAGGGCCACGGTGAGGAAAAGGAGAAAAAAAGATGGTGGAGATCTGACTTATATTCCACTTTTGCCTGTGTGCACCTTCGAGAATACTRTCTTTTCAGTGCAGGCATATATAGCCTATTTTTGAAACTAAAGTAAGCTTTTAATGCACCTGCCTTGAATACAAATTGTGCTCAGCAGCTTGTTTGGACCTTCATTTGATAGCTGGAACTAGGCTGAAGGGAAGCAGCAATAGTTTGGTGAAATAGGGAAGAAAGACAAAGAGATAATGAAAGTGCAAAAAGCAAAGAGCTGTTTGGCAATAGTCAAGATAAGTATTGGTGTTTGTATTTTGCTTTAAGCAATARTGTGCCTGTTGAATCTAAGTGGTGAACTTGGCTTTAATGCTACAGTGTTATCCAGACCTAATTGGTCCTTCTAATAGTAAAATATGTCATGGAAAACATGAAAAATCTACATTATTCTCTAGTTGGGACACAAAGCACAGAAAAGTTTGGGTTAATAGTAAAATATGTCATGGAAAACATGAAAAATCTACATTATTCTCTAGTTAGGATACAAAGCACAGCAAAGTTTGGGTTGTGTGTCATATTCCCCAGTCAGCTGTCCCAGCTGTGTCCCCTCCCAGCTCCTTGTGCACCCTCAGCCTCCTCACCGGTGGGCTGGGGTGAGGAGCAAAAAGGGACTTGGGTCTGTGCAAGCCCAGCTCAGGGATAATGAAAACATTGGGTTTTCATCAACACTGTTTCCAGCTAATCCAAAACACAGCCCTGTACTAGCTACTGTGAAGAAAATTACCTCTATCCCGGCCAAAATCAGCACACCCTGATATGTATTGTACAAATCAAGAAAATTAACGGCTTTAAAATTTTGCCAGTGCAGCCTGCAGAGGCAGAGGAATTTAAGAATATCTTCATGCATAATCTTTGATGTCTTAAAAGGAGGAAGAAAAAGTAATAGGAAAAAAGATTGTGTGATTGTCATCAAACAGCTCARTTGTGGAAAGTACTCTTCTTGGGTTTTGCTTTTAAATTTTAGGTCTTTTTTTCCTTACTGCTTTGTGGAAAGCTGACAGAAAAAGGCAGTAGGGCTAGAGAAAAAGATGTCAAAYGCACAAGCACAACATAAAAATAATGAAGAAGCTAGAAATATTGTAGGCAAAATTTGAGGTTATTATAGAATTAGTAAGTAAAGCATTCAGAGAGCACAGTGCAACTTCACGTATTAAATACACTTTCAAATCATTCRTTATTTGTTATCACAGCTGCTGCAGGTTTTGCTCTCTGTCTAGGACAGTATTCATTCAGAGAAAATAGTTGCTGCTAAGTACTATAGCAACTAAATACTGTAATTAGAGATTGGACATAAATGGAAATCAGCTGGAAACAGTGCTTTTATGCCTCTAGCTCATTATTAATCCTAGAAGCTTTAGCAAGTGGAGCTTTTATAACTGACTTAAGATTTGCTGGGTTTTTTTCCCCCCTGTTCTTGAACTCGGTTGTTTGTTGTATGCATGTGCATTTGCTATGAAGAGACTACATAATATCTATTCTTTTCATTTAGGGAAATCTACTAAAATTTGGTGCTGTCTGTTTCTATCATAGAATCAATTAGGTTGGTAAAGATTTCCAAGATCCWTAAGTCCTACCTTTCACCAGACACCACCATGTCAACTAGACCATAGCACTAAGTGCCACATCCAGTCATTTCTTGAACACTTCCCAGGCTGCTGATTCTTCCGTCACTTCCTTGGGCAGCTCATTCCAATGCTTAACCACCCTTTAAGTGAAAAAAAAATCTGTCCTGATGGCTCACATGCATCTTCCCTGGGTGTAGCTTGAGGGCATTTCCTCTTGTCCTGTCAAGGATATATGTAAATGAAAAACTAATCATTTACAAAATGTAAAAATTTGTTTACAAAAGTGGTAAACATCCCAAAATATAGTAAATTCTAGTCTTCTTTAAACAAACTGTAGCTATACAGGGAGCATTATCAGTGATGTTGTTGAGGTTTAGCAGCACCTTTTCACTTACTCCTTAAATATCTCTACAGTATTTTTACTGCAGATTTCTTCCTCTTGTTTTCATTTTTGTCTATTTGGATTTTTTGTTTAATCTTGTCTTACATGTTTATAGCAAAACTGTTGGAAGGCAATGCTAGATATTTATTTATTTGTAATAAATAGAGTTARCATGCTTGCAGTGGAAAAGCGTCATAATTATTTCATCTGAATATCATCCATTTTTGATAATTTGCTTCTAATTACCTTGCATGTTCTCTCAGATGCATAATATTAATCTTGGGGAAAAGTGGCTTTTRAAACTAAATACGGCAGTTTTATTAATTAGTTCTGGAGGCTTCACATTACAAAAAATCAATTTAATTCAGATGAAAGYAGTATCACTTCATATATCTGCTGATGTAACTTCTGTACTATTCATTAGCTGCTGTTTTTTGTAGTGATCATTATTGTATAACTGAATAATTTTTTGCCTAAAGAGCATCTACAGTTTCCTTCATTTTAACAGGCTGTTTGTTCTTCCTCAAAAGAAAGAAAAGTAAAACTATCTGAAAGGGWCAGAAACATTAAAAAACGTTTACTTAAATCTTTCATTGCTGTTTTGCTAAACACATAAATTGTTGAATACTTTGTCTTAGAAATGCCAGACAATAATTTACTCCCCAAAATACTGTCTTCATTYCTTTCCCACTAACTCCTGTTCCATATTTCTTACATTTTTTTTCTATCTTTAGTTCAGAAAAACATGCTCCTGTGAGTTAACATTTTAAAGTAAATGAAGGAGTTCACAAGCAGCAGCAAAAACCAAGACACTGGTGCATGCTAAGGAGATGCAGCTGAGTTAGACAAGTGTTACTAATCCAGCATAATTTAGAAAATCAGTTACTGTGCAGTRTATAATTACTTTATTCCTATACACAGTTCTATTCTTAATCTGGCAACTCAGTAGTTTTTATTGTGTAACATACTGCAAACACACATGTAAGTGTAGCTTAAAAATTTTCCACTGCCAAAGCAGTAAAGATGAATTGAGTGCCAAATCTCAGTTTGTCACAGAATCTTCTGTCTTCAGAGTGCCTGCTTTCTCATGATGTTGGTGAGCCCTGGATGATAGRCTTGATAAAACTGTTAAAATATTCTCTTTGGAAAAGGTCTGCATAACTTGAACCCATTAAATGTTGTTTTTTTTTAAAAAAAAAAAAAGCACACATGGAAGGGCTTCATTTTAAAGTTCTGTCATTTAGTCCTGGTTTGTCTGACAAGAACACTGAACTGTATATTGAATCAGTGCTTTGATAAAAGGAACAAATACAAATCTTAGTATGGTGCCACTTCTGCCAAACTCACTGCTTACATCACTACATCCACTACTAGAGGCAAACAGAATAGCATTGATCACTCCTTGTAAAATACCTGGGGAAAGGGAAGAACTTTTTTCCCCTGTGGGAGCTGGGGTGTTCAGCATTTGGCACTGTGCTGCCATGMGTGCAGTTCAAGGGACTGCAAAGAAAACAGGAGCAACCGTGGCTTTGTTTCAAGGCCTTATTGGGAAGGCTGGACCTAATGTGGCATGGARCCAAGGAATCAGCAGACCAAACTAGCATTAGGTAAATGTTTCTTTGCCTTGCCTTGCTCAGCTGTGAGCAGTATCACCTCATCTCTTTACCGGGGAGCAATCTGCAGAAATCACTGTAATTGTTATCAAAACATTTTGCATGTATTATTGTGCTTCAGTTGGTAACTTCATAACCAAGTGTGAAAGGAAGGAATAGTTTTCTGAATAGTAAGGACTGTCTGGCCACAAAGACAAACAGCACAGGTGTCATCAACCTACATTTTGTAGTAGCAAAATCATCCATAATCCTGCATTGATAGCATGATCTCATTTATTACTGTAAAACTTGAGGATATTGATAAATGAACAAAGGCAGAACTGTTTGTTCAAGGACAGTATAAAAGTTGCTGAAATGTCACAATTTTAAGAGCTAAARTAAAGTGGATTTAATGTTATAGAGATAGAAAACATCTGTCTTGTTGAGAAACCTGCTGGCTGTGAAATCTGTACAGTTCATAAACAGTAATGAGGTGTTTTATACTGCGGGAAGATGTCAAGGCTCCTAAGGTATAAATCTCCATAAATTAGTGGTGATGTTAAACACAGGCTGCTTGTAACACTGCAGGACTGACCAAGGAAACAATGACAATGAATCGAGGCAAAGCAGCTTTGGCATCCTATATAAAAAATCTGCCTAAGTTTATAAATTACACTCTAGTAGGAAGATTTTGGCTACTCCAGGAGGAAAAAAGCAAAATTATCTGTTCCACAGGTCTCAATACAAATAAAATATTTGCCTTCCTTTTTACTAGCAAAGGTAATAACAGATTTGTATTRTTGTTTTATTTATTTGTATTATTAATTTTATTTATTTCATAATTTGTATGTATGTGTGGCAGGTTTCTTTTAGAGCAGTTTGGTTATAATGGAAAGGAGGTATGTAGCCATTTTGGTTAGAGGCCATTTAGCTCAAATTTCTTCCTTTGAAATAAGACTCACTTGAATAATGTAACACATCTAATAGAATTTAATTTCTTTCCTATTAGAAATCCCAGACATTATGAACAGAAAGCATCTTAAATTTTTCAGGTAGGTTTTTTATTATCACTAATAATATGTTGATGTAAAATAGTGTTTCTGAAGTTCACCTGTTGTATGTCTTTTTTAATAAAAAAAGGAACTTATGCAAAACTGCCAAGGAATTTGTCATTTGAAAAAGCAGAGTAGGTATGGCACTGCTATTTTGGCATTCCTTAGCTGTTACAAGCTGAACACCTGTGCCATTTATTAATTAAAACATTGGAAGATTTAGATTCAACAGTTAGAATGCCATTTCTGTAACTTAAGTAACTTAGTAATTTTTTCCTCAATATTCTTAGATAATATTTTACCTAAAATGCTGACTTCAGCTGTTCACAGTAGTGGTGGTCTGTGTGTATACAGTAGTTGAAAATCTTAAATGAATTTACAACTTGAATCCAGTTAGAAGATCTGGGAGCTGTGAAACTTGCTGCTGGTTCATCTGGGCAGGCATTTTGGTATGTCCTGGTAGTAGATTGAGTGAACATTTTTGCTGACAGCTCTATGAAATGAAATACTTTAAAGGAAAAAAAAAAAACCCCAAACAACTTAGGAATGCTTATGTTGCAAGGGATGATATATCAGTGACTGACAGGGATCATATGTAGCCAGAAATCGTGCTTTGAGGATGTTGGAATAAAGCCAGAAATCCCAAAGAAGAGCGTCTGCTGTATTTATAAATATGCAATTGACTTCTTGAACAGGGACATCAGATAGAAGTGTTGCTGTATTGCCTTGGTAGAGGAAAAACATAATTGGCAAATACTGTCTTTGCCCTTGAGAAAAATTATCCATGAAGTGCACTTACTATAATCAAGTAAGCATTCTATAAAGTGAGTACTGGGTTTGACTTATATTTAAAACAACCCTTTCTCCTTCATGCAGCCTTTTGAAATAAAACACCATATGCACTGATGCTTATTAACACTCAGTGTTCTCTTGAAGTCAGTCATRCATGTTAACATTTACCATAAATCATAAGAGGACTTACAAACATGTGATGTTACATATGCAAATCAAGCACCCAGATGAAGAAACTCTTCTCACCTGCTTTTCTGTTGCTTACCAGACTGCAAGTTGAATGAGACAAACCTAAAAGCATGTGGCCAAAAGTAACTGAGGGTACAGTAAGTCTGTGGGAATAAAGTGAATAATACATTTTTGTTTCACATCTGAAATATCACATCTGAAAGTACTTACTTCTTCATAGAGAAATTACAGCTTCTGTAGTGTACAAAATCAAGTGAAATCTTTGGTGCTTATTCATGCCACAGTGGGACAGAGGATAACTTAGAAAAGCAGTCTCACTTGAGTTAGCATCTTCTGAGGAAATGTGAATTAACTCTGCCATTCCTACCTTTCTATTGGTAATTGTTTTTCATTACTTATTTTTTCTCTTTAAGAGAATGGGATGGTGATCTGAGGAAACTGCCAAACATCAAAATGAAAAAGCTCTCAGCTAGGGATGCTGCCTGCAGTCACCCTGAGGTGACAGATGTAGAAGCAAAAGAAGACTTGAATGAAGAAGAGGTGGGCCCTGATGAAGAAGAGKTGGGCCCTGATGAGCACCARCTGATTCAAGAGCTGAAATAGTGAWGGGAATTGTAAAAAACAATTTTATTTTTCACTGGATACAAAAATAAAATTTAACTATATTTCTAAAGGCTTTGTTAGTTGGTTCTTTATTATCTGTATACCCATAGTAAAGAGTAAACAATATTACTGAGTAAAGCTGTATATTACTGGATGAATTTTTTTGACTTTAAATAAATACTTAAAAATAATTAATTGTGTAAGTTTATGTCTTGGAATCCCAGCTGAGTACCTTTCTGTCTAGATTCCGACTGGAATACTTWGTGATCAGAAATCCTTACCTTTTTGTGGTAATTGCAATAATCTGTTAAACATGAGGAACTCTTCTCTTGTACCTTCCTTGAGAATCTGTGTCAGGATCGTAGAGAGCTAGAAATGCTTCAGTAAGATACTGAGTATTTTATGTTTTGTCAAAAGAATTTGAAAGAGTTACTGTCCTCAGCAATCTGTATTGCAGAATTCAGATAAAAAGCCAATCAAAGTCCCTACTGTCTGTTTTTAAATATATCTTAGTCCATATCTTTTTCTCTAACCCTTTTGTTGAGAATTGAATTGAAGCCACTCAGGACTTTTCAATAGCAGGCTTGCTTTATGAAGAAACTCTTTAGATGTTTTAAAATGTGYCTTTAGGAAAGTTCTTAGCAGATTATCACTTTAAAAGCTGTAAAATGAATAAAAAAAGAGGGAAGAAGGGCAAGGGCAAAACTGGAGATAATTTCACAGCAGGCATTAAGTAGGACATATCAGTGCATATTAGGTTGTCTGGGCACAGAAGTCACGGTTCAGGTGAACTGTCTGCACACATGGTAGTAGTCACAGCTCAGATACCTGTTAATTATGTAGAAATAATTATTCCTGGTGGATGATCTTTCTAGTACATGATCCTTAGTACACTTTTGTGTGCTAAACAATCAAGTCTTTGTCATAGTAAATACTTATGTGGGTTTCCTGGATTTCTTTTRCAGACATCCAGATGTGTATTTTCATAGCTGTGCAGCAAGAGTTACTGATGMGTATTGAGTCTGTTAATGTGTATATTAAGTTCTTCCCTCTTTACAAATAGGCTTGTGCTATCCTTTCACATTAGAGGAAACCAATCTGTTTAGGTTATATAGAACTAACAACTGTCCTCCTTAAATGATTCTAAAGAAGGAACCTGAATAACGTTAACAGACCCGAAGCATGGGTGGGTAATATAATTCATCTTCAGGTGGACTGCAAGTCTTAAACCTGGCTAGAGGTCTTGGCCTCTGACACCAGCCACATCTCCAGGCCATCACATCACTGCTTTGTGTTTGTATTTGAGAGATCAATGTACTGAAGTTCATGGCAGGCCTTTGGTATTTTTATATCTTTGCTAAATTGAGCTGTGTGGTAGAAATCTTGTTTTGATTTATAAAACTTGGGGTGTTAAACTGTGGCAGAAGCTGACCCAGGGTAATTGGATTGAACTAAACTTATGTTTGTGGTTGTTTCAGTGCTTTGACAGATTTTGCCTTTTGGAAGTTCATTTTGAATTTTTGCTTGTATACAAAGTCTGATGTTTGAAATTGCAAGTAGAAACATTGAGTCACTTTCCCATGACACTGTAAAATACAGAAGGAAAATGAGCAGATAACTCAATAACTGGAAGGTGTCACAGTAATTACCGTGTATTAGGCTGACATCCTGGTGACTGCTTCAAAAAGATTGTCATGCAAAGTTATGAAGAATGAGATGTTCTATATTCCTTGAAACAATCCTGTAATAAGATGTTATAAAAATCTGGTTAATATGATAGTCAAATATGTGAGATTATGTCTTTTTAACATATTTCATCCAGACTACAAGAACATATTTATAGATCAGACCTTACTGATTTTCTGAATCTTCTTCTTGAAGTCCATATATTCATTGCTTCTTTGGCTGTCTTTTAAGCTGTCTTGTTAACCTACTGCAGAAGCAATGAAAAAGGAACAGTGTTTGCATGTGAACTTTTTACACTGAAYTATCGGAAAAAGTCATATGTAGCTGTCAGGTATTCATATTTGAATTGAAAATAATCCAGGCTTAAACTGATGATGTGCAAGACCAGTTTATCACATGAGTTGTTGCAGAATATTAACATGGCAGTGGGAAAGAACAACAAAACTCCCCAAAGCCATGTATTTATTTATTTATAATTTCTGTGCTGAGTTTTTTGTCCTGACAGGCCTGGAGTGGGAGGGGGGAGAATGTAGAGATAGTTTTTTGCCTCACTTGTGTTACTGAGACAAGCTGCTGGAATCTCTTCAGTTAATTTCATAATCCAATCATCCTTTATAACCAGCCATTAGAATGTTGTATGTTGATGAGTTTCTTCCCTACGGGTGAAAAAAAGACAAATGCTCTCAGGACTTCTGAACTGTTATTCTGTTTCTTTAAAATCTAGAAARTAGATGCTGGTAACAGTGGGAATGGGAAATAGTTATGTGATGTTCTGTTTTTACAGAGTTCCTGTGAGGAATACCTTGAAATTCTGTWCTTTTGTAGCTAAGGATTTCAGATTTTAATATTAAATCCTCTGTTACAATTCTCTGTAGTTTACAGGGCTTTTTTTCTGGTGAAGGATTACTTTTAGGGAAGATTTCTTTCATTCTAGCTTGTCAGGTAGTATTTTGCAATGTTCCTGTGGTTTTTAGGTTTCAACTCAGAGCTCTAAAAGTTAAAATTATTCTTTCATTAATTATCATAGTTTATATTAAAAATGCAACATTTTAAACAAAAAAAGTAATACTTTTACACATAAAGCCACTTTCAGATAAGAACTTCAGGGTTTTTTATTGTAATTTCTAGTTTGTTGCAATGTTCTTACTATGTTTTACTTCATCCAGYCTTGGAGAGTTAAGGCATCTCTAAGGAACTGGCTGAATTACATTGAGMCTTTCAACAGCAGCTGACTTGTTAGTTGTGAAACATCCTATTGGTGGTCTCAGCTGGGAAAAAAGCAGCTGACTTTAAGTCCAGTGGAAATAATGATTTTTTTTTTTTCTTTCACATAAACAAAGAAAATGTGGTGTAAAAAAGAAAAACCAAAACCAAACAGAAGATGCTGACGTACTCRAAGCTGCTTGTATGCAGCAAATGTAATTAATTTACAATTCCTTAGTAYTGGAAACAAATTAAGCCATTTGTAAGGGGATATATTTAAGGAGTATCATGATTGTTTGTTTGTCCTTCAATGCAATAGCATATTTACTCATCTCTGTGATGACACTGCCATATGTGAAGACAAAAGTCTGGGAGCAAAAATGTGTATACTGAAGTTTAACGTTTAAAACTGGGGTTTGCTAGACACCTGGCAGATAAGAAAGGGTAGTAAAAAAACCACTTTCTTTTTCTCAGCAGAAGTTCTCTGCTTAAGGAACCTTCCAGGTTAGTTTTCTAATAAAGGGCAATAAAATGCTTGCAGTACAGAATTATGTCAAATTGGCTTGTTTGGTCAGTCTCAGAATGATACAATGCATATATTATCTATCTTCTAGCTCTTTCAAGAGCAAAAATTCATTATCGTTGATTTCCAGACTTCCCCGAAAGAATTAAGTTTCATGAAGGAAAGGGACTTTGCTAATGAGGTGGTGTGATTTGTGCTCTGCAGTTTAAGCTGWTGTCTTAAAATCACCTGCCAAGGTCCTGTGCAGAGTTCCTTTAATGAAACTGAAAATAAGCTGATAGTGAGACACTTACCATAGTGGTCCTGTAATCAAGTTCCCTAAGCCTTGACTGCTTGAGTGCAAATTCTGTCCAATTTTATTAAAATGGAAGGTTTAATATGTAACTAGTTAYCTGTTACAAAGGAAAAATAGAACTAATCAAGTTATTAGACTAAAATAACAGCATTACTTTAAAAACAAAATTGCTAAATAATAAATTTAGCAATAACAATATTGCTAAATAAAAATGGAAGCATCCTACTAAATGTCAGCTCTTATTCAAGTTCACACAATTAACTAAGTACCATGCTGATTTGAAAACTGATGAAGTGATGATGCCCATTGCTAAGATACGAAGTGCTGAAAAAAATCTTATCCACACTTCTTAATGAAATGTTCTTTTTCCCCAGCTTTCAAAATTTGGTAGCAAACCTACAGGTAAGGTGGCACATGAAGATTCATTAACGCCTGTGCCTGAACTTCTACACTTGATTTGTTCTTCTGACTGTATCTTCTGGGCTCCTGTAAGTAGCAGTCTTTCTTCTGTGAGCCATTAACACTTGGGTTCATCCTTTTCTGAGTTTAATATGACCCCATCTAGATTCTGCTACTTTGCTTTTCACTTCTGTGCTGTTTGTGAGCCATTATTAAAGTTTGTTGATCCTATTGTTCACCATGTTCCCAGGCATGTGCATACACAGATGTAATGATCCATGTTTCATTATAGAAGTAGTTGCTCAAATTATTGGTGATTTACTTAACACACTTAAAGATTACTGTGACCTATCTTCTTTGGTTATTATTTTGAATAGTGCTGATTACTGTATTTTCATATATATTATCTTCTATGGTAAAAAAAAAGAAAAAGYCCTGTGCTTCAGTTAGTTATAGGTATTTGCAAGTAGCAAAAGGGCAAGTTTGTCTCAGGGTCCGCATTCTCCAGCAGACTGGAATCATTCTGTTCTCAGTTAAGGTTGTTKACTGAGTTCTGTGTCACAGATAGTGGAAATGTGATACACCAGTGTTTTTGGCAAGTTCTTTGAAAATTTCTTTGACTTTTGGGAAAGCTCATGCAGAACAGCCTTAATATTTTACTGGCTGGGATATGTGTATACAGACATCAAACTAAACAGAAATGTGCTTTGTGTTCTAACGGTACCCTTCATCACGAGATTCGAGCTCTTGTGTGCAAAGCAAAAAGGCTTAGGAACCCAGACATCTGCTCTCTTAATTATGAAACCAAATTTGGCTCCACTTTTCCAGATGCTAATAAATGGAAATTAAAATATCTTTACTACTGTAACTTCTTTGGCTATGATGTTTCTTCTGTATTTTGCAGGGATTTGTGAATCTATTGGATTTACATAGTGAGCTAGTTATGGAAGCGTTAAGAAAATTAACAAGTAGTTAGCCTTGGATGTACAAAAATGAAATCTGTTAGAACATTACTTTTGTGTTTTGAACATATATTCTTACCAACCATCAGCCATATGATGACTAATTCCAGCTAGAATTGTGGTATTTTAAAACTYAGCCCACTCTCTCCCCAGCTGACCATCTAGGAGAAAGATACAGGGTAGGTGAATCTGTAGAAAACTAAATTTTGACCTTGRTTGGAACATTCTGTTTTAGTCAAGGTAAGGTATTTTCTTTGGTTTTACATTTCGCAAATGCACAGGCATTTTTTATAATGCAAACATGCAATATTCCCCTTCATTAAAAAAATGTCTTGAGAGTTTTCAAAAAGGAGAAAACCTCACCAAATCCAAGTATAAAATAATACAAAAAGGAACAGGATCCATGCTGACAATCTGAGCTGGGATTAGCTTTAAAGTATTTAACTGCGCAGTCCATATTTAAAGCTTTTATGTGTTGGACATTCCAAAATTTCTGTAACAGTTTGTACCAAGGCACTGCTTTCCTTAGGAAGCTTTCGTCCTCTTACATCCCTGGAGTTGAAACCCAGTTGTCCATTATTCTATGGATGCAAAACCAGTTGCTTTCTAGGCTTCTTTATAGGGTTGAAGCCTGCAAATTAAGCACTTAACTGTAAGTCTTTTCAAGTGTTTTTGTGTTTTGAGGGATATTCCTGAGCATTCTGCCAAGGCGGGGTGTACCCAAAAGTAGCCCCTTGCTGCTTAGGTTTATCAGTATTAAGTAAGCAACTGAGTGTATTGCTCACCTTTCTTCCAAGAGTGTGGTCTTGCCAATTCATGTTCAGCATGTAACGCTCTAGGTAACAAGGTGACAAATGTAGAATACTGCAGTACTTTGAGTAATTTGTTTAATACAAATACATTTTTTTCACAACATTAAGCAGATACATTACTTTTGTTTCCCTTACCTTCTTGTCTTCCAGTACACATTCACCCACAAAAACACACACTTTTTCTTTTGCAAAAGAGAGGGAGTTAAACAAATAACACAAACTTGTAGTTCTGAATATTATACACAATAAAATATTTTCATCAGAATGTAAGTTTCATTGCATTATTGGAAATTATGAACTATTTGTTCTGGAGATGGGGAATTACTATTTTTTCTACACAACAAAAATAAACACTACCTCAGATAGAGCAGTGTTTGAATGGCACAGTTGGACTAGTCAAGAATCTTTGTAATGCTACTGTGATAGTCAAAAGTGGTATGTTTATGCCAGTTTGAAATAAACTTTATAATGCTTGTGACTTAAAAACAGGAGAAGAAATGTGCATGTTCACAGGCGTGAATACAGGAGTGTCTTGTTTAAACTTCCAGATCTGACCTGACACCAAATTACCTCTACCTACCTTTATTAAAACTTGGTTTAAACAAGAATGCAGATTAAGCTGTTCTTGCTAATGGCAGCTCAGAGCCAGGTTCTGCCCTTGTGGGTTTAGCCAGGCCAAATTCCACTGTCAGCATATTTGCCAGAGCTGCACTGTGGCTACACAGGAGTTTGATACGGTTCTTTATTTGAGATGGCATCTTCATTAAAAAGTCTTTAGACTTCATCTTAAAACCTTCAGTATACTGTTTAGTTTAGTTTTTGTTGTTTGGGTTTTTTTAGGATAGAATACTGTGGTTAATAAATAAATACACAAAATTGTACTTTTTGTGGGAACAAAAAAGTATTGGTTGATAATGATCTGTCTAGTTTCTCTTTCCATGTACTTTCCTTATTACTGAAGACCATAATCCAAGGCATGGTGGTATGAATAGCTCCTTGCCCTTTTGATGAGGTTGTACCCTGCTTCAGAAACAAATTCCAATCCTGCATGAAATCCCTGAAAGCTCTAGAAAAACCAGTGCATCTAAGAAGAGAAAGGAATGCACAGGCTAACACTGTAATGCTTTAAAAGATTAAAGGCTGCTTCAAGCCAGCTGAAATCTCTCTTGCTGGTGACTTGTCTCATTGTCCATGTCAGCAGACAGTGTCCCATTCTGCTCCTTTTCCTGCTGTCCACATTCAATATTTCCAAGGGAGAGGAGGAATTTCAACTGAAGTCTTTCTGCTTTCTTTTATTTAATTAACTGTAAACTCAGTTGCATATATGGTTGACTGCCAGAACAGTGTTTGAAGTTGAAGGCATTGGTATAAAAGTTTTCACCATCTTCTCTGTTGCTGACTCTTCAGTATCTTTTTAAAAAAATGTAAAATCTTGTTGGATGCTACAGTTCTGCTTTCAGAATCTTCAGGTATTTTCTTCTTTGAAGTGAATTTTATACTTGTTCAAGAAAACAACCCCAATGCAAATTACTCTCCAGTAAACTGACAAAATAGGGGATAAAGTACTTTCAGTGGGGTCATGGATGCTACCGCAGTCAAAGAACAAGTTGGCTAAAGAAGCAGGGTTACTTTCACTTAGTGAGAAACTATTATTTCAGAAAGCTCTTAATTATCCTTCATAATAATGTTCTTTGTCAGTAAATTTTGCTCATTCTGCAGGTTTATTGTAAACATCCTTCCAAACATTCAGATGAAGTTAGTAATTTTAAGTGTCTGATGTCAGATGTCATGATATTTACCTTTTAACAAGTAACTTTTTGAAAACCATGCCATTGCAGACTATCTTAAGCCATGTGCATTTACAAGACATTCTTTAGTCATGTCATCATGCTCTCAAGACCTTCTGAAATCTCCTCCACAATTTTAAATAGAGAAATGATTTGGTTTCTCTTGTATGTAATTTCAAATAAGAAGCTGCTACAATTGGAAGTTGCAATTGTATAGTTGAGAAATTGTTTTATATAAAAAGTGTGTGCCATTACATGGAAAAACTTCAACATTAATCTGATTCACCTGGAGTAACTTACAGCAAATATTGATGTGTATTAAGGACCCATTCAAGCACCAAGATTTTGTGTCCTGTCTAGCCAGGTAACAATCACTTAGTCACAGCCAAATCACAAGAGCAATTTCAATACAAAAGAATATAATGATCTGATTAAAGACACATTTCTTGCTAATACTGCTACTTCTAGTATTCCCTGAGCCTTAAGCCAGTAAACATTCAGAAAGGAATACCTAGTATATAAATTCCAATACATTTTAGGCCCAGCAGCCTGGGTATTTGCAAGAATGGGATGATTCTGTTAGTTCACTGTAAATACTGGAGTGTATAAAGAGAAAATTTACCAGTAGAAACTTCAAGGCTTCTGTAGAACTCTAGTTCACTTGTAATTGTGGCAGATACCCTTAAGTAAATCTCTGCTCTTCTGTCCTAATTACTCTGGTTCTTTATTTGCTTTTTTGCTTTTCCTCCTTTACCAAATACAAGATTAAAAAAAGAACTTTTAACTTATTTTTAAAATACACATTATGTTCAGGCCCAGACTTGTCCACACCAGTATGTAACTACTCCAAGTCAATACTTGCTCTTGTGTCCTTGTAGTAAACACCACAGTTTTGCAAAGTGAATCACAGAATTTGTTCTTTATATATAATTCACCCTGTTGGACACAGTATTATATCTACATTCATTTATCTATTGCACCTTTTAATGCTATTCACACTTCATTTTTATATGCCAGTGCTCAAAACACGAAATTAACAACTGAACTGTTGAATCTCTAACACTTTAGGTTTACCTGTACAGAAGGAAACCATTGATTTGGTTTTTTAGTGAGGAAGATAAAAACTAGCTTTTTAGAACAAGGAGATAAAAACTAATGTTTGCTTAAGATATATAGGTAGGTATGTTGTCTTACATCTACCTTTGTGTATCATGAATCTTAAAAAATAAAACCTAAAGTAGCTTCCATTCTTCAGTATGTGTCA
The DNA here is from genome assembly GCA_003546035.1 of Mixornis gularis. Lineage (NCBI taxonomy): Eukaryota > Metazoa > Chordata > Aves > Passeriformes > Timaliidae > Mixornis > Mixornis gularis. The sequence continues at coordinate 195,994 of QVAJ01000065.1, read as the reverse complement.
TCCTTTTTCACACCTTTGATAATAGACAATTTACTTCTGTGTAATTCTGCAGTAAACTGCCTTTTTTTTTTCATTTACAATTCTGCCTCAACACTTTGTGTACCCAATTTATGCCTAATTCACTCCTATAAAGTAAAATAAACAGAGAGCTGCTCTTCTAAATGCATATCTACATATTCTCTCCTTCCTGTACTTACTTCCCTGACATTTAAATAAACTATCTGTAGCTTATGGAGACATGAGTTTATACTGGTTGGAACTTACTTTTCAAAAATCTAGCCATAGTTAAAAACAACTGGTTCAAATATCAATAGTTGACACAGCTGCCCAAACATTCAGGCTCCGCTACAGTCACATGAAGGTGTTACCGTACGAGGCTTAGGGAGGGAGTGCTGCAACACAGCTCTCCGTACTTTGATTCTGTTAATGCATATAACTTGGATTTGGTACCCTTTGAAATGTACCTTGAAAAGATAAATAGCAAATACAACTTCTGGTAGTAAACAGRTGAAAGGTTTTGTGTCTTCTGTAAACAAAATCATTGTATCACTTCTGTTTCCTACTTTCCTAGCCAGCCCAGATAGGAAAAAAAAGTACATTGTCACATTGGTTTGGCATTGTCTGTTAAACCTGTTCTCTATTGCACTTTCTACACTTCCACTTTCACTACACTTGCTGACTAGTTGCGAAACTACRTCACAAACGGTCACATTCCATACAGTAACAAGTCGCTTTGCTGGATCCATTTTCCTTGTATGGTTTTGGTTTTTGTATGGGCTATTTCTTTGTTGTTTGGTTGGGGTCTTTTTTAACTGAAAACGCACAGTCATTTCCACTTTCTTGTAGCATTCGTAGTGTAGCAAACACCACGGCTCACTCGGCAAGGAAGAAGCAATGCTGTCCGTGTCAAACCGGCATGACATCCGACGTCGCCTCTTCTGCCGCTGGCTGGGAGTTTGTACCTGTCTGTGCCACTGGCACCACCACTGCGTCCTTCACCTCCGAGGGCTGAGTGCACGGAGAGCTCTTCTCCTCCAGTTTTTTGATGGTGTCTGGGCAGTTCTGAACAAAGATCACTCTGTTGTAGGCTTTCAACCTGCGCCACAGCTGGACGTAAACCTTACACTGCACGTACATGAAGACCAGGCCTCCTGTGAATCCAATGGCCACCACAACGAGTTTCGTCCAAAACGGCCATTCGAGGACACCTTTGAAATAGAAAGTTTATGTTATACATTGAATAACAAGCACTGAGTTTCAGTAATGTATAATGAAAAATGTATAATGTATAATTGCTAAGAATGCCCAGGTGTGTACATGCTATTGGGGCAGTTGTGGCTCTAGAAAATAGATGGGGTTTCCTATTCCATGGACCAGCCAAGAAACTGCCTATGGAACAGGAAACTGCTTTCCCCTTTTAACTGATTTGACCACCATTTGGTCAAATATAAAACTCAACACCACACTCAAAAGCTTTCTTTCTGGATTTCTTCCATCTTTTAACATTAAAGACAGGCTGCTGCTGTTTGTGTGGTAATACAGGAAGCATCTATTTTTATTAACTGGTATGGGACACAGAGGTTCATATCTTTCATTTTTTTTCCAGGATTGCCATATTTTCAGACTTGAGCTTTACTAGGAGAAAGAAAGGTCAGCTGAACTTAGATCTGTTTCTTCAAGCAGAATAGATTTATGTGAAACTTGACTCCCTACCACCGGTGCCATATAAATTTTAGGATAGTTTAAATTGGCTTTTCTATAAACCAGTGTCAGGTTTAGCAATTAAAGGGTTTGCATCATATATTTCTCTAAATAAAAAACCCCCAACCCTTTAAATAATTTGAGATATGCATTTAAAATGGAATTTTTAAACAAAGAATATTAACAAACAATACTAGTATTATTCAGGGCTTTCAATTTTTCTCCTTCTCAAAATATGTTTATAAAGTCTTTTTTCTCCAGTGCTTGCTGTATTTGTTTTGGCAATTTCCATTTAAAGAGAGAAAATGGAGAAGAAAGCAAACTATATATATGTCCTTCTTACTCCCCACAAATACATGTTCGCTTTTGTAAAAGTACTCTCCCCTGCAACAAGCAAATTTTGGGGCAAAAGAGTCCTCTTCAGACTTACTTCTGCACGTTGTAAGTAGCTACAGGGCATCTCTTTGTCCATTTTTTAGTGTTAAGAATCAGCCATTACATTTGGCAAATACTGAATGCTATGCAAATCATAAATACTTTTTGAGCCTACTAGAAATAATTAATGTGATTCTTTAGCATTGTGTGTAACAAAAATCCCTGTTAGCTGTTTTGTTATGTAAATTCAGCTAATCTACAGAAATAGCTTCCCCCTTGTAATGAGTGGGGTGATGTAGTTTTACTCATAAATAGAAGTTCAAAGCCATTCCCAGTCCTGTCCTCTGGGCCAGTTTTTTTGAGATAAAAAACAAGGTTACCCATTTCTAAAGAATGCAACACAAGACTKTGTAGTGTGTATTCATCTGTGACTTACTGAGGTTTGTTGCTTATTTTCCTCTCTGAGGCAAGAAAGGCAAGCATCAGGAGTATCATCAAATATTTATCTAACTAACAAGGCACAAAGCTCCACCTGTTTTGTTTTCCATGTTAACTTCGGAATAKAACACAAAGCTAGAGACCTTTGTTCCTCTTAGGGTGCTTAAATTCAATTCAGATCAAAACTCAAAAGCTTTTTATCATCACGATCACATTTAAGACTAAATTTAAAGACCAAATAAACTTAGATTTGAAATAGAAAACAGTAGTTAAATTTAGGATATATTTTCCACATATGCTAAGTATGGCTCCTACTGACATTAAGCATGCATTTTRTTACACATGTCCAGCTGAATTTTCAGTATCTCTGCAGATGGAGACTCCATGACTTCTCTGTTCCAGAGTGCAACCAATAAATACAGCTGGAACATGGACATTCACAGTAAAATTCTATTTGAAAGGACACAGGAATGGCTTTCCATGCTACTCAAGTCCCACATGAAGGATTAACACAACTGGAAAACAGTCTTTTGGAAGTTTGTATTAGGAAGGTTGTTAAAGAAGAGGCTCTATCGTACTTCCTATCAAGGTTCAAGTGATTAATATAAATAATTGCTAATTAAGGACCTGAACTTGCACTGAGCTGTTTGAACTTTACTCATCTTTTTTCCTGAGCTTTAGAATTACCTAGATAATGGGAGATTAACCCAGGAAGAACCGGCAGGCTAGCTAAGCTGTTGTAATGATTACACTGAGTTCCCTCTGCTGGGGCATAAGGTAAGATTTTCATACTGACGCATTCAGAACTGCATTAAAGCCTTTGGTGTAGCCACATGAGTTGTTATTTAAGAACAGAATGTGACTGGTTAATGAGCTGCCTCAAAGCCAGGCACTGTGTTATCAGCAGCACTGAAGAAGGTAGAAGATACTCACCATTATCATTGCCTTGTTTAATTTCTTCAGCTGTTCTGTCAATTAAAACATACAATGACCAAACAACACAGGTAATTGCAATTACATGGAATGTGACTGAACACACAATTTTTCTCCTCTCACTTGTTGTCATCTGTAATTTCTCCCACTGAAATAAAAAAAAAAAAGTAATTAAAAAAATCTGACTTGTTAAATTTTGCATTAAAGAGCCATTRTGGCTCTTTCTACCAAAAACACGAGCAGTAATAAAATTAACAAGTCCTTTAGTTTTGGTAATGTGCATTACAGGAGTAATTGCAATAATTGTGCAATGYGCATTTTTCCCTGTAAAACTCACAATGATCTCATTTTCACAGATTCAGAGGAATGAAGAACACTGTTCTGCTTCTGTCTGCTTGTGAATCATATCTTAAGTAATTTCATTACAGTACAGCCATAACATGTTAATAGACAGGTAAAAAGATTAATATTTACTTTAAATTTGCATTTCTGGTGATRAGAGAAGAAAAAGCCCAAACATTTGTTTGTAATATGTATTGACATTGTAGAAATGCAGGTATGTAACAGTCTTCCCATAAAATAAAAGCACAGGAAATGCAACCACACTGAGGATTAAACTCAAACTCGAAAAGATAATTACATGGAAATGATCATATATGATAGCAGCCAAATAGCCTCAGTAATGCAAGGAGGATCTTCCAGGTGCGTGTTTGTGAATTATGGTGCTAAATCCTGGCTTAAGTTAGTGCTATTTTACRATGAAATAGGCTATTCTCTGCAATTGAACAATGCAGCCTTGAGGCGATTTTTTTTTTTAATCTCACTTGTGACATGGGTTTTTCTTCCAGCAGTTCTTCAAAACAAAACCCTTCTCTCCTAAAACATTTGCCTTTGAAAACAGATGAAAGAATAGGGCACTTAAAAGCAAAACGCCACAATTCTGATAGATAAGTACTGGCATGTGAGGAAGGAAAGCAGTACAAAGCATGAGATGCGAGTGCCACCTCCCTGTGGCCCTGTGAACATTGCACTGAGCTGCCACAGCACTGCTGCCACCTGCCACGGCTAGGACAGCAACCCTGGCCCCTGCAGAGCACTGCCATGCTGCACATTTACTGCCAAGCTGTGAGTTTGGCTTGGTTTTCCTTCTTTAGGTTTTTGGATTGTTTTGGTTTTATTACCTGTTTTCACTGTTTGACCTGGAGACTTCCATTCTTTTTGCAGTGAAAATTCAAATCTTGTAACAGACTTTTTTCCAAAGAAAGAAAACCTGTCTTTGTCCAGATGGAAGAAAGGGTTTTACCTTAACCCTTCACTTACTTGTGGATGCTTTGTGAGACATCAACATAGAACATAACAAAGAATAATTGGCTCTTAAACAGATTTTGTCTGTTATCTCAGCTTTGATGCTATACCATTTGGTCTGTTGGAGAGAAGACTCTGCAGAATTTTCATTGTCATGTATACAGGCAGTCTCCATAGCCATTTTATTCTCTAACATACTCAAAAGCCTTCMTGTTGATCTAAATGCCCAGTCAAAGATAAAGCCTGGTCCCATTAGTCTAAATGTAAACATTTTTTAGGTGGAAAAAACCCAGACAAAATCAACCAACCAATAGGCAAGATAGGTAAATAAAGGTTCCAGCTCACAGAATTCTACTGAGATTTATGAGAAAGGTATCTCAGGAGAGGAGCCAGCAGAAATTGGCTGAAGCAGGCCTTTTTGCTAACATCCCWTGATCAAATCCAGCCAGAAGGCAAGCCAAGGCCTACTGGACTCTGCTTCCTCCAGATGGCCCTTTTCTTCTCCCACAAGACAGCCGGCCTTCCCTTGCCTGTCTGTCTTGTCTATTATCCACGCACATGTAACCACACCAGACAGAAGGGGGCTGCCAAGACRCTGTCACCAGGGCATAGGTAACTCTGGGACTGGAAGACTGTGCAGAATATCTCGTACTCCCAGTTTGGGATACAGGAAAGAAATAAGGTCTGAGGAGAGACTCCTTCTGTCAGGGACAGATACCTGGGAGCATTTTACAGCTCTCAGTGTGTCCCAAAGGTGTTCTTTTGTTTTGCCCTGCCCTTGCCACAGTCACAATTCTCTCAACTATGGTGGTGATGAACTGAAGTCAGAAGGGAAAATGCAGTTAAACTTTGTGCATTAAACTTTGTGCTRTACTTCTGGTGATCCCAGTGGTAGCTGATGTAACTTCCCCATCCTACTCATGTATTTTAGGTTGGCTGAACAAAGAGTACTTCGTGACTACTGTCATGCTCTACTAGATGAGTGATGTTAGTAGATGAGCCAGCAATTTATGTTGTCCTGGAGCAGAAAAGTTCAATTCCTTATTTTAGGATTTTTGCAATAGGCTTATATCAAAAAATTAACTGTTAGTTTTAGTACAGACTTGCTTGGACAAAAGCACAGTAATGTGAAATAAAAATTGCTTGAAAACCCATAACAAAGGATGAGAGAACAATATACTGAGCAATGAAAGCATCAGCCCCTTTTATACTTGTTCTTTATAGTCCGGGACTTGATACAGCCTAAAGTTGTGTGGGAAAGTTTGGCAGGTGTTACCTTTCATGTCACACAGTGCATTACTGCCTCCTTAACCTCTGATAAATTGATCCCTGCTGTGTTTTGAAGCTCCTGCAGTTTTCATGGCTTTCCACATTCATAATAGCAAGATAAAAAAAAATTGTGTCATGTTTTATTATCTTGATCAGTGATCTCTAAGAAAATACAATAATCAAGTTGATGACACTGTGACATGCCATGGATAGAGTATCAGATGCTACCAAGAACAGAAAAACAGCACAAAATTAAGTGCACAGATGCAATTTTCCTTGGAAACTTAGATGTTGTTAATGCTCCTAAGGTGCTCTAGGGACTGTAACGAGAGAAATAAATGGAAGACTACAGCCRGAGGAGACATTTATAATAACTTGCAAATTATTGAGTCACTAAATTCATGGAAAAACCTGTAGCTTCTGCTCAGCCCCCTACAAAACACCTCTTCACTGTTGTACATCCAACTGTCACACYCACAGATTCTGTAACCCTGGCAGCAATACAAACACAGACTGGAAATCATCACAGGTGCAGGTGGCTGCTTGCAAATGCAAGCAACTGCATGAATATCCTAATGCTTCAGAACAGGTGTGCTAGAACACTTTGCTACATCTAATCAGAACCAAAAGACATTTTACACAAGTCACCAAACAAATCCGAAGTGTAACAATATATGTCCTCAGCATAATGCTTGGAATATCCCCAGCCTCCTTTTTATTTTCTATCCCCAGCCTCCTTTTTATTTTCTGAATGAGCTTTGCAAACATGTCGCTTGCACTGTGCTCTGAAAACCACTGGAGGGTGGCAGGAGACTGCCTGACTCACAGGCTCCTATCAAGAATGGAAAGAAGCTGCATCGTGAATGTGATCAGAAACACTCATCTCACCTCAACTACTACTTGCAGCTGTTTCTGAGACACAACGTGCACCTCAGTTGTAATTCCTATGCTTTACTGCCAGAGAAGTTTGGAATAATCTTTAAAGTGGCAGCTGTAAAACTGTACCCTGTCCAGGTTTCTACCTTGTGTTTTGCTTTTGTTTCCTAAAGACAATTTCACTCAGAAACTTCAAGRGAATGGCTACTGATTTCAAATCCCACTCTTGTAATTGCAAAATGTAGTCATGAGTCTTCTGGGGAAATAAAAAAAAAATTAAAAAACCAAACAAACCCTAAAGCATACAGAGAACTTTAAATCACATGTAGACAACCACTTCCCTTTCCTGTAACGTAGTTTGAGAAAATCTCTTGTATTTATTTTAAAGGACAAAAATCTGACTCCCTGCATGCCATTTGATTAATCAATATGTTACAAATAATAACGGGTATTTTCTTTAGTACCTTCTGAAAACACTCCTTGTGAGTGTGGGGATGTTGCTTCATATCCTACATTCCAACACAGCCTCTGCATAACAGAAGCAAATCTGCAATTTTAATTCCCTCCCCTACATTACGCTTTTTGCACAGTGGTTTCATGATGGCCCAGTGCAGAACCGAAAGCTTCACACTGCTCACACAAAAGCTGTCTCCACACCTCACAATGGCACTTAGCAAACTGCTGGCTTGTGTTTCTCTTCCCCACCTTTGCATTGTAGATCTGCTGCCTGCCTGCTCCCATCCACCACTTTGTGTCCACRTGTTGCCTCCTGTTCATGGTAATGTTCTGTCACACTGGCTACAGATTTTTGTCTACACAGATGTCCTGAGGCAACTGCAGTTCTACTGCAGGTTTGCAGATTCACACCTCTACAGCTGAAGGCTTCTCTCCTGCAGGGCTCAGCACTGCAGACAATGCCAARTATTGAAGGTGAAGTTAATGGGCTGCTTTGCAACATGTGATGAATGCCTGGACTTTTTAACTCCTGGGTATTTTCAGGAACCCTGTTTTAAGAACTGCATGTGAGGAGGTCTGACAGGGGAATCTGGTATGGGTGGGACATTGCTAACATTAAATATTTTTTGTGACATTTTTCTCGCTATCCATCATTTAGCAGAAAAAATTAGTATGTATATAATGCAAACAACATCCACAGCTGGAAGGATTTCTGCTCTCGCCTAGAGCCAAAGTCATGATGCAATATTTTCTGAATTTCTTCTACAGTCTGAAGAAATACTTACAGCCAACCTTTATCTTGAAGTAATTATGCCTGCAAAATAAAGGTTAAAATTACTTACTAGAGGCTGTTGTAGAAACTGAACTCGGCACACAGACTAAAAACACACAGAAAAAGATCTTTCTTATCTAAAACTCAACCCAAAGGATTTAGCCAGCACTTTCGAAAAAGAACTGGTGCTGAAGTGAGCTGAGCAGTCAAAGATATGTCAACATTCTGAACATGTAGCTCAGAGTTATTTATATTAGGGAGGGTTTTCTGGTCACTTGTTGCAGTACTAATTGGCTCAGGCTCCACAGTGAGCCGTTCACTGCTATCAACCTACCAGCTGGAGGAAAGCRGCTGCCGTGGTAGCTTGCAGAATGGAATTTGTGCAGTGGGTGGAAGAGGAAGAAATAATAGTAATAAAGGACAACAGGGCTCCATTCGTGTTGGGAGAATAAAATAGCCTTGCAGAAATTTGAAGTGTTCATAAGACATGAGACTTCAAAACTTGTTATTTGAGTAAAAGCATTCTAGGCCTCTCTGTGCCATCTAAACAACATGTGGTTACAGCCTGAACCATGAGGACCATGTCTTAAAGGACAAGGCATGTGCCCCCCCATCCTGCTCCAACGTGAGAAGTGCCCCTCAGACAGTCCAACAGAATGAGCCAGGTCTGATGGCTGACAAGAGAAGGTTTTGGGCCACGGAAACACCTACACTGTGTTCCCCAAACACAGCCAGAGAGAAGGAAGAACTGAGCAGGTTCACAGAAAATAAAGAAAACATATTTGTCATGGGCTTTTTTCAAAAGGCCAGAGAAGAAATTCTTCTAAGGATCAAGAATAAAAGGCAATAATTAGTCCTCTGCTACGTTAATTGCTGAACAGGAAAAYAAAATGAATTTTTAAAATCCCACATCACCTGTTGGATCATATGGCCCTATCTATGCACAACCTTACCTCAATCTAGTTATCTCATTAGATGTTCTAGTACAGATCTTTGTCAGGTAAACCTGTCTGAAGTTTGCTCAAAATCTATTTCTGTCCCTATGAGATACTAAACAAACCTGCTGGAATTCAAAAGAATGTCTGTGGTGTATTTAAAACACCTATTAAAAATTTTAAACTGAACCAGAAATGTGTGCACTTCTGAAGACAAGCACACTTTAATTCACTTTCTCTGTGTGATATGCATACCTTGAGTAATAAAAGAAATACATAATGAAAAATCTCACTTTGGTAAACACCTTAAGATTATCATCTGCAAAGAACTAAAAGTTCAGTTTTATCATAACCAAAATGGTGTGTTATTTCTTTTTAAGGGATAATCAAAACAACTGGACTTAATTGATATAATCAACATGCACTCTTCACAAGCTTACGCAATTTTTAGCTGTGTATGACATCAATTAGCAAACCCTTAAAAATGTAAAACAGAAGTGTAGAAATTAAGAAGTGTAAAAATTAAGCAACTCAAGAATGTAATTGCTAAAATGAAGTAGCTGTTTTTGCAATATGAAAGTGGTATTGAGAATACTTGTCATTTACCAACTAAAAGAACTTCAGTACCTGCATCCTAATCATCCCAACACAGATTAACAAAAAAAAAMMAAAMCCMAAMCMAAMCMAAAMMCMAAMCMAAWKRAMMAAAAAAAAAMCCACCAAAAAAMCCCCACSTGTGCTTTGGAAATACAGGACCTCATGTCCCTCTCGTTCAATGCTCCATCTCAGATAAAGGCCAACACAAGATGCTTTGGAGAGACCAAGTAATTACAGCATAATCTCTCCATATTGGGAGTCCCTTTCTAGCTCCCATCTGCTAGAAATTGCTTTTCATCAATATATAGAATGCAGAAGTACTCAACAAAGTGTTTACTTTTCAAGTATCTTCTTCAAACACTGAAAAGACATTAACCAATCTTGTGTTCAATAGAGCCTTCAGTGCTATCATGAACACCTCTTTCACAATTACTTTTTCTTTTMTTGCCTTGTAAGACCTTCAAGGAAAAGATCATTATCTCCAAGCAGAGTACACTTTAGCTACCTTATCCAAAAAATCATCCTGACAGAGAAACTGCAGATAAAACATTAAACTCCTGAGCAGCACTGAACTACCACCTTAACATAAAACTATGGGGAATATCTGGTACTAAGGACAAGAGGCACACATCTAGAATTCTGGAAAATCTTTACCTCAGGTACGTGGGCACACGCCTTTATTACACAAAAATGAAAAAAGAAGCTACATATTGGTAACCCATAAAAAAACAGGGATAAARGGGGTAGAATCTGTGTCTCCATTAACTTTTATCACAGTTAGTCAAGAACAGAAACAGATGCTACAGTTGTCTGCTCTCCCTACAGTATTTCTATGATCATTCTATCAAAACGATCTACTTTGTCACTTTTGTTCTCTTTGCAGTTGTCGACTCCTGCCTCTGTCTACTCTGTATTTCCAAAAGAGCAGCATATCTAATTGAAGTCATGCCATTTTCTCCAGTCACTAAGTAGCAAATAMCTTTAAATCACAGTCCAGTTCTCAAACAATTTAGACACACACAGAGAAAACCATTAAAAAAAAAAAAAAATCAGTCAGTCAAACTGCCACACCACAGACCATATTTTTGCTGCAAGACCAGTTATGCTGAGATTTCCCTTTCTGACCAAAGCAGGTAGGGCTGCTGCATTTTGTGGTATGTATTCCACAAGCAATATAAAAGCAGCCATGACATAGGCTCAGTGGTGGATTTGAGATGAATTCTGCTGGGGTCAAAGCAACCACAGGTCATTTCTCCACTACAGAAGCCATAACAAACCATCACCCAACAGTCTGTGCCTGAGTGTCTGTCTTTGACYACCAAGTAGGATGGGTTCCCTTTGCACATCTGAGTGCTTATAGTGTGATAGATTTGGAAAGAAGGCCCCAATACCATGGTAGAAATTGGAAAAGGAGGGAAATTAGAAAAACTGATACAGCAACATGCTGGAGACCAACATCCTATTAGCATTGTTTTGTATGCCTCCCCACTTCCTTTAGTTTTTCAGTCATGTCCAGTTGAAGGACATTTCTSTGAAGATCCGTTGCTTTAGGCACCTAAAACAAGTTGTAGAATATGGTCACAGTTTTGTTAGTCTCTACTTCAATCACCTTATCTCCAGCATTCATCACAGTGCTTAATTTCCTCTATTTCAAACTGTCCAGCCTGCTGAGAATCAGTTCAAATTGTTACAAAGATGTGGTTTGGTTTAAATGTCTTTGTTTGCCAAAACCCTGGTATTTTTAAATATATTGTTGTTTAAACATACTTAGACATATCCTTTTTTTGCAGCTATRTAAACAGTATCTACACATGTCTGAATTGCCACACAACAAAGATTAAAAAAAGGAGCTGTTGCTTTTAATTATATATAAATATGGGTTTAAGAAGAATACTGACTTCCCAATGAACAKCTACAGTTGCCTTCTCTGTCTTTTAATCTTCCCACAAGGGAGATTCTTTCGATCCAATTAAATAAAAAATAAATACAGGAAAGTTGTGCTGAGGAAAGCTATAATAATTAAAATAAAACTACAGACTAGTGCTTTAGTAAAGAGCTGAGGGAAGCTATTCATTCGGAAAAAAAAGGAAATTTTAATTTTATCACAAYAATTTTAATAAAATGCTACAGGAAAAAAATTAAATTCACAAAAMCCACCAAATCTGAGTAAAGTAAAAGTTATCCCATTTGGTCATAATTTAGATGCATTACTGGAATTTCTGTGTTCAGAAGAACATCACCGTGTTAAAGAAAAGCCATTTTAGCATGCATTCCACYAACAAGCAAGCATCAACCTGTGAACAGAACATTCTCACACCAATAGTTCCCAGGCAAAATAAATTTGAGGCAAATAACAACTGTAAAATCGTACGTGTTAATTATGTGACAGATAATTACCTACATTAATCAGATCATGAATTGCAGCGCTCTCTCGTGGGAGCTGGTAAAATTCCTAACTTCAAAATTAAATGGTAAAAACAGCATTTTACAAAACTCCATGAACAACAATGACTGGTTTAGGTTAATGTTTGGGTTGATTATACTCTTTTAATTTCATATTTCTAGCTATACATTATGTGTCAGCAYTCCATTTACACTTTATTTGTAAAGCCAGAGATTCTCCTAATTATTTTCAATGCTTCAGCTTCCCAGTCCTTCCTTGGTTATAACTATTGATGATGTCAAGCTGTAAAACAAAATACTGAAAGGGCTGAAATAAAAAAAATGAAGAGGAGACCCCAAGTTCTTAAAAAATAAGAGAGAGACTTATGAACTGCAAGATGGAGTAGGGCTCTCTAACTAAAATGGGAATTGAATCTTTTGATGCAAATTGCATCTGTTAAACAGCTCAGATCAATCTATTTATTTCAGCCTCAGAAAGCACACAAGATTTGTACCTCCCAGAGCTCATGTTCATGGGTCTGTGCAATAGTGGATAACTCTACTAATACCCAGAGCTGAACAACCTCCCAAATTCCCTTTGCTTTTGTAAATGTTGCTGAGCAGCAAAAGCAGCAAATTTGGTTACTAGCATTTAATTAGAAGAGGACACAGTTTTCATTTAATTTTCTGGTATAATGTTTTTCATTTGCTTCTTAAAAGAACACCTGTTTAAAGCAATGACTGTAAACACATCTTCCTCTGCCTCCAGGRAGGGTGCTGTACATGGGGGTGGTCCCAGCAAACTATCACAGTACAATGGCTTTTAGCAAGTCTAAGGGCATGTTATGATGGTTTCAAGGTAAGAGGCACAAGAATCTTTTGTCAGAAGTCCATGGGAACTGGAACAGCTTGTGTGAATAAAGCTCTGTTCTGAATGGAAGAGAAAGACATATGGAGATGGCAGGTGAGCACAAATTCTACCGCCATAAGAAAGCTAAGTTCTAGTGTTGTTCTTGTAGCAGAAAATGCAAGACAGCATTATTCTGTGAACTACAGCAGGCTGTCTATATACAGATAAATTAGCAGTAATGCTCTATTATCCTCAAAAATTAAGAATACAACTGTCTGAACAAAGTAGTCCCTTGCATCCCTTAGGCATCACAATAGGATATAAGTGCCAAAGAGTCATTTTTACTTTACAAGCTTTAATATACACATTGTCCCTTGAGCCCAAAGTTATTTGCTATAATGACATGATAGCCAAGAGAAAGTAATAGCTTTGTGCCTGTGTGCATACTGGTGAAGTGTCTGACCCCACATATTGCAGGCAATTATTTGAGGCTACTGATGTTTTGAGACAGTTTACTGGAAGAAAGATAACATTGGAGCAGGTTGCCTTGACGACACTATGTAGCTGCACCAGAAATCAAACAAAAATGCAGGAGCTCCTTCTATGTTGCAGACTGCAAAATATTCATCAAATTGGATCAAAAGGGAACTAGTCCCACAGCAAGTCCTATGCAATATTTGATACCACTTCTTATCATAAGCATTATTAGAAAACCGACAACAAAGCCAGGTGGTTCATACCTCACAGCACAGGGCAGTAAGAACTGAACAGCAAGCAAACTGTTCAAAAGTTTGGGTTTTTCTCCTGTGAGACTCTTCTGGTCACGTCTGGATCTGAGAGTTTACTCTGGCAGAAGCAGTTTCTAATAGTGAGCACTTTTGATTTCATAGTGGTGTATCACAGAAATTTCTCTGCAAGTTCTATGACTTTTGGCAGTAATTATCATACTCTTAAAAAAGAAATGCAACCAYGAATTCCCAAGCTACCATTGAAGCAAAAGTAAAAAACACCCTTAACATATTTTGCCATCACTGAATGTTTCAGGTATGCTATGAGGTTTTTTTTTAATATCAGCATATAAACAAATACAGAATTCAAGAGAGGTAAACACCTAGGAGATATATGTACACATTCAAAACAAATAAGATCAAGTTTATTTCATTATCAGCATTTGCTTTGCTTCTGTTTAATTCAATAGAAACATATCACTCTGTACTAAAAGAACATTCTCAGTCCTCTRTTTTTTAAAAGGCACAAATTCAGATACCCTTTCTATCAGAAAGAAAATTAACCTCAACTGGTACATAATGCTTCTGTAAACAAAAAAAATTTGACTTGCTTTTCATTAATGAACAAGAGCAATCACATGGTAACAATGTGAAATAGTGCTTATGCCTCCCATAAATAAGAATTTATTTGTCAATCATTTCAAAAAGAGAGTTGGGAGAGAAAACTCTGACACCACACAATAATCTGTTGGGATGATGCATCAAAGAGGTCTCATCAGATATTACACATCTTAAACAGCAAAATTTAAATATGAAAAGCATTTTGAAGTATAGCAAGACACYGTTGAGAATCTCCATTTAAAGACATTTTTGTGTTTAAAGCTCCTTTTAATTTGACACTTTAATCCATTTCATACTCGCTGTATTTTTGTTCAATTCCTGTTTCTACTAGTCTTCAACCATCAAATTCAAGAGATATGAAATGCAGCTGTTAATATCTAGGATTGCATCTTTTCTAAAGAAGAAATGTTTTTCTCAGGTTTAAGCTCCTACCTGAGAGAGCTCAATAAGGAACTAACACAAGCTTCTTACCACTTTCTAATTCCTTCTGTGATAAAGTCACCTTTTAAATTCTGTATCATGGACTGCAGATGCTGAGAGGCAAAGCTACAAATGCAACTGTATTATTTATAATGACCAACAGATGTAACAGACACCACAAGAAATAAACCAGAAACATTAGGCGATGCTTAATATTTAATCTCTATAATTATCTTGAGCTGAGTAATTAGACCTGTCCAAATACATGAAACACTTGCAATGCCTGTTGACCAATGCTTAAAAGGATTACCTTGATGAAAAGACTCACTAAAATTATTAAACTGAGTTTTATTTGATGTCTGGTACTTTCAGGGATTCTCTAATTTAATAACTGTTGCACATCGGCACAAACCTATTGAATTAATAGCGATTATCTTAATTTATGTTAACTTAGTATGTGCTACATTGTCACTTATGGGTGCTAACAGATACAGCATGATATTCCAAAATGATTGTGCTATAAAACCTTAGACTTTGATAAAAAATCTGTTACAAAACATTGAGGGTGCATGAAAGGCCGAGGCATAAATAAAGGTGGCAATTCATTATTGAATTAAATAGTTTGTTTTGTGTTTAATTCATGCTTTTGTGATTCTGCAAAAATGCAAAACTATAGATTCCATAAATAAGTTTGGTAGTCTGTAATTTTTTCCCTTCAGGAGACCAGCAGTAGGAATTTTACAAAGACGTTACGATAAAATTCACCGTAATGAAACAATGCACAGTCAGGGACCAAACTTTAGAATCTCATATATTGAGTGATGAGAGAGATTAAGAATCAAAAAATCAGAACTGGTTGTGAGAKCCTTCCACTTGTAGAATGTCACTTCAAAGCCAGGTCCAATGGAAATTGCATCATCTAGTCTGGAAAGAAATTTCCACTTTAGGGGAAATATTTTYCTTTTTTTTTTAATAAATTAGTTTCTTATGGAATTAAATAGGTACTCCTTTCTTGAAACAAAATACGTGGTCTTCTGTATAGGAAGCATGGGAAAGAAATCTGTTTTCAGAATTCCTAAAAGCTTACTAGCAAAATTAATAACTTTTTTTGGGTCAATTTGCTGATCCAGTTGACATCCRACAAAGTTGACAAGAATTGCATTATTTTCAGATATTACTGCTCACAATGTCTCTGCCATCATGTCAAGAGAATTTCAGAAGTTTGGAAATTTTGATTCACTGCTGACAGGCCAGACTCAGTGCTGGGGACTGAAAGCTCTTGATGTCTAGTACAGAACCAAGCTTTAGCAAAACCCAAAGCTTTCAAGGTSTGGAAATCCCAGAGTCAGGAGTGTTTTTCCGATCCTGCATCAAGGAGAYTGGATTGTGGAGAGCTTTGGGGTGAGGAACTGCCTGTCCCACAGTACTTTGTTCTCTGGTAACCACCCTTTGAGCCAGTCTTTTGAAAACAGAGTCCCAAGGAATGCCCCAAAACTGAGATTTTGGGCTTCATAAAAGCTGTCAAGAAATYTGACAGTTTCATTGCGACTTTCYACTTTTGAAAAATATATAWGTTTGGAAAAAAAMCCCAACACAAYAACAAAAAACCAACCAAMCAAMCAACAAAAACCTTCCAAACAAACAAACASAMACACAMAMAMMMMAAAMCCAAAACCAATAAAAACCCCAAACAAACAAACCRACCAACCCACCCAGTTTCAGTGRTTTTTGTAAAGGATGTACTCATATGGGAGGTCTCATGAGCACTCTTTCCTCTCTTACCTTGGCTTTGCTACAGCTGTCAAAATACTTGGTTTGCAAAAGAGCTTCTCATAAACTGTTTAGTGTTTCATAAATTTGTGAACAAAGGTGAYGATAGTGCTCACACTTAGTAAGGATCACGTTTAATTAAATGTAACGTGTGAAGGACGTCACAGTTGAATGCTATAAATGACGAAGGACAACTAATTTTAACTTTGAAATCTTTGGTTTCTGAAATGGGCGTGACTTATCAGAAAGGATTTATAGTTAGATGCWGGGTCCATTCTACACAAACAAATATTTGTTAGCATTGCATATGAAGGGAAGAACATTGCCAGCAYAGACTGCCAGGCAGATAAACTACTTTTGAGTAGTGCTTCGAGCAGAAACAAAAATACCCTGCCTGAAAGAAGAGGTGAATCCTTTCTATGTCCAAAATCTAAACCATACCTGAGAACCAATGACAAGCTGARTAAGGTGGCAATCATTCAATTAGAAATTGCAGACTTGTAGGACTTACATTACCACTCTAAAAGGGGGAGGAGATGTGGCACTGACCACACACAGAGTTAAAAGTGCCTGTTTCTGATATCAAGTTATGCACATTTTTCATTCCTTTTCTCCTTGGTTGCTATAAATTTTGTTTCCCTCTTATAAAAGACGCTGTATTAGCTGACAAAACCAGGAAAAGGCTTTTGTTAAAAATACCAGTATCTGTGTATCCTCTTGAGAAAAGTAACTGTTGTGAGAGTACTTGTTAGATGTTAAAGCAATTTGGTTTGAAAATAGAAACATATAAGCTGAAAAAATCCCCCTAAGATATGTAACAGGCAGAGGGGTTTTATACAATTATCTCATCCTGTCACATTAGTTAAAATTTATCTGCAGTTACTAAAACTTAATTATACTTAAGTTCTTCRCCATCTTTTTCTTTTCCTATTTGCATCTGTTTCAATTTCTAGCCTACATGGTCAGATCTACCTGGCATTTGAGAACTTTGTCTTTCACTATCACAAGCTTTGCTTGCCAAATTAGTCCAAGTTCTTTCTTCAGAAGTGGTTTATCACCMTGGACTTATTAGAAAATTCCTCTGAATGGGAAGTGTGAAGGAATTCCAYTGATTCTCCTTTCTCTGAACTACTGCTACCTGTGTAAGGCCAACAAAAACAAAATGTCCTTTGCCATTAAAACACTACTATATAGGCATATGCTAGTAATAAGCAATAGTTTCTACATGTTTTTCATGTAGAAATTTATTTTAAATCAAAACTTGCCCAGTTCCAGATTGACTCAAACTTCAAAGCTTCAACAAAACTCCAGAATGATGAGAGCATTTTAAAATAAAAATTCGAACAGAAATTATCCACTCCAAAGAAAACAGAGCCCACATATGTTTAATAAACTCTTCACCTTCCCGATACTGACAGTCTGTGTAGTATTATAGTGATTTATCTTAGAAAACAGATGAGTGCAGATAACATACATTTGACATTCAGGATGTGRAGTCACCCTGTCTTTTAAATTCCATTAACTGATTTTAAAGTAGAAGTGATTAATTTGCCCATGAGTGTCACAGCTACAACAGATGCAGCTAAATTGACTGTGTTACTTCGTAACTGCTGTCTCCACATGAGTATAAGCATCGTTCTCAACCAAAAGGGCTCCATGTAAAAATTGCTGGGTGAACTGGACTGTGTTACTCAGGAGCAAAACATGAAAAGACCTCTATCTGGCTTAAAAATAGGCAGATGAACCCACAACAAAAAGCTGAAGATAAAAAGTCTAAACCAAAAGACTATTATTTGTGCATTTATATTTACGTGTGAGGAAAGAGTCTTTAGTCAAATTCTCTGCTGCTGAAAATTAACCAACTTAATGTAAGAATTAAATGACCGTGACTGATTAACAGCAAATACAAAGCCATTCCGGACAGATGTTTCTTTAACTGTGCCTGCAGTTTCCACAGGCATTCTGGAGCTCTGGCACTGGAGGACAATGAGACTCCAAAGCACCCTACCTTGCGGAGAGGCTTGAGCTTGGTCTCCATGATGAAGTCRTACTTGCAGAGCTCGCAGCAGCGCGTGTCCGAGCTCTTGATCCACTGGTGCAGGCAGGCCTGGTGCACAAAGCGCAGCGTCCCCGTGCAGCGACACGGCGTGATCAGGGGGCTCTCATCATCTCCCTCACAGTGACAGATCCTGACAGGAAGGACACCAACAGCGAGTGAGGCAACCTGCCAACCAGCAGTGCAAAGGCACTGCCTTATCTACACTGCTTTCTCACCTTCAGGCTTGACATTCAAAAGATGCCAGGTATACGACCTTTCAGATGGAGGCCCAGGAACATACTCCTTGTTCCTTTCTGCYATTTAGCAATTTCTCTTCACTTAGTTATTTCTCTTGGAATATGCTACATGGTCTGAAGGTGAATCAATAGAAATAACAGTTTTTCCCTTTTATGCAAGGCAAAACCTTTAAGATAAATACCAGAGGAGAATAGTCCTTGGTTTGTAAGCAATGCCAATAAAAGCCTCAAAGGTAGAGAAATCTAACCCAAGCTGAAAATATCCAGCATGTGAAGTACAAAAAGTTCCTAGGATATCTCTTGGGAGTTACATAGTTAAAAGAATCAGAGAGCAGTTTTGAGTACTCTGGAGTCATGCATGTCGCACAGTGTGTACACATACAGACTTTTTAGGAAGCAGATATTGAAAAGTCACGGTCAATTTTTTTTATTCCTCACTGTCCCTTTTAAGCAGAAAGCTGCCATTATCTGGGAAAACGAAGAGTACTCTGTAAGCAGACCCTAAGATAGAGGTTGGTCCCAGAACTGTTTTACTTTACCATGCGATACAGAGCTTTTCATGTTGTGGTTTTGCATAAAGTGATCAGTGTTCTAACATTATCTAAATGGCTTATTCTGTGACACATGTCCAAGTGTCCTGCTGATTTTCCCCTCTTCCAAACCTTCGCCTGACCACATCAGGAAAACATTCACCCATCAAAAACAATGTCAGWTTCATTGGTAAGCATCTCTTTGAAGGCAGAGAAAGCTCTACAGAGAGCAAAAGGCTGAAYCAAACACCTGCAGTTAAGGAGGTTCACCTCAATGAAGAGCAATTCCCTCCCATCCCCAACCTAGAAAAACACAACAAAGCACCCAAGGTCTAATGAGTGTCTGAAGTGTCAAGCTGGCATGCAAGAGGGGAAAAAAAAGGCGAAAAGAAAACAAAACAAAAGCTGAAGCCTGAGAAATGCTATTTCAAAATAAAGAAGGAGCAATAACAGCACAGATCCTGCTGTCACACAAATAAAACTTGGGCCTTAAAAACTTAGTACTTAGGAATGGCACCCTCAGACAGCACAGATGCAGAAATGTCTGAACACATCTGAGAAATAACTCACCCTTTTACAGTGAAAACTGTGACTGCACTACCTCTGGGGTAGGAAAGCTTCAGAATGAGGTTGTCTTCCTACTGGGAAAATGGATGACCTTTCTAGAGCAGGAGCTCCTGATGTATGTCAGGAGGCAACCTGACAAAGACATCCCAGGAAAGACTGGCTACTGCACAGCTCTGAGGCTGCCAGGTCTATAAGCAGGGGAGGAGGAAATTCCAACATCTACATGAAAGATCTACAGATCAAAACTGGCAGCTCCACTATTCCACAGTGTAGCCCAGAGCCATGAGAAAATCAATCTAAGGTAATGGGAAGGCAGAACAAAGCTGCTTTGCTGGACATAGAGAAATAAAGAGACAA
>QVAJ01000065.1:86745-175740 GCA_003546035.1 Mixornis gularis | reverse complement strand
AAAAAATCCAACAGATAAATGAAGCTCTGAATACCCAGTCTACAAAAGCCAGGTTTCAATTTCTGCAATGGTGCTTGTACAGGATTTCATGCCCAAAGCAGTGAAGAGGAGAACAAATTACCCACAACTTCCTTCTTGCACATATTCATTTTTTGAGACACATTTTACAGGAACTCAATTTACAGTCTTGTCTTTACTAATCCAGCTGTGTTAGGTGCATCTGCAGCTTAGTCYTTAGATGGGAATTGCCTATATGGTGATTTCTTACTGAGCCTCGAGCTTAAACACAACTATATTTTCAAAACATTTATTTTTCTAACAAATGCATTCCCAACTGAGAGTTATATAGAAAACCATAATTTTCTTTTTAAATTAAAGCTATTCCCCAAAGGAAGACCAGCATTCTTTGTTCATTTAAATTCAAACCATACATAATTTATTTTACGGCCTTAGCATTTAAACTATTTAGAAATTAGACAACTAAGCTATGTACTCAATAGCCTTTTTTTCTACTGTTGCCAAGATTGTTTAAAATTATTTTCAGAGCTAAAATACAAGCCTAAAATTCCACTGGGATCTTCAAACAAAGTGACACTGCAAATTTGAAACAATGGAAATAATCCTTACTAGAAACACTTCTACAGAAAAACTCCATATGCATTATACATTCTATTTGGGCTTTCCTTCTACATAAGTCACAAGCYAATTGTACAAACAACAGGGTGGCACTAAGAACTTACAGTATTAATAAGCTCCAACTGAATATTCTAATGGCCTCTTCTTGCTTTATAACCATGAAATATGTAATGAGAATTARAACAAACTTCAGTAGGAATTCAAGTCCAGAGAAAATGACCAAAGGCATGGCTCTCATTAGCTTGAATGYTCTTTGGTGCAATTTAACTCTCTGTTGTTTGTTTAACCAAAAGAAATTAGCTTAAAATTGTGTACCTAACGATTGTGTACCTAAACTCATAGTGACAGTCTAAAGATCTTTTGGTGCCTAACACCTGCGGTAACAGACTGGTGGCTAAATGCTTAAACATCTTTTAAAGCCTTGGAGCAGATAACTTGCTCTGTCTTCCTCAGCGTTAGAATTGAATCACAATTTTGTGTGTCTTTGCTTTGATGTGTTCATTATAATGTACATCATAATTATCAGGAATTACAGAAAGGAAATTGTTAATGATGGTTTGGAGAAGTTTGTTGTGCAAACAGAATGGAGGTAGGGATACAAGGCACAGACATACCTGAACCATGTCTAAACCAAGTGGAGAGGTGGAGAACTTTCATTCTAGTTTCCCATTGTCAAATGATCATAACTGTTTGAAACTTCCATGCATCAGATTGATTATTTAGCTGGCTGAACTTGTCCTGAGAGTACAATTTGTTTGCATACTTTAGAAATTAACTGAATGGAAAAAACCAAAAACCACTCTTTATGATAAAGAAAAAAATATATAATTAGCTAAATCTATACTGATTTATTTACAAGTTGTMGTACAGCACTGATCACTGTTAAGAGCTGCAGATTTAGCTGCTCAGACACACCTACATAATTTACATACTCAGCTTTTCTCAACTTTTTAATCCTTTAGTAGATAAATGGCCTCCATTATAGAGAAATACCTTTTTTTTTTTTTTTTTTTTTTTTGACAGCTTAGTGCTTTAAGGATTGCTTCCTGTGAACAGGACCTTTCTTTTCCAGGGGAAAAGATGAGCACAAGAGTCCAAAGAAGCTTTTGCTCTATGAATCATGTGTAGACCACACAATACAGGATATATGAGCCATTAGATGATCTTCTGATTCAGATATACAACATTGTGTGTGTATGTGGAGACACCTACAAACCTACCCCTACACACTGAGATCACAGAATATCTATATTTCTTTAAATAAGACTCACTGTAAATCCTTATGAAATAATACTCTGACACTGCTGTCATCCCTATGAGTAAGTTTTTGTTTTATATGTCAGTATTTTAATTACCCAGCACATATTTTTCTAGCACAAAATTGTTTCTACAACCTTCAGCAAACACATGTACCAAACACGCAAATTAATGCTAACACTGTGCATACATGAGATGAAAAAAAAAAAGCACAAAACTTCCTTGAAGGATGTTCCTAAACAGCAAGTTCACATATATAATGCAACAAATTAAGAAAAATATTTTTCAGGAAAAAAAACATGTTAAAACTGCAAATATCCGTATTTGTGAAAGACTTTTTATAATTCATATAAAAACTGTTGCAGAGATCTCATATGTTCCTTACAAAACATATTGCCACCACACATATATAAACAAAAGGAATTTCTTATCAGATCAAAATAATGAGATGCAGCAAAAGAAAGCACTCACAAGTGAGGCACCTTCAGAATTTAGTGTTGTCATACTGTCTTAAATTCCATGACTATGAATTGTTTTCCCATGTTTTCCATGCTCCTGTTCATTGCAAAAGATAAAGGCAGAAAGGGRAACATGAAACCAGTCTACAACTTGCAGACACTCCTAAGATCATTGGATTTTGGCTGATTTTCACAAAAACAGCAAGAGTTATCTTGGATGACTGACCTTCACTTGTCATCAAATTAAGACTTTTTTTCTTCCGTACAGACAAGCATTTCCATTTTCCATACAGACAAACATAATCTCAGTTTAAAAGGTCTAAAATCAGTATGGAACAAGGAGATCACTTTGAAAGCTTTCAAGTTTTCCCTACAGTTACTTATTCTGGTAAAATCATGGCAATTGACATTGCAATCTAGATGGTTAGCATCTATGCTGCTTACTGCAAGAGATATGGGCAGATTCCAGTGGATGGATTTGTAGCTTTTTCTTCACATGCAGTTAACAGTTTTACGCTCATTAAAGAGAATAGCTGCTAACCTCCAACCTCACTGGAAACCCAGCAGTTTCCCTAACCTTTCACTAATCCACCTGACTCTTCAGAAATTAAGAAAATAGGCTGATCCCTGTGCCTCTGTAGTGAAGTGGAAAACACACTTATTCTGCAGGAGTCCTGTGAGATTTAGTGCTCCACTGCTACCCTGCCAGCAAGTCCTCCTCTGGGACAGCAYCTACCCAGCTGATTCCCATGGATGATTACTGCCAAAGGAGAGTGATAAAGAATCAACCAGCATGTCCCTGCTTCTGCTGCAAGCCACATTCAGAACCTTGTCGCTAGGAGCAGCACTCATGGAAAAGTGTTTGCAGTAATTCTGTACCACCAGAACTCTTTCTGTGGATCCCACATTTGCAATAGGCCCCCTGTCTCAGTACCTGGTAAAACCGTTAAGGATTTATGGCCACTACACATAGACCAAGGGTTTAGCTACAGAAGCTTTTATATACTTCCTTGAAAATACACTAGGTCAAATTTTACCCTCGTTAACAAATGTAAAATGTAGAGGAATGCCTCTGAGGCTTTAAAAAACAGAAATGTATATGGGGGCATGGRCATACTGATAATGATGTGTAATAATGCTTAAGGGCTATAAATGATGTAATTATGTAAAACCTGTATTGTTCCCTAATTTTCTGAGTCCTGCCCATGTTAACAAGCATTACAGTGAAATTGTAACAAATCTGTTGAAAAAAAMCAGCTAGGGCTAAAACCTGGAGTATCTACACCAGACCCATCTTGGTGGGTGGTTCTTTGATTTGAAACTGCTTTTAGACTGGACCAGGAATACACTCAAAGGGAATACAGTTGAAGACAAATTTTCAGTGTGGTCTAAACCATGGCAAAAATAACGTTGACCAGATGTGCTTCAAAAGCAGGCTCCTTATCTGAACTAAAGCACTAATGGAGGCCCCTTCACTCGCCAAATTAGGAGGTACAGCCTTGTGACTGTGGCATGTTTACACCAACTGTGATGCAATTTATAGGCAAACTGAACTAAATTAACACAGATGCTAATAACCACACTATCATTTTCTTGAAGATGGAAGAATGTCAGTACAAGAGAAATAATTTTGAAYTTTTAACTGATTTCCTTAACAAAAGAGGGAAATATTTTCTCCATATAAATATGCTCACAGAGGACAATACTTATTCCAGAAATATTGTTTTTGGTGAGAAATTATTGAAAAGGCAGTTAAATCTTGCCCTTCACTGGAAAGCACATAGGAATTCATAACGCTTATACAAAGAAAAWTTTTTACTCTGTTTGGTGGGTACATCTCATCTCTGTATCTCACTTTGCTAAGGGAGCTTAGTCAGGAAGAAAAAGCATAGCTGAAAAATGTTGGAGCAAGTGAATCCCTGGATTTGATTTTTGGCTGTGAGGATTATTAGCTGCCAGCATGAAATGCCATGAGCTCCTAGGTTATCTTAATTGGACCAAAAGGATAAAATTCCCCAGGCTTGGAAAAGGGTGCACAAAATTGCTGTCGCTACAGTTTGATTTTCTTAGGAAAACTATTCTGTCCAAAAAAGGTCATTTTCTCTTTTGCCTGTTTATAAAGTGCTTACAGTGCTTTTAGATAGAACCTAAAATAAACAACTCTATGAACAACTCACAGCAAGTAATTGTCATTCATAAAAAGAATCCACAAAAATATCAAACTCATGCATAGTTTGTCACTTGGGAAAAAAAAAAGGTTAAATTAACTGAATATGTTCACCCTGCAATAGGCAACAGAGTGCCATGTTTCTCTTGCTTTCTTTTTACAGGCTTTTCTTTTTCTTGATCTCATTTCCATTCTTTCCACTCTTAAATCACAAAGTAATCTAAATGACAAATTGGTCTTCCTCTCCATTTAAACRTGGTGTGAATGAGGCACATTAATTCTCCACACCAAATGCAATCCATTTGTATATCTCTTCCCTGTCACTCCTGCCCTTCCATTATGCTATACAGTCAGCTGTCTTTACCTGACTAGAGGAAAAACTGTTTTTAAAATGTTGCACCACGCGAGTGGAATTCCATAAGGGCCTAGTTCTTAAAGCTTTCTCTTCACTTCTGCAAAAGTGATCAGAATCCTTAAGAGCCCCAAGAGCAAACAGCATTAGTGAAAGCACATAAATATTTTATTTTGTTGACATTTCTTGTCTTTCTATTAATCTTCCTTTATAGGTGATAAATAGGATATCTAAAGAGTTACAAGTAATTGCTGCCTCAGATGCACTGGTAGTGCAAGATACGTGTCTGACAAGATTGACTGCACTTCACAGAACTCGGGACTGCATCTCAAAACAGGATGTAGATTTCCTCCCACCCACCTAGTGAAAGTCAAAGCTTTAAGGAACTAAACTCCATACACGAAACACGCAAGCTTRAAGTATTCAATAAGGGGACCCTTAAAACCAAGGGTAACTTTCTAACAGGAAGCTGTGCCATTTCAGTTATTTCCATTAAAAATAATAATTAGTTCTGAGAGAAACAAGCAGAAACCAGGACTCAGTTCTTCCCCAGATAAGTGAGCCTAATCACAACAAAGACATGCTTGTCTTACTTTGGCTCTCCTTGCATCCTTGTGAATCATGGAGAGCTTCCAAAAGAGACTGCATAACCAGATGGCTGAAGAGGTGACAGATGGGGATTTGAACCATCAGGAAGATAATATAATTAACCAGAATTTCATACTGCTTCAAAGACTGATGAACCACCAGACCATC
This sequence comes from Mixornis gularis, assembly GCA_003546035.1. Classification (NCBI taxonomy): domain Eukaryota; kingdom Metazoa; phylum Chordata; class Aves; order Passeriformes; family Timaliidae; genus Mixornis; species Mixornis gularis. The sequence continues at coordinate 170,114 of QVAJ01000065.1, read as the reverse complement.
AAGCAGAGGAGRACACTCCTCAAAAAGCAGGAGATTCCTAGCAGAAAGTCACTTCAGAAAAAAATAAAGCTCTGAACAGGAGAGTTAACAGCAGTCAGAGTTCTTTTCAAGGAAGGGAATAAGGAGTCAACATGCAGGACAAGATTCAGAGGCTTAGCTCCTAACATGTCATCCTGAGATCACAAGGCAGACACTAATATCCCATGGAGAAACAGGTTAAAACCCTCCAGCTAAACACCACAGTCTGGAAATAGAGAATCTTCCATTTTATGGTGGTTTTAGAAGGCTCTGAATGGTATTCCAAGTSTACATATTCTGCATTACAGTTTTTGCATTGGCTCCACCATGAAGGTTTCAGCATAACTATTTAGAATGAGTGTTAAAATTCAGTGGTAGAATTTGAACCTATATATCTATTTTCTGTTCAACTCTCTATTTTTTCYTCCACAAGGACTTATTTCCTACCAACCACCTTTCTGTCTGCTGATTTCATGAGCACTCTTCTGCCCGAATATTTCAGAATGTAAGTAATTTCATGAAAGATGTATTTTTTTTTTTGCAGGTCCTGCTAAATAATATTAAGAAAAAACCCTGCTGAAGCACTTGATTTCACAGAGAGAAACTACATAATCATATTGCCTCTTGTCATGTGCAATACACACTATTTCTTCCCATCTATAATTGTGCTAACACACAGAAATGCCCATATTAGTCTTTTCCTAAGTTTATAATGGCCTATTAAGACACTAGATTTTGAAAACTATTTTTAAAAAATTATGCTTGAAATATACTCTGTAGATCTCATGAATCAATTTCATCATCTCCTTTACTTCTCCCCTTCCCTGCTTGTTTTCTTACATGCCCTACTCCTCAGATGAGGGCCCGCCATTACCTGACTGCAGAAAGAGTCATTCAGAGTTCAACAAAACCAAAATTTGACTTCCAATAAGCATCTTTTCTTCAAAGGGAGAAACTCCACTTTATTTAMGTACACGTGTTTTTACTGAAATGACTGAATCAGCGCTACAAAAAGATTTTACACCAAAAGCCTAACTAGTTAAAAAGAAAATATCTTTCAACTATATCATCAATAATAAAAATACCACAAGATATATTCAGGATCAAYACACAAAGCACTTATGATCCACTAGTGGTAATATCAACTACCCAATTTTCTTTTCTTAGTGATTTCCATGTGAGAATTCATGGGACTAACTTGTCACAATGCACTCACTTTGTCATGTCCAATACAGAGTTGTTCCCTTTAGCGAGATTATCCACATGCAGACTAAAGAAAGCTATATCTGAGGCTATGCCTCAAGTCATAGCAAATTCCAGGATAAAGTATATATGAAGAAAATCTCAGGCAAAGGGCAACTTAAGAAAAGGGGGTCCAACTGCATGATTTAGAAAGCCTGTCCTGTGAACGTTAAAAAAAAAAAAAAATATTAGTTGCCAAAACAACTCAGCAGGGCGAGAACTTACATAGTATCTCAGAAGGAGAAACCTTGCCTCCTAATGGACTCCAGGAGAAAATAGTAGTGCAGGGAAGAGATGGTAAAGCTCAGAATAGATGCCATGGCATTTTCCCAGCGTTTTGGAAAGAATCAGCGACACTAGAAGTGACCAAGAGGCTCCCCTCAGACTAGCTGAAGAACATATTGCACAATGGTCCCATACTTTATCTGACTAATGTGCTTATCCTGGAAGGTGCCCTGTCACATTCCCGCTCATGCTGATAAATGCAGAGTGAAGAAGCTGTGAGCAATCAGTGAGGAAATGAAGGAAACAAGTTGCCTACCCAAAATCTTAGAGACAAAATAACTGTTGCCACGGGATGTTTATGATCCCTGTTCCTCTGCTATTTCCACACAATACCATTTAGGAGAAGGACATTCCTCTCAGCCAGTGCTGTCATATCAACTAAAATACACGAATAGCTAGGATGAAAAGCTTGAAGAAACACCTCAGGAAAACAAATTTTCTACATCATAACCAGCTATGCTAACTCAGTCTTAGCATAGACATGACAAAACCACCCTCCTTATTATATATTTCCCATGCAGAAAAATGGTGTATATGTGCACAACTACAATGCAATTATTTATTTGGTTTTTGTTTCAGATTGGAGGCTGCGAGTTTTAAAGAGAAAATATACCACAGATGACAAATCAATGAAGTGCATAGACCTGTCCTGAGAAATAGAAACTACAGCCTGTTCTGAACTGGTAGTAAAAACATGTCCTCCTTTTTCCTCAGCTGTGTGCAAACTTATTAAGAAAGACAACTTAGCAGCTATGAAAAACTAACATGATTTTGATTTTGCTGTGTTTTTCCTAGATGTGTTACAGTCACCATGATACATCTGATAATGACAGCAACAAAAAAACAGTATTATCCCTGACATGTAGAAAAATGCATTTATAACTGGCTTGAGAAATTTTGCAAAACAGGTCTCATTATCAACAATATTAAGTTTAATGTTGGTTGTTCAAAGAACGTCTCCACTGAAACTGAGCATAAGGGCACAACTGATCAAAATTTTTCAACTTTCCTCAACTAAATAAGAGCCTGGCTGAAAAGTTTGCATGCACATGCACATCCAAAATGTCCTTTCTTGAACCAAGCTCCAAATCTTGCAAAAAGGGCCTGAAAATTTTTAATAAAATTCACTGGGTTGAAAAGACAAATAAAAGACTGGGATTCACTTTTAATTTGAAAGGAAATTCTATGTTTGGTGACTTGGGCAACAGTCCGGACTAATCTATATAAGGCATTTGCGGAACTTTATTTTATACATATATATATATATATATATAGAGAGAGAGAGAGAGATAGTATGTATGTATATATACAAACACACATTTATTTGTTTATTTCTGTATTTTTTACTACAGTATAGTAAAGCCCATATGAAGACCTGTGCTGAAGTGCTTTTTTTCAGGTTTTGGGTAGCTCACATTATTAACAATTGTTAAATGACCTGTTATATATGTATGGTGTGTACTACACTGGCTCTTCAATACATGCAGGCGGGGTAGTTCAGAAACATAAGAAAACTCTGAAGCTGTTGCAGTTATCTGTGCACACCTCTGCCTCATGCCCTGTAGACACATTTCAATATCATGGTTTACCACTGTTGCTGTTTCTTTGCATTTCTATAAGGCAGAGAGAACCCAGGCCTGGTCGTGATATATAAGCTTATGCACAAACACAGCTGTACTTTGAAGAACTTTTAATAATTATGACAGACAATGGTCAGACAGTGGAGACGTGCATTTTTGCTCGGTAAGTATAAAAGAGTGCATATATATCCCTAGGTATGTTAGTAATGGTTTATATCTTCTGCTGCAAAAAACCACAGAATACCTGCATATTACCTTTTCTCATTTTAGAAATAAGATCTTTGCAGTGTTTCACTAGGTTAAAGCATATTGTGAAACTGCATGATATGGTATCATGAACTTCCTCATCCTCTGTTTACATTTCCACGCAAATTCTTCCCAGCAAAGAAAAGTGAGAAGTTATGGGTTACCATGTGAAGAAACTAAGCCAGATTGACACTTTGTAGATGAGAGCCAAAGCTGGCTCACAAGTTTGGTGAGGGAGAAAAAAGGAAATACTTGTTTCAGTTCTGTTAGACTTACTGGATGGTACATTTTCATTTACCACTGAACTAAGTAACCCTGTCGTTCCCAGCTGCATACTCCGAATTTGGATGTTAGCCCAGAATTGGCTAGCTTGATCTCATTTCCAGGGTAAAATGCTCACCTTCTGGTTGCACACTTCACACCAAAGGCATCTGAGTGTCAGAGGCCTGAACTTCTCAACTAAAGAGAACTCTTGGTGYTGCTTTTTCTTTCCCAAAGCTTATTTTACTGCTTTTTCTGCCCAATCACCTTTTYGTATCATTCCAGTCCTTGTGAGGGGTGACTGAACTAAAAGCCCATACACATTCACAGTGTGGGTGCRTTCAGCAGTGCAAAATCACAAATTRTGCCCCACTAGAGATGATGTTCTCCACTGGATTCCTGAGATAATGGCAATTCTAAGGGACACTGAATCAAGACCTTAAATTTATTTCATATAAGTCATTGRAAAATTACATAGCGAGACCAAAGCTGGATTTGAACTGATCACTTAAGGAGGAAAAGCTCCATATCCCATTGTAGTGAGCTACCTGGCACTCTGCTTCATTCTCTGACTCTGGCTGGAGATTTTAAAAAAACAATTCTCTGCCAGAGGACAGAGTGGGTCCATTTTCATGGAGCAAAGACAAGTATTTGGCTCCTTTGTATGATTACTCTTTCTAAATAAGAGAGAAGTATCTCTTCAGATTGAGATATGCTAACTTCTCTGTAGCCAAGGTTCTTGTGTTATTTCCTGTGGTAAYAGCAGTTTATGGGTGAGAAATAGTGACAGAAAGCAGTCAAGGGAAAGGCACTCAGACAGTGGTAGGGAGAAACTCCTCCTAAGAATGMTAAATCCTTCTTATTAGGGACTAACCTGCATACTTCTAAATCATCAGACCAATCATCATACAACACTGGAGGCTTCTGAACAGCATGAGGCACAGTGGGCCCTGCCCCAGCAGGTGCTCCATGATCTGGGACTGCCAGAGCATCGCTGCCAGAGCCTGCCTCTGCAAAGGAGTCCTTCGTGTGTCTAAGGAAAGGTGCAGGCTGCCGATCTCTGTGGTAGCTTTTCCCTTTGCTTTTCCCACATTTTCTTGAGGAAATCCTTGCTTCCTGAGATGATGCTGAAGACTGTGATTCCTTGAGCCTTGGAATCSTTCGGCGGTGATTTAAAGTGGGATTCTCAGGGTCAGACACCTCTTGTTTCTCTTTTCCCATTGTCCCCAAGGTGACAAGTTCAACAGCATTATTGTTTGAGGACCCATCCTGGTTACTGCATGATCTATTGTTTCTTCTCCCTCTCCTGGCCATCCTGGCCTTTTCTCTTGCTCTCCTCCTAGCCTGAGCCCACTGACTCTCATCTGAGGATGATGATGAATCAGATGCGTTCCAGCTGGGTCTCGGAGGCTCAGGATGCAATTTACAGTTTCTCCCCTTTCCTTGCTTTTCTGTGTGCTCACCATTGTCTCCAGTCTCTCTTTTCCGCCTAAACCTTCGTTTTATGTGTTTCTTACCAGCAGGCTCCCTATTAGAAGGGGCCAGCACCATGACAGGGGTTGCATGTTCAAGCTCATCTTCTGACAAATCATGCAAGGTAGTAGATCTAGACAAAGCAGTAAGCAAAGAAAAGGGATGGAAATGGCAAGGGTGGGTGGAAAGAGAAATCACACAAAAAAAAAAAAAAAAAAAGAAGAAAAGATGAGAATGAGAACACGAATTTTAATAGAAAAACATGAGACTAAAAAGCAAAAACAAAACCAAAACAAAGAGAGATCAAAAGAAAACTAAAGTCTATGTCAATTATGAATAAAGATGAATAAAGTTAAGCAGAAGCAAGAGCTACATAATATTTAATAAAAACAAGTAACAATACCAGCCAGATGAGAGTATATTTTTCTCAGCACATACCTACAAATGTCCTGAGTGGAGGGGCAGACAGACAACCGAGACTGACTCCTGGGAGCTGTTCCTGTTGTAGGACTGCTTGCCTGTTGAAATAARTTAGACAGTTTGGAATCTTTGTCCATGAAATACATTGCAGATATTTTGTTGCTTTGCCACATGATCACAAAATTAAAATAACTGTTTCTGCTGTTCATAGCGCACTGTTGAACACAAAGCTCACAAAATAAAGGAAGCTTGAACAAAAGTGAAACCTATATTTGTGGAACTAAGTACGACTGAAGTGTTTGAGCTCTCATTCGCTCATGACTACTTCTTGTCACTGTTTGAGGAAGCAGCTTTCAGCATTTGAATTTTCACTTGGCTCTRCTGTAAATGTCTGAAGGGAAGGTTTTCTTTTGTGCAGTCAAACAACCATGATGATTCCTTTCCAAATCATGTGAAGTGCATTTGATACACTGAGTGATGAAGAACCCAAAGCTAACTTAGGCTGAGTGGACTGATGAAACAGCAGGAAGAATAGAGTGTGTTTTCAAAGCAATCAGATCTCTTCTAGAAGAGCTGAAAATGTTAAACTGAGATGAGCCTGAAAAATTCAAAGTGCAAGMTGCATCTCTACAGAGCTGATCACATTCTCAAAYAGCAGAGGAGATATAAAACATGTTTAGTATGTGACATTTTGCTCATAAGGTTGTTGCTACAAATTGCAGATTCAGTTACCCAATACTTTCACTGAAAACATATTTTGATGGTGTTAACAGCAAGCCATTTCAATCTGCCTTGCTATCTACTGGCAGAAGAACTGTATGGAATCCAAATGCAAATTCAAGGCATGATYCTTCAGGATCCTTCACAAGACTCAGTATTGTGAGAAGGGGGTTCAATAAAAATCATTCTTAAGGCCATGACCTTCCYGTAGCAGATCAGGGGTATCAGCTTTTAGTATGCAACCCCATTCACCCCATTGTGATCACCACTTTAAAATGCAGACAAAACACTACAAGCCTCAGAATTCCACAAGATTGCRCATCAGATGCAAGGGGAGGGTGACTATTAAGCAAGAGAACAAAGTACAAATCATACAAAGATATAAAGCCTGTTATCCAAATCTTATGCATTAGCAAATCAAATTCAGTCAGATAATTGAAATTATTTCTAGCYCAACTTTCACAGACATTTTTGTGGTGTTAAAAAGGTGTTTGAAAATTAGTAATACAAGCAAAAATAATTACAAACAGCAAGTACCTGCCAACRCTTCACTTTTAGCCAAGGTTCTCAATATCCATTCTATTTAATGCATACATCTTTTGGAAACATCAGTCACCACTAGGTGGATTTTTRCTTTCATATGGATACCAGCTGAGACTTAAGAATAGTGTTTTTGCATGGAAACAATCTTCTAGCTCCTGGAATTCAAGTAACCATTTTTACCTGTTGATTAATATCGCAAAAATACACCTAACCTGCCAACAATATTACTAATTCTTTACTTATAGTTCCATGAACGAAACTCAAAGATACGACAACTAAGCCAAAATGAAAAACCAATAAAGCAACTGATAAATTCATAGACACAATCCTTGCATTCTAAGTTTTTGCCATGTCTGGATCCACCAGTCAAAGGAGGAACGAATATTAGTATGTCTACATGCAGTGTCATGCTGGAAGGAAAAGTAGCTGAGAGAAACTGTATTCCATACCTCCTTTTCTRCAAAAGCAATATTTCAATTATATGCATTGTGACAGAGTATGAGGGGTTTTTTACATACGTATTAGAAACATATGTTAGATGCATGRTTGAGTATATAATCTTCTTCCCTCTCAGCCTCTGAGATTAGTATTAAGTAATTAGGTATACCTTAAGTTACTTAATGAGGAAAGACGCAGACATCAGCACCAATAACTAATGTGATTGGGTTACATGCTGCTGCTGTGTGAAAAAACATCCCTCCAGACTAAGCCCCAGTTGAAGGACTGCTGAAGAAATCCAGCCCCAGAGTCGACTGTGGAATCCTGAATTCATCCCTCATGACAAGCTCATTTTTCTCCCCTCACAGCTCCAGGACTGTTACCATTGCTTCTTTTGGGATTTCTGTACTACAGGGATTTGGCCTGGTCTTAAACAGCRGTCAGGTCATCTCCATGCAGTAAAAGGAATTTTTACATCACCTTGCCACAAGCAGTACCCTTTGAAGAATAAGGAGATTGGCTAAGCTGGCCCATACAGTTGGTCTGCACAAATTCAAGAAACTTTCAGCAGCTATTAAATCAGGAAGCCAGCTAGATRGCTCTTAAGAGAGCTGAAATAAAGCCAAAACCTAAACAAACTCCTTGAAAGGCTTTTACACTTATGATTTGGAACTGCAGACCGGTGGAAATTTAATTATTTTAAGATAAAAATTACATTATCAGTTTGACTACTTAAATCTTACRTTTCACTTTCAACTGTCAAGAGGTCAGGACTGTTTCAGCCCTGCTCAGTCAAATTTACTTTCTAGCTCCCCTGTGGAGGCATGATGCTACGTTTAGTTATACATAACTCACAGAAAACTTTATATCATTCAAAAACAATTTACATAAATATCTTTTACAAAATGAATGGTTTTTGCTTGTTTGCCTAAGCCCTATTGAAGCAAACATGACAACTGGCAGGCAAAAAGCCAATCCACCACTTAAGTCTTCAAAAACAAAGCATGACAAATTATACACAAGATAATTTAGATTCTTACCTGTSATCAAATATAATTAATTTGTACAATCTTGTAACACATATTTTTATCTACGTTATCTAAATTTGCACACRTTTATCTATGTTAAACTAGCTTTTCATGGTTAAATCATAGATTCATAGAATACCAGGTTGGATGGGACCTCAAAGATCATCTAGTCCAACCTTTCTTGGCAAAAGCACAGTGTGGACAACATGTTCCATCACTCTGTCCAGCTGAATCTTAAGTGTTTGATGCTGTGGAAAAAAAAAATGAACTGATGGAGTGATTTCTAAAATCAAAAAGGTTAGTGCTTCTGATAATAATTTTCTGATGTTGATTTGTGTATCTCACAAGAAATGGAGGCCCTTACTTTGTAAATAGGTCCAGTCTTTGTAAATTAAATAGGAGTGGAAGGACCTGCTAATGTCAGGTCTGTCCTTGCTACCACATGTCATATGAATATAATAATTCACAGCTAGATGAGCTCTTTTAAGAACCTGTAAATTTCAACTCAGCTGGATGTCTATTCCAGACCTCTCTCCCCAAACCCCTTTACTTCTTCATTCTACCCYGTTCTGACAGCAGTAACTGTGTCTGCTTCCTGCTATCAGCACTGCCTCTAGGTTTACCCTGGCAATATTCCCTCTTTGTCGTCTCTTCTACAGGTCACACATCCCAAACTAATTTTAAAAATTTAAATAATTATATCTCTTAAATCTAGTCTGAGAGCAAAGATACCTAAAGGRGCATCTACTTGGGTACTGTGTTTACAGAGAATATTGTGTATTTTCAAGGCATATCTGAAAAACCAGAACATGATAATTTGAATATATTCTGCTCACGTCTTCTCAGTCCAGCTCTTTTGGGAATGTATATGCAACAGATGTTGAAAACAGTCTCAAGCAGACAGATCTTACTGCTATAATTGCTATCCCATTGCTATATTGCTATGCATCACACTGAATATTTTGAGATACTGTATTTAGTGAATAGAGGGATCAGACTGATACTAAGGACACCAATTCCACTTGGGAGGCKGAATAACAAATTTTTTTAAAATAGTATTCCTTGATGAATGCCTTCTTCAGACAGGTACATTGTACAGCTCACTGGATAGGAAAACTAAACAAGCACTGCACTAATTTTATCATAACAAATTACATTAGTAGCAGAATTAAATGTGGTAATTCAAAATAAAGCTGTCTCACAATTAATTTATGAGCAAAGCAGCTCATTTCTCTATGCCATCAACACAAGGAAGAGGTCTAAGGGATAATGCCAACTCCAGCTGATTAGGTTTGGCATTTCAAAAAGATTGTTAGTAGAGAGAGATTCCCTAGCCACCACCTTCTGCTGTCTCAGCCAGTTTAGATGAACTCTCTTGTCAAGGATATGCAATTTAATTAACAGACATGACAGGGCACTCATCCACAATTATTTTTGGTAYGGTGATAGCGTGCTTTTCAAGCAGAATTCTGGAGTTTTCAGGATAAGTGAGATGATAATCACTTACCCAACACAAAGGGACTTCAGTGTCACACACATGTGTCTGTGCTAGAAAACCAGCAGACAGAAATGGGGGACAGAAATAAGTTCAGCTGGTGAAAACAGTAAGGACTTCAAATCAATACTGCCTTTACTTAGGTGTTCAGGATCTGATTAAAATAAYAAAAAAATTAAAATAAAATAAAATAAAAATTAAATTAAAATAAAATAAGTCCTTAGAGGCCATCTATTGCTTAACCAGCATGTTGAAACTAGTGCAAGAACATGAGTTAAATTGTGCTCTTCTTAAGAACATAGAAGAAATTTGTTTTGGCCTAACAGAAAAGCTGAGTAAAAGCAGATTCCAGAAGTGCAAAGATTCACACAGGAAGGCAGTGAAGCCTTAAATTAGCAAATCAGATGATGTAATGGACAGCTTATATAAAATGGCCTCGCAGGTATCACCAGAAAGGCTAATGAATCCTGTCCTGTCTCTGTTCCAAATAGAGGCAGTCTCAAAAGCTGGTCAACTTACAACACTGCTGAAGTCAAAAGCTGCAGATAATTGGCAGGTGATAGGGCAGACAGGGGACACGTCTAATGCTTTTATTCTCCTACTGAGTTTGCTCTAATAGCAGTGATGCATCACAGAATACTCCAGATCCCACCAGCCATTATAGTGAAAAAGCTGAAACTCTATCCTATTTGAAAAACAACACACAAAGGAATGGATACCTTAGAAGATTAGAGCAGTCTGTATGGCAACAAGCTCAGCAGGAGATCCAGTTCGTGTATTTTAATCTGAAAATTTCTGCTTTGTAAATATTCTGCAGAAAACATCCACATTTATGAACTATTATGTAGACATTTCCTAAGATCCAAAAAGTTCCAAAACACGGTGAAGGTGACCCAAGCTGGGTGTTACTTTACAAGCCTGGTCTTGATGGCAACTGAAATTTGTGTGTGAAAATTTGGGTTTGGCGGAGAAGGTTTCTGGGTTTTGGTTTGTTTGCCTGGATTCTTTTCTTTCCTTTATTTGTTTCTTTATGATAGCGTGCCTGCTGTGTGCTCAGATTTCAAAGTTTAAATGTGACTGATGCTTTTGCAGCAACTGTTGCATTAATTGGTAACKGAATTTCTGTTAAATTATCTTTCACAGATTTCCTTTTTCTGTAAATTATTCCTTGCACAATTCTTCTCCAAACCTTTTCTTTCTCTCCTTTCCTCCTTCCCCTCCTTTCACCTGCCTCTGAAGAGAACGAACCAAGGGAAAATAACACACAAGGAAGGAGCAKAAAAATCCTTAGGATTCTGCCAAACAATACCATTCAGCACCTTGAAAGTCAGTATGATCATGTTATAAAGTCGTTTGAAGTCTAAAATCAAAATTGCAAATGGCAAATCTATATTATCATTTTAAAAATGAAGCAAACGAGTAATTACAGCTTTAACTTGTAGATTCAATCAACTTGTTTGTTTCCTCCTACCTTACTAATCTATGCTAACCTTTATTTTCAAGGTACRTGTTTGACTAAAAAAACCATTTTTTTCTATAGGCATAGAAGCACTGCTAGCTAAGCTTTGAATTATCAGATGGATTATAGTATGCAAAAGTCTTTGTATCGTAGCAACACAGCATTTTTCATTTATGATTCTCCTCAAGGATGCATCTTCCTAGTCATTATCACTTTCTTAATAAAAATGTTTCATACTTTTAAAAAAAATATAAGCAATTGGAACAAAGAAGTGACAGGYTTTATACAAAAGGTGCAGAGCCATGAGACCAGCAGCTTTTGACTGTCTGGAGGGAGCTAAATGCAAATTTAGTCTATGGGAAAGGTGAAGCACAAAATCTGTATCTTCTTTGTTACTGGATTTTGCAGCACTTTATTTCTAAAGGTAGGCAGTAGTCAGAGAACCATTTAGAATTTCTATTTCAAAGAAGGCATCTGTTTTCACATATCCCTCTATCTGCAAGACTAAAACCCCCAAAACATTCCTATATCCTAAACAGCTTTCACTCAGATGACATTCCTGCCATGCTCTCACAAGTGCACACACCCACCATGTTCTTCCTTTGCTCTGGTGGACTGTGCAGGAGACAGACTTGATAAAATCCCATCTCGGAGGATGTCATTCTTACATTTGAACAACTCCATTCTGGTGTGTATTTGATGTCTATTTATTCCAGCCCTAAGGGAAGAGCGAAGCCTAAATGTGCCAACGCAAACGAGTTGTAGTAAGAATATTGAAATGACTAAACTGAAACAAGCATCATCCACTGCATCACTGTGAAAAACAGGAGATTCCRTATTTTTATGAAGTGCAATAAACATAACACTGCATGACTCCCCCAATTTTTTACCACTGTAGAAACAAAGTTCGCTTAATAGAACTTGTTTTTAGAAGAAATACACAAAATGTGCTTCTGAATGCCATGATGAATAAATAAATGTCATGCAAAGATTTCTGGCGTATATATGTAACAGGTATGTTACAGATCATAATTATTATTTATAATTATGGAAATAATTAAAATAATTATAAGCAATAAGCATATGTAATAACTTGCATGCTTCATTTACTGAAAACAAATCAAAGCTGCTTCTGTATGATACCACAGGATAGAACTGAATTCTGTGATTACAGAAATTAAAATTATATACAGCTATTACACACTGAGTGAGCTTGTATAAAAACAAAAATTGTGGCAGATTCCACACATATATGCAGTTTTATGTGGATGTGTCAATGTGACACATTCAGGCATACTCAGAATAGTTGGTAAGAACTGTGATTGAATAAATCAGAATCTGTAAAATTGTACGCATTCTTGTATACATACAGTCACACATTTTTATGTATTTCCTCTCATTAAAACTCCAGTTCATAACAAGTCCAAATAAAGTGTGTACAAGAGTAAACTGAAATTGAATTATTTTCTGATAGTTGCCCCCATGCCATTAATACTATCATATATATCCTCAAAGGATTTTATTCGGAAKTTCAATTGTCAGGCATATTTGGGTAAATTCTGCTGTGATCCCTTTTGTTAAGCTTATTGTAAACAAAGAATAAATTGTATAGACAAACCACAGCGCATTCTCTATACATAGAAATCAAACATTCATATCTAGGAGTTTTATAAAGTGCAGAAACAGTTACTATGCAATAGATCTAGTTCTAGTTTTTGGTTTTCTGCCTTTTTTAGCATTTGAAAAAAATTCTGTTTTGATGAAGAAAATCTTTTCACTAACTAGTTTACTTTGCACTGTTGTTTTCAGTAAATGAGAGCTAAGTGCTAGGTTAGCCTTCAGCTTTCATAATAATGATTCTGTTTATGAGCAAGAAGAATGATTTGATGACTAATGCAACATTTATACTCACATCTGAATGCCAGTTTTGTATACATGGTAGTATCTACTGTAAAAGCATTTATGAAGGCTGACATTTTATGCTTTACAAGAGTGAGGACTTTTTTTTTTTTCTTGATTTGTTTTCATTTTTGAAAGCCCTGAGTTTTCTCTCAGTTCCTCACTACAGTAATCTAGAACCTACACTTGGAAAGGATGGAGCTACGGGGTTCCTCGGAAAAAAGCAACCACCAGAAGAGAATTTTCACTTGTAATTAAAGTGAAATTGGAAAAGAACAGTAAGAACTATGGATCAACTTGTAGCATTGTAGTTGCCTGTAGCAAAACACAAGGGGTCACACAACTAACCGGTCTTTAGGATTCAGTCATGCAACAGGTGATCTTGGAAATGCTGCAATCCGGGTCCTGGCCAACAAAGTCCATGGTAAGTACTTCTTTAAAAAGAACATTACAGTTCCTTTATGTTTTTTCACCATAAAACCTATCAGGAGTTATTACGTGCTCTCTGTTGGTGTCACTGCCTAAGACATGGTGATGTTTGACCATTACAAACACTTACAGAGTGTAAYAGTAAGTTCTGCTTCAAGCTGGGTAAACCATCCAAATTGCCATATGGGACTCTTCATACAATTCACCTTGTAGTGAGAGAGGATGAAATATTTGAGAATATCAAAACCCATATGAAAGATTATTCAATTTTAATGGAAGATATTAAATGGTAATTTATAATTCAAAAGGATAAATATKGTTTTACTTATTRTAGAATTTGATACCCAGTTTGTGAMATTTATTTCAAGCACAAACTGAGTGGTTCAAATCAACAATCAATACACTGGCAAGGATAAATTTTCATCTAGAACTTTAGTGAGCACTACTTTGGCATCCTGGTGCCTTTTGGTTTTCATTTCTTCTTATTGAGAGGACCCCACCTGAAACCAGAAATTGTTAACATACAGTAAAAACAATTCTTTCCTTCTTTCTTTCCTCTATTGTTATTCATGTTCTAAATTAGACATGTGAATGTTATCACACAGAATATTCCAAAACAAGCAGCTCACTTCCTGATATAACTCAACAGAGTTTTATTAGATGCATGCTTCAGAGACTTGTAAATAAAAAGTGTTGTACACCTGCTCCAGGCTTTTGAGAAGTAATTGAGGCAAAATAAAATTCAGGCAATTTGCTCCAAGCCTGATTTTCTCTGCACTGAAAAATAAGCCCAAGCTTCCCATCAGAGAATTTCAGATCTTGCTGGTGAGACAGCATCCTTCTCTAATGAGCTCTTGAATCATAATTAACACAGAGAAAGATAATTACAATGTTTTAGAAACATTTCTTCCAGAAAGCATTTTAACATAACCAGGCAACCTCTGAAACACATAYAGAGCATAAAGTCTACMGACTGTAATTCAGACATAACATTTGTTCCACTGGTTAACTACAATAGAAAACAATGAACCCACCAGATCCTTCTCTGACTAGCTTTCCTCTTAWATTATACATATATTTTGGAAGACATAAGAATTTTAATGAAAAAACTTACAGTGCACAGAAAACTAAGTAATGGCAAAGAGGTAACAAACAAGGTCAAGTTTTTAATTTACTTAGATTTTAAGATAGGACACACGCAGATAGGATAATTTCAAATCTGAAATCCAGAACACAGCACAATACTACCTCTTACAAAGAATAATTAAGTTCCTTTTGTTGCCAGCAACATAGGAAGTAGGTAGAAAAAAAAAATCTAATGCTTAAAAAAATAGTAATAATTTAAAATCATCAAGGCTGGTTCATAACTCACATTTCCAAGTACTTTACGTTCTTCTTTATGTGCATAGGTTTCTTTATGTGGATAGGTTTTGAAAGCCATAACTACTATCTAGGGCTACACTTTGTCAATACAAGGTAATGTGAAATACTSATCAGTCCAAATATGACTTAATAATCTAATTATTAAGTCATTAATCATATCTAAGTAAGTGCTAGCAGGGCAGAATGCAAAAAGATTGTTTATTGATTTATTGATTGCACATGAAAAAACCCGGTTATTACTAGAAGTGCGGCAAAAATCAGATACTGATAAATTTTCCTAATTGTCTCTGATTGGAAAACTAACAGAAGCAGTTGCCTTTGGAGTTCCAGGGCAGTTTTCTTGATATAAATAAAAGGCTGAGGTGAATGAATGAATTCCCAGGCTGCTGTTCACTGAAGACAATCACAGCTATCAAATATTTTAAGTTTTGTTCTTTCATTTGCCTTAAATAGTCTGTCACTGAAATTCTTGCCAGAAAATTACATGCAATAAGTCCTTGCAATGTGCTAAACTTCTACACTCTCAACAGCCAGCAAAAGTGAAGGGTAAAATTGAAGTGTTGATTTCCACACACACACACATCCACCTGTCTTGGAAATGTTTGATTTTAAAATCTCTAGAYTGAATAGGTACATACTAACTACTATCTGGAAAATAACAAATCAAAACCATTCCTTCTCATTGTAACTAGTTAAGACATACTCAGTGTTCAAGAATTCAGTTTAATCTGTAATACCACAAAATTCAGACTTTAAATTCACATACCTAGCATGCGGAACTGCCCAACCATACACTGCAAAACTCCGATGTCCTCTCCAAATAAACAATTTAAGAGCATTATGAAATATGAATCTGTATTTACAGAATCTATGCTGTATTTCATTTCACAAATAGGTTGGTACAAAGCTCAATGGTATCTGCTCTGGGGCAGAAGCTCTACATCCAGCCAAGGGTGGAATACACAACACAAGGTAACTATTAAAATCTAATTCCATTTGACCCTTTTTAACTTATACATACAGCTAAATGAAATCAGTGAAAGACAATGTTTTCATGACACTAATTTATAGTTTTATATARAGACTATCTGATTTTTCTGCTCATTGAAATTCTTATTGTGTGGAAGATCTGACACTGCAGAGAACACAGCTCTTGCCTTTGGCATGCAGTTCATCTGGCCTAGAAGCTTTCAATCTTGTTTTGAGGTGGAGTATTTTTACTATCACTTTYGGCCTTGCAATATTAACCTGCAAAGTCAAGTGTTTGTTTTTCTATATATACATATACATCTAAAAAGCCGTTTGACAAAAAAATCATTTTAAATCAGACAACAAAAGAAACTGGAATTCCAATCAAATGTCTTTCAGCACTTGAAAAACTTCATTGGCAGGTATCTTCACCTTGAAAAATTGATCCAAAACAATGCATGATTCTATACATCAGAAAAAGATTAAGTGCATGACTGAAAACCTGCATTTTTAGCTTGCAACTAAAACCGGTGTAAATATAACTTTATAATAAACAACTATACTGATTTCTGCAGAAATAATTTCAAAACAAATGTTAGTCACCGGCACGTTTCTAATGCCTGTGATTATATTTATGCTGTATCACAGTGCAACCCATACACTTGTCTTTAAAACAAGCAGAAAAAGTACTATCAATTCATAATAGATTTACAGGAACTATAGCTAGAGACACGTATTTAAAACTTGTAATTAAAATAATTAATACAATTCCCAGTGAAGAAGTCTGTAAGTATATAACTATATAATTTCTAAGGATAGACAGTAAGCCTAGAAGAGTTTCAGCCATATCCTACAGCAGGCTGGATATATTCTACATCTCTTTCCCTGCCTTTCTTTTTCCCTTCTAAATGTAAKAGAGCAGAACCTATCATAGAACTAGTATTTTAACTTAAAATCACAGTTRGAGTTTGTTGCCTTTTTTTTGTTTTATGCTCTAAAACAAAAAAAGTTTTACAGTGGGTACTATAAAGACAAAAATATTTTGGGAAGAGGTTTAAGGATACCATGCTTGCCCTAAATGCAAAATATTTAGAACCCAACACAACACATGGCAGATGTTTAGGTCTGGATTTAAAAAAAAAAATAAAAAAAAAATGGAGTTCTTATCTTTCACCTCCTGTATATCCTGGCTTTTTGGCATAAATTTCAGCCACATCTGAACCAAAAATACAGAAGGAAGGGGGTTAAAACCAAAGAACATCAGTAAAAAAATCACATTTTGCCTTTTCTAAAGTTTCGCTTTTGTTTCCTAAAAACCTAAAAGCATTTAAATGTATAGTCCTGGCTTCAGTGAACCATATATTCCTGTAAAAGGAAGTCAGAATTCAGTCTGAAATAAAGCCAGATTCATAGCTTTGCACATTACAGCTGTTATAATTTGGGTAGGGCAGGAGGAGAAAAATCAAGTAGTAATTCTATATTAAGCCAAAGTGATAAGGTAACATTAAACACCTGGGGAAAGCAGGTGAAAAAATGTGTTMTTTGCTTATTATTATTACATATTTTACAGTAAAGAATACTTGTATATTTATGATGGAGTTTACAGGGTAACCATAATGTTCAGCAGCAAAACTTTAAAATCGATTCTTATAAATAAAATACTATATAAAGAAYACAATGGATTAAAGTACTGCTTTATATTTAATTACCTGATTTTCTTTAAATTCTAGGAAAAGGAAATAGATGCCACATACCTTTGAAATATTACTTGATCGACTTGTGGAACGCCCTGGGGATTTGTCATTCTGGAAAACAAAATTAAAAGATGAAAAAAAAGTTATGTCATTTGGATTTTACCTGATCTTTTCTGCGATTGTGACTGCACAGAAAYTCTCTTCCTCTATTTTTCTTCAGTTTGGCAACTGACTGTACAATGGAAGAAAATTCAAGAAATAAACCATCACAAAAGCCTTGTGAATTACATGAGTAAAAGTTTTTTAAAAGTTCAGTGAGAAATTAATGCTAGTATTTAATTACTCTCAGTTTATTTTGCAGTTTTTTAGAAAAACCATTTTGAGTCAAAGATGAAGGAATCATCCAAGTTTCTCATGAAAATTGGTACTTATGTATGAAAACAAATGTTCAATGACGAAAACTTCCCAGTCACACTGAAAGTATTCCTGCTTAAAAAAACCAGTAGAATTCATCCTCTAGAAAAATTAGCAGTACTAGATGACTTCCTGGAAAGATATATTCTGTGAAAAACAAATTGTGACCATGCAGAGATGCAGTTCAGTTTAACATCTACTCCTCCATCCCCTCTCACTCTTGCAAAACAGCACACATACACAAACCAACAGCACAGGCTGAAGTGCATTAATAAAATGTATGTCAAAGAACTACATTTCTATAGCACATGGTCATTGTGGGGTTTTTTCTAGCAATCCAAAGGAGGAAGTGGAGAAGGGGTTCAAAATTTTTTTCAGTATTTTTCAGCACTTCCATAGCAATTGATTCAGCTTCATTTACACTGAAAAGGTAAGATATTTCAGAAACAGGGCTCATCCCCTTAGTGAGCATGTATCTTAAGAGAATCATGAAAATATTTTTCTCAGCACTTGAGAATGTAGGTTCAAACACTCAAGTGAAASGTTCAAGTCAACAAGACTGATTTTTACCTAGAAGGATTTGACCTAGATATCATGTGTAAGTCTCTCAGATAACCTACTTGAAGGAACAGGGTGTCAAAACCCAAAGCAGAGCTTTTGCTCCTGCAGCTGTATTTGCAATCCATGCATCATGCAAACACATACATGCACAAACAAGAGGCTTTCAACTTGACTATGACCCATCTCTCCTCAACCTGTATTCAATAAAACTACARAAAAATACAGAAGGTGCCAGCTACCAAAGGCTAAATTTCCTCCTCCATTAATGCATGTCTAGTCTAGAAATGAGTATTTCCCCAATACTTTGTGGCACAGAACAGTTTTGCGCTGGCAAAAATGACCAAAAAGAAACCTTAGGCAATTTGACAGCAAACATTTAGGAAAAAAAMCCCACTTTTATTTGTCATTTTTGTACTAAAAAAGCCACTTTGATCTCAACCCCAGTAAGCACATCCACATGAAAAAAACAGTTTTAAAACTACTTCTTGTTTCATATCTGTATGTATCTTTCTCCCTCCAGACTGTGGTGGCTAATGTTTTTATTCCATCCCTCAGTGCCATCATTCTTTTGTACTGCAAATATAAATATCCTGAACTATCTCCCTTTCTACTTGGTCTTCACTAGCATTAAGTGGCAAAATAGATATTTGTCATCAAAATCAAGCATCACTGAGCTCCCTGACCACACAGCACTCTACATTTTATTCTAGCACAGAAACTAAATCTCAGGACTTAACCACCTTCAGGTTTGTCACTCTTTTTTTTTAAGAACAATTTAGAAAAAATGAAGTCTTTAAGTTATGCATTCATTTTTTACATTTTGTCCTTGAGGCTGGGCCCACTTTGAACAGGGATGTGGGGTASATAATCCTTTCTGACCTGAAGTATCCTCTGATTCAAATATTACTTCTGTGGTATATTATCCACTGTAGCTTTGGTAATAAATTCATAATTGCTTATCCTTTCTTGATGACATWAAATATATACAGTTTTGAATGTCTGCATTTATATCTATAGCAAATACACTTTGGATATTCTGGGTACATCATTCGGAGGAGCCCTTCTTTGACCTCAAAATAATAGAAGTTATGGACCCATGAAATTGGTTCCCATTTTGTGGTTAGAAATTATGAACAGGGATCACAGCTGAGAAACTCCCTGCTAAAAGCATGCAGCCTTTATTGTCCATCCCTTGGACTAAAAAATACATTGTATTTTCTTACAGTGTACTGAACCCTGGAACTCTAACTTCTTTTCTTTCAACAATCCATTATCCAAGACACATTTTCAAAATCTGTTTCTTGACAACAGCTCTCCAGGCTTTTTTTATGATTCATTCTTCTCTGTGGCACATTATCTACTTCACTTGGGTTACAACAAGACTCTGAGTCTTCAACTGAAAATTCAGAGCATCCACAGTCTGCAAAGTACTGCTCACACACAATCAYCTAAACTGAGAGAAAGAGTGCTGTCTCAACAGTTTTTTGGAAAAACAAAGAAATAAATTTAATCATCATTACTAGGTTCAGGTATTTCATGGTGATGTATCCTGAAAACAACAGAATAAACAGAACAAAAAGTGCTGCACTAAATTACAGTACATAAATCAAATATAGAATTCTTCACTGAAGTTCCTATTCAACTTGTGTGACTATTCATACAACAAAAGAATAGAATAGAAGTTATAGCAAAATCATTTTTGAAATGTCCTTAAAGACTGTCTGCATGCTTCTGTTTTAATGATTCATGTTTACAAAGTACTCAAATTGTTAAGACTAATTGATTTTTGTTATAACTAAGTGAAGAGGAACTATATTGCAGAATGCTTCCCCTACAAGCTTACTAAACAGTAATTTTGGGGGGGGTTTTTTTGCACAGATTCAATACTAATTTACATTTTAAAAGTTARTAACGAAACACAGAATATGCTGAGTTGGAAGGGACCCACAAGGATCATCGAGTCCATCTCCTGGCCCTGCACAAGACACCCAAGAGTCACACCATGTGACTGAGAGCATTGTCCAAATGCTTCTTGAACTCTCAGGCTGGTGCTATGTCCATCTTCCTGGGGAGCCTGTTCCAGTGCCCAAACACCCTCTGGGTGAAGAACCCTTGATATTGAACCTAAAGGTCACCTAACACAGCATCAGGCCTTTCTCTTGGGTCCTGTCACTGGTCACCACAGAGCAGAGATCCGTGCCTGCCCCTCCTCTTCCCCTCACAAAGAAGTTGCAACTGCAGTGAGGTCTCCCCTCAGCCTCCTCTTCTCCAGGCTGAACAGACCAAGTCACCTCAGCTGCTCCTCACCAGGCTAAATCCTCAAGGCCCTTCACCATCCTTGTGGCCCTCCTTTGGACAGTCTCTAATGTCTTTAATGTCTTTTTTACACTGTGGTCCTCAAAACTGCACRSAGGACTTGAGGGGAGGGCACAACACTGCAGAGCAGAGGAAAGACATAACCAAAGGATTTAACCAAATACATCTATACATATTTTTGTGCCTCAAGGAAATCAGAGTCAATTTCCTWAATCTTTGAATCAGATTATTTCAAAGAAAACAGCATTCACCTTTTGGAATTACACTTCTCAGCAGGAATTATTTAATGTCCAYAAAGAGGATTTCTGATCTCCGTGACTGAGTTTTCTAAATTTACACACACACACAGTCCTGGCTCTTGAGCAAAGTGAGAACAAGATATTCAGAGAGATCTCTCAATAAAATTCTTAAACTGTTTTCATCCGGTCAACAAAATAGCAAAACAGCTCCTCCCAAGACTCCTCCTGGACACTCACGAGCTTTTGGATTGTCTTATGAAGACTACACTGAAAYGCCTCTCCTTGTTACCAGATCTCCTGTACCACCAATATCTCATCTCTTCTATCCTATGTTACCTTCTGCAAACACTYGTCAGGTATCTTTTGTAAAATGCAATGGCAGAAAAATAAGTTCCTCAAACTATTCTACTTGAATATCAAGAAAAATCAGTCTGTGTTTGTAAATTTCCTAGGAATTAGTTTTACCAAGATCACTTACAAGGATATAATTGAAAATGTAATTCAGCCTTCAATATAAATTCTAGGAGAAAGACAAAGGAGAAATAATACCAGAAAATTTCAAATTATGACATGCTCATGAAATGCTTTGGGAGGAACGTTCCATGTAGCTGTCCCACCATGTAATAAAAAAAATATTCTGTATGCAATTAGTAATTAAAATAATTAAAAATAAGTGCAAAATATCTTTTTACAATAGTAAACTACCTCCCAAAACTTCATTTCAGGTCAAGACTGGGTTTTTGAAGTGATATTATTTTCAGGGACCATCCTAAATCTAAACTCATTAAACTTTCTAATACTTAGATACAGCTTTCTTTTTTTTTCTTTTTTTCTTTCAATTTGGAAATGCAACTTGCACTGCTATAAAGAGATTGTTTGTTTTTAAAGCAAGAGAATAAAATTGTGACTCGGCAGAGGAAGATGTTAGTAATAACAAATTTCTAAACTACTGCTGTGAACAGTTCAGGCTCTCATTATAAAGAGGAAAACAGGAAATKAGCCAGTTGCTTTCTGGCTCATATATAAATATTCATATGCACAGTTAACGATTTTAAGTCTTGCTGGGCAGCACAGCACATTTTAAACTAATCCATTCGTCTGGTTTCTTTCCTTAGCTGCTCCTTGTTTTGCTCTGGCTTTGAGAATCACTGGGGCAGACCCAAGCACCTTGCTAATGGATTGCACTTCATCTCTCTGAAGTGAGTCCAAAAGCATCAAGAATTAATCAGAATATCTCAGTTCACAGCAGAATCTTMAGCAACAACTTCTGTTATACATATAAAACCAACCCAAACCCCCAATAAAACCCCTTTACAAAATATTTTGTCTTAGATTTCTTTTTTGTGGACTGTAATCTTTGCATTCCAGTGGTGCCACATGCTGTTTCACACATCTGTGCACAGTCCTCAGCCTTGGAGTTCCACACACGACGGTAATGACAGACATCCATCTGTAAGTCATGTCACAACATGCCACAAAAATAAATGCCTCCTAAAGGTAAGCAYAACACAGGCCAAACAAACACAGTTCTGCCTGCCTGAAGTGCCATTTTACATAGTACCCCCTCACTGGATCTGCACAGGAGCCTCCTCTCAGCACCTTTTCTCAGCACTTGTAGAATTCTGAATAGGCACAGAAACTGCTTTCCCTTTATGGCCTGAGCTATCACATATGTAGATGATCTCAAATAGGAACATAATTTGCTGAAAAGGCAGAAACTCACATTATTAAAACTGATGTATGGACTGCATACACTTATTTCAATATCTCAACGTGAAAAGGGAAAGACAAAAATCACACACCAAGCAACATTTGCTTTAACTGTCAAACAAAAACTCCAATGCCCATAATTATCTAAGACAACAACACACTAATT
Source organism: Mixornis gularis (assembly GCA_003546035.1). NCBI lineage: Eukaryota > Metazoa > Chordata > Aves > Passeriformes > Timaliidae > Mixornis > Mixornis gularis. The sequence goes on along the minus strand of QVAJ01000065.1, from coordinate 147,126 downwards.
ACTGGGCATCATACATAATTTTACTGGAACACAGAATTTTTTCAATATGACAGAACTGCTAGATTCAAAGTGCCAAGTGACAGGAAAAGAAGCTCACTGCAAATATTACAGACTGTGATACAGATGCAACCTTTAATTAAAAGAACGAAGTACAGACAACAGTGACTATTAACAAAATTAAATATCAATAAAATACACAGAATATTACCMTTTGCATTATTCATATATACCGTATCACATATATAAATAAAACATCTAAAAACACATAACTATCTCTTGATCTAGTTGTATGAATAGATGTGTAAATGTATTTACTGTCTGCTAGTTTTCTGCTACTGCAAGTAGCCAGAACCGGGATAATGCTGTCTCCCATGGTGTGGCTATTGCTACATTGCTCAAAAACTATTTCTGCTTCTTGTGTCGGGGGTCTACATTTTAAAAACAAATACAAGCATAGTGCTGTTTATTTAAAATTATTTATACCAGGAAGATGATGACAGTGTTACTACTGACAGAGCATACATCCTGCMTCTTGGCCAGTTTGGACTTGGACAGCCTTTTCTACATGGGAAAAGAGAGGGGGGAGAGCAGTTGCTTGTGAAAACATCCTAACAAATTCAGAGTAACTGGCAATTCCTAAACAGGTTTGAGGTGGGGAATTTAAGTTCTGAAAGGAAGTCAAAGCAGATTTAAGCTCTAAAATAATACTGAGAAAAAACCTGTCAGCAGCTGACAGTTGTGTTTTATTTTTCATGCAATTATTGTCTGTGCTGGTACATATTTTATCRATTCTTTTCATACTTTCAAATATTCAACAGTCAGACATATAATTTCTCTTATAAATGAATCATACTACTAAATCACCAAATATAAAATTATTGGTAGTCAAATCTATATTTGAAAATGTAAGAAAATTTATCTCCCTTTGTAAACAAATAATTTGCTTATCCTAAGACATTTGAACTTCACTATGAAGTTCAACATTAATGTCAAATCACCTACAGGGTCACTAGGGGAAAGGCAGAAGAAGATAAATCTAAATAGACTGAAGGTCTCGTAAAGCACAACTGTGCAAAAGCAGCTAATTATCACAAAAAGGGTTCTGAGGATGCTGAAGCATTTCAAAATGTCATTCTGACTGTCATCTGTGGAAACAGACTACATATTCCAGTGTGACATAAAAAATAGTTTAATTACCTTAGAAATTGTATATTTGCCACATTTATAGATGGGTAGGAGAGTACATAGCAATGATCAAGGAACCCAGCTGTTCATGGCCTATTGAGTAACCTYACTTACGAAGAACGTGCAGGTGCTTTACATCACCTATTGTGCAACTAAGAAATCCCTGTTGCCAGATTTGCAGCACATAAGACCATAAAAATTTTACAATTTTAAAGGTAAYAAGGTTCAGAGTTAAACATTTTAGGAAGTTATCTTCTTTTTCAGCACTTTATCCTCTAAACAAAAATAGACAATGCCACCAACTGCACGGTACAGACATACTGCTGTGTTACTTATGGCTGCTTCTTGCCCTGGTATCTCTAGTGTGCTAGATTACTATCTCCCTATCAGTCTCAGTGTGCCAGGGTTTTTTTCAGTCTAAGCTGTTAATAAGCATAATAAATACATCAGAATCTGATCCACCATCCTTTTGAGTTGAAAATGCTAATTACACTTTAATGAGCCTCAGGGCACTTTCCATCACAGGCCAAGATGAGTCAATAGCATGCTTCCTGTTAAGGCTTTCACARTGATGCTTTTACCTGCAATTACATGCATCTCTTCCATGATGCAAAATTCAGTTACTTCCCTATGTTGCACAGATATCCAAGGTCAAAGCTGTCTTCAAATGGGAACAAATGCACCATAATATATAATAAATAAAAGGAAAACACAGCATTGAATCATCCTTGAAACAAAGCACAGGTATGCACAGTACACAGAAAAYACTACACTAAACACTCACCTATGTAAGTGAAATCCATTTCTCAGATCACARAAAGGGCCAGATTTTAATTTGTTCTACCATATGTAGCAAAAATGAAAAGTTCCTAGAAATCCTTGCCAAAATTACAAAATGAATAACCAAGAAGCTGGAATTTGTTCAACACAAATCAGTTAACAGACAATGTGTGTCACGTAGCTGCCCTTGACTGATCACGAGGTAAGAATCTAGTCAGAGGCTTTTATTGGAAAATTATTTTTGGCAGCGCCTATTACAAATGAGAATGACGTTTGTGCTGGATTTGGCTGGGATAATTTTCTTCACAGTAGCTGGTATGGGACCRAGTTTTGGACTGTGCCGGAAACAGTGTTGATAATTCAGGTACATTTTGGTTGTTCACAGAAACAAGTGCCAATAAGAAGTACAATGTTTGCATTATTCAACACAATGCATCCCAATCTGACAAACGTCTCCACTTAGCTCTAGGAGGTGAAACTCTGTGTTGCTAAAGATAGACTTGGGCAATACAATCTGGTCACAGTGGATCTTTCTGCGTGCTTGGTCTAGGGTAACACATCAGACTGAACCTACTGACAGAGAAATTTGTGGCACTCCTCTTTTTTAAAAAAAAATCCCCATCCTATACAACCCAGCTCACTTCCAAATGACACAACCTGTCAGAGACTATGGACAACAATAACCTAACCAGTTTCTAGGTTAACATACTCTAAACCTGCCAGAGTTTCACATGATTGTTTTCATTCTTTAAATAGATGTCAAATTTTCATACACCACTAGTTTCACTCACTGAATCCGTCAGCTGGCTGAAAATACTTTAAAAAAAATCACAAGCATCTAACCCAAGATTGTTTATGATTAGGCATTCTAAAATATTTAGTATGCAAAAAGACACATCTAAAATAGTATCTCCCCTTGTTGACTCAGGAACTGTGTGGTGAACACCATRCATCAAGCATAACACTGCATGAAAAATCTAGTAAAATCAGCTGCCCGTGGTCTTCAGATTATACTTTGGACACCTGTTTTATCCAAAGCTSACCACATAGCTAAAAATAAAAATGTGCAAAGATAGATACTGGACAAATGAAACTTGCCATTACTTTTTTGATTAAAAAGTCACAGAGAAAAGGCAAGGAAGACTAAAGCTTAAAAATCAATAAACTGCTAGTCAGTGCTCTAATGATATAACCTGGTATTACCAAGATGTATAAGGGTATTAAATAAAAAATGCAGAGGGATAGTATTAATTACAACTGAAGAACATATTATGAAAATAAATGAATTTTTAAGAAAGACAAATATAAGGGAAGAGCAATGGAATGAAAAATAAACATGGGAAAAYGCTTCCTCTGTTTTGTCAAAATATGGAACCACAAAGCGTTTTCTCTACTTCTCTTATAAACGCTTTCTCTATGCATATAGGCATTTAAAAAGCTTGCTTTTAAACACAAAACAGAAACCTACAGGGAGGGTGAGCAAYTGCACGAATTCATCACTGTTAAGTTTTTCACCAAAGAACTGTGCACTTACTGGCACTCAACACAAGGCTCCAACTTCTCTGAAACATTTTGTAGATTTACTTATCACATTTAGAATCACAGCTTGGTCTCCAAACATCTGATTAATGTTTTTCTTTTCCACTGCTATTTGCCAAGTTGCTTCTCTTCAGCAAAAACACAGAGTTTTTAATTATTATTGTATCAATGTCTAATGCACCCGGTTTAATTTCCACCATCTCACCATGTTAATCAGAGCACTTCACCTAAAACAGGTAAGCCATCGATTTTAAGATAAATTTCCATATGTCAAAACCACCTTCTGCTACTTGTTTGCTCATTTTAAAATTACCTGGCAATTATAAGCAACCTACATGATTGCACCAACACTTAATTTACACTTATTTAATACTGGAAACATGCTACAGAGATKTTGTGTTTGGGTGTGGCTGATAAAGATATTTTACCCTGAAAAACTAAAAATGATTTATACTTCTTTTTCTTGACGTGTCTCAGCTATAGAAAATGGTGAAAAACACCACTTCCTTTTTTTTTYCCCTCTGAAATACAAATGCAATTAACAGCCTGCAGGCTTTAACTCGTCCATCTGTTTTTCTAATGGAAGACTAGCAGTCCATCTTCAGTTTTATTACTTCTGGACAGGTGCGAAGTGTCACTGTATGTCAACAAAGATATGTCACTGTACGTAACTTGGTTTCAGATATTAAATAAAGCAACTCTTTAATTATCACTTATTTTCACACCATATTACCCTTCTTAAATGGATTAGACATATAGAATGGGGAAGTGAAATAGAATCCTCCTCACTTTGACATCAAGCTACCATTTTCTCTCTCTCTGGGATGAACAGAAATGAGACAACAAATTTCACTGTAGCACTCTTAAATCAAATGGGTCTATTATTTACACCTTACTATCATTTACAAATTATGTATTTAGGCATTTCCATTCTTGATCAATGAAGATCTGTCTTTTCATTCTGTCTTGTACAACATGACAGTACTTCAGTACACTGTAACGCCCAGTCTGCTCTGTGGATTTAGTGGGAAGTAGTTGGATTTACTGTGGGAATTGTGCAGGAGAAACAAAGAAATTCTCAGGAGGTTCAAAACAATTTTTTTTTGCCAACTTTAGACCATTTTGATGGAAAAAGGAACTTCCCACCTGGTTGCTTTGAGCCAGTCAACTGTTCCTTCAGTCTCCTACATACACTGGGCACTGTATTTATTTTCCTAACCTYCCACTACAAGATGCAAAATTGCTTTTCCATAAGATTCAGCGAATCTGAAGCAAAGGCTTTTCATTGCCATGCTAAACTGATAATGTTTGTTCCATTTTCAGTCTGAATGCTCCCAAACATCTGGTCTCTGCAGTTCTCTACTGTAAGAACACTCTTGGTGGTCAGTAAAAATTTCAGCCAAGAGTTTTAAGTTCTTTACAAGAAAGTAGATGTGGTGTGTGGACCATGTAATTTGATTTTATTTCATAGTATGGTATGAATTCCAATTTKTTTTTTTTAAGCATGAAAATATGCAGATTTGTTAATTAAAAAGACCAACTAATGCATCTCAGAAGCTGGAATCCAGGGATCACTTTGCTGTCTGTGTTTTTGTGACCTCCTGGATTCCAATCAATTAATACCAGGAATGAAAGCCTCTGGGTGGTCATGTAGTTTTCTAACAGCCAAGTGTTTATCGAAGGATAAAGGTTTAATTAAATACACAAAGTGCCTCAAATACAATAGAGCTATAAAACATTACTTGATTATGTTCTGTATGTTCAGTATCAGCCCTTTCATATCTATCTAATAAAGTCTTATGTCTYTATGCTGTACATTGGTGGCCAGGATTTCCACTTCTGAACGCGGACAAAAAATCATAAATGTTACCGGCTGAGTAATTTATTTTGTACCAGCAGGCCCTGTAAATCTTGGTGCTACGGGCTTGGCATGTCTGAAACCTTACAATCACAAGCTGAAAATAAAAAATAYAAGAACATGAAGAAATTTTATGCCAGCTGAGTCCAAGATGTACATAGATTCCACATATACAATCATTAGCAACTTTCCTATTTCTTCTGGAAATCCCTAAATTCATCTTCACGTGACATCAGGTTAATAAATAATTAAACAGATTTTGGCTTATCATTTAATATAATTAATTTAGTTACTATGTAGTTTGTAATTTTCAACATAAATGTGAACATTGCAATTCATGACTCTTTCACCATCAAAGCAAAATATAAACTTTAGGGCCTGAATGACAAAATTTGTATACAATTACTTTCAGCAAAGCTCTATATGAAAGCYCCTGGAGTGATATATGTATTCACAGCAAAAGGTGTAGAAAACTTGAAAAAAGACAGGTTCAAGTTAAAATGATWCTTCTCTACTTTAGAAGTAACACTGAAGCTAACTCAAATCTTATTTCTATGTACTTCAATCCATCCTTCATAAAATACAGAATCATGGAATTGTTTAGGTTTGAAAAGACCTCTAAATTCACCAAGTCAATTGTTAAACCAGCAGTGCCAGATCTCCCACTAAACCACAAACACCACACCCACACCCCTTTAAATAACTCCAGGGATGGTGACTCAAGCACTTCCCCATACAGCCTGTTCTAATGCTTGATCCTTATTTTAGTTACCTCTAGCATATTTTAGGACAGCAATTTTTCCCCCTCTGCTTTCTGAAATATTTATTATATTCATTAATGAAAGCATGCTGTGGAAATTACAATTAAATTGGGCTTATTATTCTTAGAACTCACAAGCCCTAACTAATACTATATATTCATTTATTCAGTCAGGGGATGGAAGAAAAAGATTACACAAAAGATTTTTTTGGTTCTTTTCCTTTATAGCTACCTTAATGTTTAATTAAAAGGCTGAAAGTTCGTTCTATTTTCCACATAAAATAATGCAAGTAAAAAGAACTGAGGAACACAGAAAACACCTGTTGTTAGCAAACTTGCCAAGCAAGTTATACATATTCATGAGAGAAGGTTTCTACAGACAGACATGACCTACATTTAGACTCAAAGATGTGCTGAGAGATGGGCACATACAGCACAGCATTTACTGATTACTCCTCCTTAGCAGATTTTGTGTTATAAACAGAAATCTCTCAGATGTAAAGAGGAACACCAAGGGGCTAAGGAGGAGGAAGGTTGGGGAAAACAGATAATAGTGACACCGCCCTGGTGTACACAAAATGTTACASTCCCAAGAGAAGATTTTACTGTTAAGAGCACAATTTCTGATTCTAGATGTGACAAATGAATGGACAGAAAAGTAAGACCAAAAYATAAGAAGTGGTTCTGCCAAGAAATCTGATTAACTGTAATGCAGAGRCTTTGCAGGCAGTTATTAATTCCTTCCAGTCAGACCTCCATGCCTAATAAAAAAGTCCCTGGCACAATTAGGACAGACAATAACTCAAACTTTCCCAGGGTGCCTATAAATAACTACTTACCAGAATATGGAATAGGCTACATTTGTTTTATTAATATCTGTTAATTACTGCACAGAATTTAGACTAATGTGTTGGGAGTAACATCCTGACACTGTAATTGACTTAAGTATTTGCCCACAACATTCTATGCATTTATGTGTGTTTGTGTTCAGGACTGCTGCTGCCAAAAATGCCACTGAAATTATCCAGTCTCTTATTCATGAAACATTTTAATTACTACCTTACACTCTTCATTTTTCCCATTACTGCAGGCAATAATGAAGCATGTGTGATTTCATTCTATTCTTTTCTGTGCTTTCTCACCAAAGAATCCTGCCTTGCTTAGTCACTACACAAAGTGAAATAACATTACACCCAAATCTCTAGTGTCATTTTCTAAATATAATAATAATAATAATGCCATACTTCCTCACATTTCAATAGATCTCACTGTAATAAATGCTCTAGATTTTCAATCTTCAGTACTTTTCCAGATTTCCAGCAGTCTATGTTCAAGCACAGTTTTACCATTTTAAGAAAATAGACAATATTTTACCACTTGTATCTGAAGCAGGTATTTAACTGGTGACTTACTCAGAGTCAAATGGAGACTTGTCCACTTAAGATCTGGCTCATTCATCTAAGGCAGTGGTCCACAATTTGCAACCTGATGCTCACAGAACATCCTCAGCAACATGATATATTTCAGATTTTTGGAAACCTCACCCCAACACTGGCAAACATTGTCTTATAAAAATATAAAAATGCAGATGGTATTCAGGTGATTCTCTTTTRGGTCTAAAAAACATCTTTAGCTCGAATGAACTTTTTTCCCTTGCACAGAAAGAGTAATCTTGCCAATTACTATTACAAACCAGCAATCAAGGCTTTCACAATGTGAGATTCTAGAGAAGAAATTATTATAGAGAAGAACTTCAGAGGAAGAATTAAGGATTCAGTTTTAGGTCCTGAATTTTTTATTAAGCATTTAACTGATTAGAAATTATGAGTGATCAAGCAGAAAACAAAGTAAAGATATTAAGTCTATATTTGTTTTTCTTTACTTGCTTCCAGAGTTGAGTTTCTTTAAAAATAGCAACAAAATCTAATTCCAAAAAAAATGTTTGTAATATAACTTAGAAGGGCCATGGAAAACTACAACAATGAGCTGGAAAAGAGGACAGGTTAGAGAAAATGTCAATAGAGAATCAGACAGTTTCATTATCTTCTTTGCTGTTCCTATTTCACAATTCAGACAAAGTATGAAGACATAATTTTGATATTCTGTTTTCAGTTTACCTGAGCTCTTTCCAAGCTCAGCTGTGTGCTTCACCACTTCGGTAATACACTTCTCCTGTTGTCTAATTCAGAACACTGATGATGTTTCTGGATACCAATGATCTGCCACTCCAGTGTGACTCCCASTAGTATTTAAAACATACGGCTTCTTGAGTATGCTTCAAGTATGTGTCCTGGTTGGAAGGTTAATTAAACTATGATTCTATCTGTTTTTCCAGTTGTAAAGGTCAGTTTCTAGATTGAACCTACACTGAAATGAAATTAACCTTTTRCATTCAAAGAAAATAGATGTGCTAAAATCACTGAACTGTGATATATCCAAGCACTACAGCACATAACTCAGCTTACTCATCCATATTAGAGACAAACTAAGGAGGAAAGACAMGGACAAACTGACAGAACTTCTTAAAATGGTGCCAATTATCAGGATGATRAATATAACCTCATACTGTGATTACATGGAGAAACTTTACTAGTGATAAAAGATGAAAATATAACCTGAATAACAGCTCCGATATGATTTCGCTTTTAAAATTAATGCGCACACGGTCTAGTTAGGACAGTGGAAGCCCCTTCCCATTATATGCAAAAAGACAGTCACAACTACAGTCCCTGTGAATATGAACGTCTCAGCCATTAAATTCTCTCAGTCTGCATTACTCACAGCAAGCATGAAGTGAGATCACTTCCTTCCCTGCATTATGCTTCAGGGAAATTGGATTAAAATATACTCAGAAGACTCAGATAAAGGCAGAAGATTAAGTGCTACACAGGTAAAATATGTTAAGCCTCTGTGATGTAAAGCATCTATAAGGCAAAGAATAACAGCTCTTTGTGTAAGGAGATCCATGTGGGAGAGAAGTCTTGYAAGTGTTCCAGCTCTCCTCATACAACAGATAACAGTGTCTCCCTGGGGTCACTCTCTGACTATGATATGTTCTCATGGTGCAACTGGCCTCTGCAAGTAACTGGAAAAAAGAAATAGCGCAGGTGGATCTTCTTCCCTTCTCAAATCTGCATTTGAGCTGCTCAGTAAGAATCTCCMCATTGTAAGGAGAGAGAAGTAAGCTTCGCTCCTAGTAGCAGAAATGTTAGGGAATAGTTCCAGTAAAGAACACTTAACATGGCCTTGCTGTCAGTCCCTCAGTTGTGTCATGACAAAAATTAGCGCCAGGAGCCCGAACCAGCGACAGGGTATCAGAGATCCAAGGAAGAAATCCTCATCCTGCCTTCTGAGACGCTCAGTCAGTACCAAGAATCTATTGTTCCCCTTTAAACATAAAAAGAAAAGATATTTTTACACCACTCTAAATCACTTCTGCAAGTCCTGCTCTTTGAGTGCCCTCATGGATGCAGCTTTGAGTTCATACTTACATCAGCTTCTTTTATGGGGCACTTCTCCAAGGGCTACAGTTGGTACAAGTTCTTTTGTGGTGCTAAGAATCTGTGACACGGAATTGGGGCAGTGAAGGCAAAGCTGTGTTTTAACAAGTACTTACTGGAATTTGAGAATAGCTATTGGGATATTAGTAACTTCCCCTGCAACCTAAAACGTGTTCTAACACCTGTAGTTTATTTACCTATTTAATAGAGCCAAACATTCACGTCATAACCCACTAAGGTCCTCCCTTCACCAGCACTGAATCAGGCATCTGAGTTGTGCACTGACCTCCATGAAAACAAGCTTATATATTTGGCAACTAAAAAAACTCTGGTAAATTAAGGTCAATTTGCTCTCCTCTTTTACTCTTAGGTACTTTAAAAAGCATAAAGACTAAATAATGACAAATATGATAAATGGCTCAGGATATTTTTAACAATGAAAATAACATAAAACAGAACTGCCATCAAAACGTTTTTCAGTTATTTCGATGAATTAATTATGACAAGACTCATATTTATTAAATATACACTCAAAATGTACTGGAATCTGTCAGCTCTGCTGTAACAACTGCTRTACAGAAATGTACTATACAACATGTTTTTTACTTAGGGTAGACAAAAAAAATAAACAAAAAAGGTGGTTTCCTCTCACAAGGTTCTTTGCTTTCCCTTAGTCTTACCTTTGCAAATTCACGTTGGCCACCTTGAAAAACTATTTTCTTGCTACCATAAACCATATGTTGCCTTTTCCTCTACTATGCTCTAAGCTTCCTGTGAAACAGTTTATCAATTAAGCTAATCAAGAAAATCCTTGTTTCACCATATTCTAAACAGGTCTATTTTTGTTGTTGGAGGCGAACAAGGTTTTTTCATCATAGTATGCTTTGAAAAACWTTATTGAATACACCAGTACAGTTCTGAACTAACCTAAATTTAGACATCACTTCTGAAATAAACAAGAATCATCATCAGAAACTATATCTACTTAGTAAGTTCCTTGTTAATGGGCAGGAWAATCAAGAATAGTAGTTCTCATTCTCATTCTAATTTACAGCTCATAGAGAAAACTACTGTATAGCATACTAGTAACTTCTTCCTTTCTTAATCTCCTTAACTCATCTAACAAAAGTTTCAGAAAAGTTTATTTAAATACTTCAACTTCTTTTTTAAAATGATCTTTGGTGAACTTAGTAAAGATTTCCACATACACTTTGATAAATGAAACCAGATGCTAAATAGCAATGTGGGAATATAATTTTATATGATGCCAACAAAGAGACAGGGAGGGGAGGGGGGGAGAAGAGTTATGCTATGCATGCTTCATGTTGTGACTCTGGAGAATAATTATTCTGAAAACCCTGATGAGTAGATTAGTGCTATAAAATTTCATTAGACACTACACTCAGTATTGTACAGAAAACTGGAAGGAACTGAATGAACAGGCAAAAAAAATTAATAAGATAAAATACAAATAAAAGAAAAAGCTGATCGTTATTAGTCCTAAAGACCTCTATTGGACCTAGAGACTTAATTCATAGCCTCAAAAGCCCTTAAGATGGAAAGAGATTTCAGAGGAAACATTTAAGGAAGGASATACAGTCTCAGGGGCTTTGGGAAAAGAAAGGGTACTATCAACATTAGTTGACAAATATTAACTGTCTTTTCAGCCTCTTGCCCCTAAGTTTAACTTTGTTTGTGGGAAAGAAATAAAAGATTAACTCCACATAAAGCAAGGAAAGACCTTCACATTTTGGTCCTGACAAAATGGTAATTCAGCCCAACCAAGGAATTAAATCATGCACTCCATACAGTACTCACAACTCGTTCTTCTGGAAACTGTATTACAGCTCATTAGCCAACTTGCCCTCTCTGGAACCCTAAGTTTTTTCATCCTTACCCCAGGTRAGTAGCATCTTGGCATTGTTAATCAGATCATAACAGAAAATCCTTCATTATGAGAAAATCATAATACTCCTAAACCAGCTTACTATGACTGTCAATATGTGCATRGTCTTCCCTTGCTGCTCAAGTAATCTTTCCTTATCTTTCATTGAGCTGAATGCTATTTCCAATTTTGCTACTTTTTCCTTTTTTTTTTCCCCCCCAGGTCCTGAAGATTAGGCTCAAGCCTCAAAATATAATCTAAATCTTTYTGAGTCAGAATTTCTGAAATCTAGTCAAAAGTATAGTGTTCTAGAATTTTTGTCWAGGCTTTAATACTGATTTACATAGTCTCAGCCCTCATTCATTCATATTTATCAGTTCTCACATTTAGAGTTTTGAAGAATACAGATTTTAATCCTGGGGAAGATTCTCCTGAGGAATGCATTACAGCACACCAACCGTTCTTCTGAATGTATTAATTTTGGATGCTATAAAACCTATTTTAAATTGCCATATCTAACTTCCAGTATTTGCAGTGGTAAAACAAAATAAAGAAACAAACAAAAACCTAACTAGTTTTGTACTTTTTTTTTTTTTTTTTTACTTTTTATATCATGTAAAGTTTTTTATATAATGTAAAGCTCATGGAAGCTCCTTCCTGAATTTCAGCTTTAGTATCTTTGAAAGCAACTAATTTCTAACTGAAAACTTTACTTCTTTACTTGCCTGAACAATTCCTTCTTTTCAAGATGAAAATGGTGATTGCTTATTCTTATAACATGACACATTTGGTTTAGCACAATATTTCATATATAACAGTTTTTAATCCAAATTCTTCAATAACAGGTTTCTTTATAAGCCTTTTATTAACTGATAATAAAAGAAGTATGCATCCTTTCTGAAAATGTTCAGGGAAACATTATCATAGTGCTAGGCATTGATGAGATCACATCTATGATACCATGTGCAAGGACTGAAACATAAAAAAGATTAATTGAAACTGAACTGGGGRTACAAAGGCAGTATAATCACTAGAGAAAGCCAACACTCCTAGAAAGGCTTAAAGGGTTTGGTTTAGATTACCAAAATTATGGCCAAAATGGGACAGCTGATAYGTATAAAGGTATAGCTGCAATAGGTAACTAGAGGTAGGACAATTTAAGATAAGCCACAGTGTGCACAAAAAAATGGGTTTCAAATATCCACAGAATAAATTTAGGCAGGAAAGAGAATATTCTTAATTACCAGAAGAACAATTTCCCAGTAAAAGGAGAAAAAAATGTAACTGTTAACAAGAAATCGAAGAATAACATCAATATTGTAACAGCACATGACTGGACTTCATGATAGAGTAAGTCACCTCTAAATACACATTTTACTTTGGAAAGAATGTTTTGTAGCTTTCATTAGAGAAAGTGATTAATTTTCACCAAAATTGCTGCCTAGTAGGAATTTTTTCTTTCTAACAATCTGCTTTCCACTTGAAATACATTTTTTTAAAACTTAAAATTATTTACATCAAAAAAACAAAAWTTTTTGTTACAAACTTGGCCAATATGTAGAATAATGAATGGGCTGAGCAATGCTTCCAATGCAAAAATTACCCAAGTTTTGGGTTTGAAATTCCTATGAAGCACAAAATGGCACAARCACTTTACTGCCTTCTGTTCTCAAGCAACTGTGTAAGTAAGACCTATCAGACCTCACACTACATGTTTTAATAAAACAGCTCATTAAAAATTTTGTGGATGTAATATGCAAAATACAGTATATGTAAGGCAGTTATGGCAACTAACATGAATATCAAAAATCTGGCTCTACATTCCCCTGTTTCAAACACAGAAGTTCAATTTTCAAGTGAAAGCTTAGATACATGTTTTTGTTTAACTGGGCAGAAGACCTCAATTTTCAACAAGAAACACATTTTTTAACACTAGGTATTTTGCAAAGATCATTCTTCAGGAACATGGTGCAAAATTACATACTGTATTCAAGATGGAAATCTAGTACTAAATCAAACCTGAGATTAATAGTTAATTCTTTAATAATTCATTATATCCTGTACACTGAATAATCCTCTAATATCAACAGAACTTATCCCCTTTTTTAGTTAGCCAGTTTCAAAATAATTAACAAACATGTAATCCTTGACTCTGTATCTCCTCAGTGTTTTCAAAATCACTCAAGGACCTTACTAGTCACAGAAAGGATTTGGGCTTCTCTCATCTGCCATTTGTCTTTGTTCATCCAAAAGCTATTTCCATTCATTGTTTCCTTTTCTTTCTCAAACATAGTTGTGACTTTTCATTCTGCCTTTCATACACTAAACACTCCAACAAAACTATTTGTGAATATTCACTCAAATGAACCTTGATTAGCTAAGTATTTATTGCCTTGTACAGCAATTTACCGTTAAATTTTAAAACTAATTACTAGCATTTGTAACAAATATGCATTTTGTCAAGTCTTCCTTAGGATAGTTGCCAACAAAATTATTCTTATACAGATAAACATCTTTATTCAAAATATTCTTGAATGCCAAACATTATGCCCAGCAATGACACAACATTTGCACCTTGCAAGACACTTCCACTAAAATTTTAAAATTCTATGAATCCTTGATTCCCTCTTGCTTTGAAAGTGACAGTTAATTCCATTATTTAAATCTTAGTCTAAGAAGCTATTATTAAAAGGTATAAAATAAACTTAATTCTGGCCTGCTCTTTTTTAAATACCACCATTTGAGTAAATATGACCAACTGGAGTGACTCTCAATTTTTTGTAGTGAATTTTGCATCTTGCTATTACTTCAATAGTTTGAATTTTCAATTCAACACATAGGAGAAACTAGGCAGCAAAAACCCTGTAAAGGAGACTTCACTAGAGCASATTCATTCATTAATAAAAAAGATGTATTTTATTTTGGGGAAAAGTTCCTTCTTCCCCTGCAGCATTTCTATACTTCACAGATGATTCCACAACTGTCAGCTCAGTTGACATGAAATTATAAACACAAACTATTCCAAAATCTGTACCACTTTATATTCAAATTTCATAAACAATGCAAACACCAAAATACATCTGCTTTGACTTTGTAACACCACGCACTTCACAAGCRTATTGATACAAAACATACTAAGTTGCAAACTATACCACAAACCCTGTACCTTCAGATACYGGTGAATATCTAAACTGTCACCTCTGTTTATTCTACTCAGCTCTGGTAATAGGATATAACATTGGATTTCYTCATTTGATTTGGGTTCAATGAGGAGCACTCAATTAAAAAAATTGAAATCTGCCATGCTGTTAGAACTCTGATTGCTCCTACCCTAAACCAGAAACGAAACAAGAAACACACTTAACTTGTGATACCAGAGCAATGTTATAAGCATCAAAGTTAATTTTACTTTCCAAATCAAACCACGTCCAGTGGTCAATGTATYACAGCACTCTTTTGACCCAGCAGAATTCCAAAATTACAGTCTCTGACTGTAAATAAACAAGTTTAGCTGATGCCATGTGTTTCACTAACTACCCACAGCTGATGTGAGATTGCCATGACTCTGCAGCATTCTGATGAGGTAAGAAATTGAAAGAAAACCCAGCCATTTTATTCTTCCYTAAAYKAAGGAGATCCAGAAAGGCTGKTTTTTTTTTTTTCTTTTGTAAGAGAATCTTGTTTACACATCTGCAGCACTGGAACTGGCTCTGCTGATACATACTGCCTTGTTATGGTGCAGATCGCAATGCAGGACAAGTCAAGATTTGTCCATTAGTGCATCATCTCCTCTCTATGCTCAGCATTCTTCTTATCTTATCAACCAAGCGCAATGGTGCCACCGGTGATTCATTCAGGCTTCATTTACAATTCAGAAAATAGTATCGAAAATTCCCATTCAGTCTGGTAATGACATCAAAAGCTTTAATGCGAATCTATACATTCAGTGTAAAGCCTCAGCTTGAATGATGTCAAYTGCTTATCGTGAATTGGTTTCTTTTATTTCACCAGTAAACCCAACCCTGTGATGTAGGCATGGCTAGACAGCCACAAAATTGTAATGAAGCCACTGGAATACTGGAAACGCACAAAGTAACAGAAGACTAGACACACTCATGCTCCTGGTGAATGATGCATTCATACCAGTGAACCAGTGTTCATAATGAGCCCTGGGCCAGCCCACCGTCAGAACGCTGGAACACCACCTGAAAACTCTCAGATACATTTGTAAGTCAATTTCTGCTTAAGAAAAAAAAAAAAAATAGTGACCTTAAACATACTCTAACCCCTACTCCAACAGTCTACGCATGCTTAGAKCTACTAAAGTAAGAATAGTAATTTTAAAGGTTAGTTTTTATTTCCCTAGAAAATMGAATTTTTATCTTTTTCTAGCTTTTTTTTTGTAAAAGGTTTTGTTTATCTTTATGCAAAACTGTAATTGTTCTTTTTCAAAACTACCTTTTTTTCCAAAATGTACTTAAATCACTCTGTACGTAAATTCCTGTGCTGACTGAGCTTTAAAAAGCAGGATATAATATGGCAAAATTATTTCTTATTTTCATGGATAAATTTGGGATAGATGATCTTGCTGGTGCCATGGGAGAACTGCAAATTTCCCACTACATGTAAGCAATGTGAAATTTGTATCTCAGCTTATTTTCAGCTACTTGAGTAGCGGAAAAGAGAAGCAATGTATACCCAAATAGTTTATGTAGGGTGTTATTTTTAAACCATTGAAGTATTACATTAACTTCAAGTATTTGATCTTATGGCTGGACATAGCATTACTTATAATTCAGTGCTGACATTTTAACCTACACAAACAATGCATCAATCAGGAACTTGATGTCTTTTTTATTTAGCTCACTAAATTACTGGAATTAATAGGTTTTTTATAATCTAATATCTTACTGCATACTTGAAAGAAGTAGTATTATGGTTAACAAGAACCTTGACATCTTAACTTGGAAGTTATAAAGCCTAGCACACTTCAGCATAGTAAACATACAACAGAACAAGAAATTATTACATAAGTATAAAATTATTGAAAAACATTTTTTTAAAAAATTACATGCATTTCTACATCCTAGTGTATGTGTGAAAGAGAACAGCAAAAGGCACATTTAACATTCCTCCTAATCTATCAAGTCCCAAGCTATTTCGAAAACAGGTTGAATGTCTCAAAAGTGCTTGAACACTCAGTGACAAAACCCAAGCATCTTCATTGCTACTATCCCATTTTAAACCCTTAGTTTTAAAATATTTTGAGGCTGCTGTTAAAAGACACCAAAATAATATTCACACAACTAATAGAAGGCATAATTAAAAAATATCTGTTTAAGTGCAAGTATGCTAATTAAAGACTCCACAAGTAAGAAGAGGCGACATGGAATCACAGAAAAAAATCTTCCCTGTGATATTGTATTACTTGCCCTTGCAAGTTTAGCAAACAAGAAAAAAATCATGCACCTAAGTAAAGAATAATTAAGTTGAAATGTATGTAAACTAAACAGGTCACCTGTAGCCCTGGATTCAGAAGCAGCCTAACAATACTCTGCTGCTTTCACATCCAGTCTGCATTCAGTCCTTTCTCCCTCCACAGCTGCACATCATGATCCCCCTCCTTTTAGCTTTTCATCACATTAAAATCACATCAAATATGTTAATTACCATTTTCCAGAGAGAAAGCTTTCAATTACAGCATGTGACTCCAGTAAAGCCTTTGAATATAAATCCTTTTCCATCTTTGCATGGTATATCACCTGTTTGCCTAAATCATGAAGACAAGTAAAARACTATAGCCCATATAAATATGTAATCTATAACAATAACTACTTTGAAATGAAACTAAGACTTAGATCAGACTTTGGGAAGTTAAATTCCCAGTAAATGTATCACAGAGGGTTTGCACAAATTATTCTGTCCCATACCAAACTAAAAATTTTACTTTTCGCTAAGTGTACCAGGCAATGCTAAAGAACCTAGTACTCAGTAAGCAATGCAGAGGCATCTCAAAATCCAGTTATGTGAAGCACATCAATTACTTTTGAAACACATATGACTATTCTGCCCTGCTGAATTTACAGATACAATACGGGATCAGTCTTTTAATGATGCTTTTTGTRCAAACATACCACAGAAGATGTGTCTTCAAACAGAATCATGAACCTTTTAGTTTCACCTTTGATTATGCCTGATGTGAGAAACTCTATTGCCTAAGTACCAAGAACTAGCCTRGGAACAAAATTATTAATTTAACTTCTTCCTGCATGTGTTCAGAGAAAGGTTTACAAGAAGTTATAATCAAGGA
The DNA here is from genome assembly GCA_003546035.1 of Mixornis gularis. Taxonomy (NCBI): domain Eukaryota; kingdom Metazoa; phylum Chordata; class Aves; order Passeriformes; family Timaliidae; genus Mixornis; species Mixornis gularis. The sequence goes on along the minus strand of QVAJ01000065.1, from coordinate 129,309 downwards.
CAAGCTACTCCTCCAGAGATTCTGCCCTGATTCCAAGAACCTTTCTGTCTAAGCACTTTCAAAAACCAAAAAGTCTTGGTTAAATTTTAATCCAAAACCATCCCCCAAACACATTCAATACTTTCATACTAATATATATATACACACACGTAAACCCACCAAAAAACTACCATAAACCTGTTGCCTTTTCCTCTACTATGCTCCAAGCTTCCTGTGAAACAGTCTATCAATTAAGCTAATCAATTAATCYTAAAAACATCATATCTGGGATTTGAAATATATTGAAAAATTATATACAGTTGATAAAATGAAAGGAAAAATAGTAGAAAATTGTGTTCAAAATCTTCCCCTCTTCACCCTCTCCCCAAAGATATCAGATGCTGCCCATTACTGAGACTTTGAAATTTGAAATCCATATACTACAATAATTCCCTCCTGAGGCCTTTAGATCTGGGGAAGACAGATGCACACACCTGAGACCGGGTGGGAAAACATGGGATGGRGAACAATAGGAAATCACGAGGGCAATGTAGCATATTCTGAACAAGACTTTCAAGTTCAAAATGTTTAAAAGGCTTTAGTTTTTACTATTTATAAGAAGAACTCAGAACAATTCTGAAAACAAACCTGGACTTCAAATAATTTTTTTAAACTTTTCCAAGCAAAGGAATTCAACAATTATTTGACTTCTATTAAAAATAAATTTACTTCTTACAAGACAAAGCAAAATTCATGGTTTTGTTCAAAAGGTGAGCTTTACAGAACACAATACAAAAATATATGTTTGCAAGAAAAAAGCATTTGCATGAATGTCAAAAACAGCTTCATGATTGTGGAAAGTTTCATCACAGACCTCTCTTGACAGCATAGGTTTCAGTGAGGATTACCAAGCAGTTTCAACTACRCTGTTTCCATTAATATAACAATCTCAGGACATCCAAATCCAGAGGCAGTGACTGGAAGGCTATTAGAGAAAACTAATAAGCTTTCTTGAGCAGACATGTTATTCACAGACATCCTGCTGAATCTAATTATTTTTATATTGTTTTAAAGATAACCTACAGGTCRAATGCAAGGGAATACTTTAAATTTTCACTCTCGGCTTTCTAAATAATGTATTTAAAAAGCTGACATTTCTTAGTCTTGCATCTTGGGCTTCATTTAGTATTGGGTCTGAAGGGTAAAGAAGTGAACATGTAAACCCCTTGCTTTTCAGTATCTCATGTATAATTCTCCTCACACATCCCATTCCRAAAAAACCCCAGTACAATATATTTTCTCTTCTTACTCTTTCTGATGGCACAGAAAACTTAGCAGTAATTTAATTCTTATGTCTGATATGGAAATATTCATCCTTTCCCAAAGTATTTATAAATCTAATATTATTGAAAAAATAATGCAAATGTTCTGATTTCCTTTTATATGTAAATAATTATAACCATATTAACAACAGTAATACTAGCAATATTAGTAATGTCCTTGAAGCAGTTTGAGATGGCTAATGGAATAATGTAAACACTCAGCCAATAAATCTTGAAGCAGTTACATTCCTTGSTGTCTGCAATCAGTTCAAGGCAAATGAAAGATTTATGAAATAACTAAAACAGAAACTGCAAAACTCTGCATCATTCCTGTGTGCCACAAGTTACTGATCCTCGGTTTTCTTAYGTCATTTTTTAGATTCCAAGGGGTCTAAGCACTAAACCTGAGACTGTGGTAGTGTACAGAAAGCCCTAAAAGAAGTGCTCAGCTTGTTTGAAGAGGGATGTCTACACCATCACTGACAATTCTGTGGTAACACAGATGTTGTTTTGTAGGTAAGCTGTTTGAGTTACTTGGAAAAAAAATAAAATGCTGTGAATGAAAGCAGACACTCTACTACCTGCAGGGAAAACCARAAGCTACTAAGCTGCACTGGAGAACTGTCTTGCTTTGTTTTTAGCAATACTGAATTAAAAGAAATACATTTTGCTTATTATTTTACACAGAGCCACAATAAGAGTTTATCCCATGGAGTCTACCTGATTTATCTTTGGTTTTAAACTGTATCTAATAAAATAATGCAGAAAAACACTCAGAGGCACATTACTCCATTTAATTCAAGTAAATACATTAGGTTTTTAACAGAAGTTCCAACAGATTAAGTTAGAAATTATATTTACTTTACCAGAGAGCTATTGCTGCAAGTCTGCAARCATGTCAAAACCCTTTTTAGCTTATTTCTCTGCAGGAGGCAATCTGTATTAAAGCAAAATAAAGACTTGTCATCAGAAAAATCCATATACTGAATTAGTAACCTCTCAACTTAGAACAAAAAGCATCCAGATCAGGTCTCATCCAACTCACTACATTGTTTCCAATGTGAAAAAACAAAATTCTCAGATATTCTTCCACCTTTATASATATTTTGGTAAAGAGTTTACCTGTACCATCCAATTAAAAAAAAAGAAAAAAAAAAGAAAAGTAGAACACAAAATCTCCAGACAACGGCCCAGAAACAAAATTCCTAATCATGCAATCTCTAGATGACAAAAAATAATAGATTCAAAAAACAAATGAGGCTCTTTCCTTGTAGTGAATATTTTTTTTTGGTTGTTGTTTAATTAAAGTACACGCTGGGCTCTACTTTTAATGCAGACAATTTGCTAGTCACTGCAGAATGCCTGAATATGAAGGCATGCAGAGATCCCATTCTGACTGGCCTTTACGTGCTTAATTGCCTCCCAAAACCAAATACACAGTTAGCCAAACCATACTGAATTTGCTCACATACAAAACTAAGTTGCTTTCAATTATTTATTCTTACATGCAAGAAACCAATTGCTTTATCAACCACTTTGAACTGAGAATAAATATACAGTATTGCCACAGTAATTGTACATCTTTTGCATCTGAGCAGCTGAAAGCAGCACATTTTCCATGTCAAGCACCAACTGACCAACGCATTAACTCGTGTTACTGTAACCCACATTGTTAAAAACCTACCTCTTTGCAAATGGTTCTTCAAATTCTGAACACTGAGTTGAAAAACCTTTCATATCTGAACTCACTAAGAAAACCCATGTAAAAAGCCGGGGTATTTTTCTTTAAAAGAAGAAGAGACCATACTTTCAAGACGATACTGTAGAATGTAGTTAGCATTTCTTGATTCAACCCTATAAATGGAGATGTATTACATGAAAACTTTTTGTCTATGTAACAAAAAGCTTTTAGGTCACTTAACAACATTAAAGCAAAATTTTAATGTTGCATATTGCAGAATTCTTTGCATTTTAATCACTTTTTCGATCCATGGGAAAAAGGTTTCCAAAAAGCATATTTACATTAATTATGTCATGCTCTATGTTCTCTATGTCTGTTTTGAGAAAGAAACGTTATCAAAAACGTGCATTCAAGAAACATTCAAGATCAAGCAGGAAAAATGAACGTTCCAATAACTAAAGTACAGCAAGATGACTGTTTGTGATTCCTGCCAATGATAGTGCACATAAAAACTCCATTTCCTTAGAACAGACCTTCAAAAACAACAGATTAGTGATAGATATCTCAAAAAAATTTTACACTGTATTTTAAACATACTTGCATGCCAAAAGGGTAGGCACCCAGAGAACATTAAAACTGCACTTAGCTGGAAGTGTCAACACAGTGAATATTCAGCTAATTGACATTGCTTACTACAGAAGACAAGGTGAACTGTGAATATGGTGTGATAAAACATTTGGAAGAAAACAAACTTTCTTTTGAGWACAAGTGAAGTCAGAGTCGTACAAGATACTTATCAAAGTGGGGTTGACATCTCTATACTGTATTCACTTTTTTCCTCCATTATCTTCCTCATTCCATTTTATCCTTTACATAAAAATAATAATAAAAATTAAAAATTCCTGTCTGAATCACCCTCTCATWATTTCAAAAAAATTCCATTATAGGACCTTGATATCAGCAACAGACACATCCCTTCAGATATTCTAAACATGTAACTTCTGTTGGTTCCCTGAAAATTAGACCATTTTTACTGAAATTCCACAATGACTGAAACCCAGAATTTATCTTCACACGTTTGAAAACACCCCKTTTGATTACAGAACAGGATTTTCAGATAGGGAGCACCCATTAGACATTTAAAGTACTGGGACATTAGCACTTTAAAAATGACATGAGTGTCTTGAACTGGCTGGTCACAAGATGGGACCTTCAGCATTTTATAATCTCAGTTCTAAATAAAATGGTCTTAACCCACAACAGCAGCAAAACTGAAGGGAAATCATACTTAGTCTACATAAAATACTCAACCTATCCCATACTACTGTAGTTCAACGCACATAATTATTGATGTTTTGACAATTTAGTAATTATTCATGCAATTATAATTTAAATTGATTAATTGAATAGCTCATTTTTCTGCATTTTGTTTTATCAGCTGTAATTAACATTTCATAAGCATTAATATTTATAGATTACAAAGATTACAAAGATTACATGAAGCAATTAACACACTCTGGAATATTATTACCCAGAGAAAACAAACATCAAACACGATTCAATAAACACAAGTTTCCATAATACAAAAAATTAATTCAAATTTTTTTGGCATCAAATAGGTAAAGTAATATATATATATAWWATATATACAGTTTTGATGCCCCCCACTACCAACAGAGCACCTTGGGAGATCTCAGAAGCACCTGCACTGCTGCTGCTGTCTTCCTCTACTGTGAGTTTGTAATTAGATGGAGCAGCATCAATGCATCTCTGCGCAGTGACCTCATTATCCTAAATCTCACTACACATAAGTTTATTGTGCCTGCCTTCAAACTTACACAAGTCAGAGCCTGTACTCAAGAGCTTCTCTAAGAAACACAAAAAGTAACAAGTCTGCAGATATTTTAGGTCTGGGGGTTTCTATTCTGTTTGCTTGTTTTGGGGGTTCTCTGCCTAAGGCGAATACAAGTTCAGACTAATGGCCTATACAGCAAATAAGCTTTATCTACAACCACTTTTTCTCCCACAATACACCTTTATCCCTTATTTACATACTTCCCTTACATATTTCTTCTAATGGTTATACTGAAAACACCAATTATTGACTGACTTACAGTAAAGACAGCCCTACAACAGATTCTTCTCTGGGACGTAAGACAACGTGAGGAGCCAAATCATATCCAGGATGAGTGAGATGGGACTGCATAGAATTAATACAATCTTCTATGTCCTTCAATTTTATGTTTTTCTCTCAGTATTTGTTACTTCACATTTTCGACCTTTTTCTTTCTTTTTTACCTTTCCTTAATACAGAAAACAAAGGGAGGCAAAATTTCTATAACCTACCAAATTAATTTCAGTGGGAAGAATAAAAATTGGTAGAAAAATGACATATGTCATTTTCAATTCAAGTATTTTATATCCAACTACATTTTCAAAAAAGAAACTTTAATGTGTTTTTTTCATTCACAGTTTAGAATCCTAATCTTAAAACAAACAAAACCAAAGTCCTTACAGGACTACGACTTAGTATCCTAGTAAATACCAAGGAAGAAGAATAGCTCAAACTGACAGGAAAGTTAGTTGTTTTGGGAAACTTTCTGTTTTGGCAATGTTAGGTTTATGGTTGGATTCGATGACCTTATAGATCCTTTCCACCCTAAATGACTCTAACTTTAAATGAAAAAATAGCTAACATATGCRTAGGATGAAAATTTTTCTTCTCTCTCACAGCAGAGTAAAAAGGTGCASTATTCCAATTTAGCAATAAAACTCAAAATACATTTATTATCACATTTACATACTGCCAGAATGAGGCATTTATTGCCTGGATAGTAAAAGTGCAGAATACACATGAGAGTATATCTCACTGCCATTTGAAACATGATTCTTTCTAATGAAATAAATACTATATTAAAGCTAAGAACAACAAACACTTCTCAAAATTTAACTGTATCATTTATCCATAAATAGAAAAAAAATGGAAGACAAGACATCCTCTTTGTAATACCACTACATCTATGAACTCAATTTTTGTCATGCTTTTCATCTTTTTCTGTCAGATAATGATTATGCTGTACGTCATAACTTTTTTTTTCTCCAAAACAACAGAAAAGATAAAACTGYCACAAGGRAAAAAAAAAARRAWTTTTTTTTTTTCCTCCCCATCCATTATGAAAGAGAACTAGTGTTTAACATTTGGGTATAAAAATGCTGAAAGCTATAATTGGTGTAGCTCTCTCTTCTTACTGTAATGTAGGCTATTTAAAATACCTTACAAAAACAAATACCTCAGTTACATAATTTGCAGCCTACAGGGTTAAGAAGTAAATATTGTCAGTGTCAATGCAGATTGAAAAAGAGAAAAAAATTGAAATATCAAGCACAGAAAGAGAAAACTGACACTTTATCAGAAAAAATACATCTTCACAAACGATGAAATCCAAAAACTTCTATTTCAACAATGCTTAGTTATTAGAGAAATCATAGCTAACTGATCTAGTACAGAAGTCGTACCTTTCATACCAGGATTTTTTCTAAAGAATTAGTAGGGCAAAAGCTAGAGTGCACTTCCTTTAGAAAGAGGAAAAGAACCCTGTATGCACAGATAATCAGAGACAGAAAAAAARCTAACAAAAATATAGCAAATATTTCCATTTCCATTGCAGATTTCAAGGATCACAGACATGGGATTTCYGTAACCCCAACACAAAATCACACAGCAGCCTAAGGCATRTTATTGGCAAGATTRTGCTCTTCTCCTTCAGTTTAAATTWCCCCTTCTTAACCTTATCCTATTACTCCCATCTCATACTTTATGAAAGGGCCAGGAGGAGGGAATAACAGATTAACCCCAGAGGTAATTAGCCTAACAAGGTCACAAGCAGTTTTTTTTCTCAGTCAACAGAGTCAACACAAGTGATTATGGTCAGCATCCATATAGGGACATCTTTGACCACATATCCATTTKAATGAAATTGATAGGACTGGCATTTCTAAGACAAATATTTGAACAACTCTGAAATTGCAGGAGGGTGCCTGGTTCAACCAATTTTGTCCATCTCCTGTGGAACAAAAACTAAACTGCAGCCTGTCTGTTGATTCATCTTAAGGAAAACTAGGTCCTCTGCTATATTTTCTCCTCCTTCCTTGTATTAATTATCCAAAGGTATTAAATCCTTCCGCTATCAACCAGGATAAGTCTAACACCTTTGTCTYGAGAGCACTGAATCACCTTACTATTTTGAGTGAAATTTCATCTCAAGTGTTCATTAGTTCATATTAATGAGGCTGAAATAATAGAGTAGAAATTACTTTCAAAAAGTTACATGGAAGTTACGTACAACACAAGTCAGTGCTTTAACCTACACAATAATTATGATTCCTTTTCTGSTCCAGCACTTTCTGTTGCCATTTTTTATTTAAAGGGAACACCACAATTCCAGCTGCAATGGTGAATATTCAGTGACAATGACAATACAAAACAGAGATGTTAGATTTCAGAGACTCCCCAGACCATATTTTTGGAAGAAACTGCTTATAAAGGCTATCTTTTATTTGAAGGTCTGATATCTCCCCAGTCCCTRTTCTACCTCAGTTCTCCATCAGAATCAAATAAAAAGGGAAATCATACACGCTGCAGATTTCAAGAGGCCCTACTTAATCTTCTATGCCACAGACGCCTCTATTAGATAAAAGGAAGAATGACAGAGAGCTGCAATGAGGACTCAACCTGTCTCTACCCAGGCTAGGTGCTCTCACAACAGCCCTGATATGTGCAGGTTCATTATCTGCAGGAAAGCCAGCCGAGAGCCTGGGTGGAACACAGTGCTGAACGTGTGCTGAAATGGATCCACGACACTTTGGCGCTGCATTGCAGCGGAAGAGCAGCTGCAGAGATGTGCTGCACTGCAGAGCCTCCCAGGACACAAAACCAACACCAAATCCGTGGTAGGGCTGGGAAGACTTTTAGTGAGGATAACAAAGTAGAAGAATATATTAGGGATGCATCTAGGGAGATACACAGCTCCCTGTAGCTTTGCTACTTTCTTCTTCTTCCACCTGTCTGTGTAACAAAACTTACGTACTAATATGAATGCATGACATGGCTTCTAGGTGTGCACGTACAACCCTATTTTCCTCTTAAGAATATATTTTGAAATATATTTTGCAGTAATCATTACTTTGCAAACCACTTCAGAGCGAGAATGAATCCTGTTGCAGAAACTGCACGAACTTACATGATTAGGTAAAATTTAAACTAGTAGGATTGAAATATACACATATATATACACACACCACACAAACTTACATGCATATATTCACATATTTGCAAGCATGCAAGTGCTATCAGTATAGACTATTTAAACAAATTATGCATACATATTTCTGTTTACAGGACTGAGTTATACAAACTGCAGCAGTCAGCAGAGTAGAGAGCTTATCCTTAAACTGTTTCTGCATCTTGTAATTGAAGAAGTATTGGACAGCAAAATACCATACAAATATTAGGGAACCTCAGGAATGGGAATATTAAACATTTAATATTACCTTGAGATTTTTAACAAGATAAAGTTGCATTATCATCTTCTAGCACTACCTTTTTTCCTTTCTATCATCCCGACTTCTCCACTACAGTGTTTGTGTTCAGTTAATTGATGAAACTGAAGGCTTCACTGATGCAGAATGAGAATAACTCATTTCACCTTATAAAAAACTTAGGTTAATTACTTGGCCCAGTCTAATTTTCTCATTTTCAAGAACTCATTTGCCAGATAGAAACGAAATGAAGATCTGGCAATTCCCTCTTGTTTCAGTATCTGTAATCCTACACCACATAACCTGGAGTTTTACATACTTCAAGCTAAATATAAGATTTTTATGAACATATGAAAAATTGCTAGAAAAATAATTTACTGAACTTTCAGTCAAAAATTATGTGAACAAGTCTAATGTAGTCAGATACAGCTCTTGTCTTCACAACTAAAAATAATTAATAGGTGTTAAATTCTACATTGAAATTATGCTCCTTTTCCCTAAGCGAAAGATTAATGAGAGCTTCAATTATACAAAAAGGAAACAAATTATGAATAATTTATATGAAAGAGATTTGAACCAGTCTTGTGAACACATGTTGCTGTGAAACACAAGATGCATGAAATGTTCTGGGGAAACTAAAGGGTTGAATACAACATATTCAAACAGTTACACAGACATTTAACACACATTTTATGTCAATGTCTTCTTATAGTAATTTTATGTACAGAAAAAATTTTTTTTGCAAATTTCATTGATATTAAATGCAGAAATCTAACAGCTAAAAAACTGAAATATAATTTGAGTTATAAAGCTAAACAAAACATGACAGTATAATAATAACAACAGTAATATCAATAATGATAATGACAATATTAAAACCTTACTGCCTTATTGAATCCAGAATTCAGATAAGCTTTTCTCTTTTTCTGTTGTATTTAAGTTATTTCTTTGCATACAAATTCAAAGTACTATTAATTTTCTATCTAGCCTCCCTTTTTGTTAGAAAAAGAAAAATTCTTTAAGTGAGGACTGTCATTTTAAGCCTGCCATAGGGGAAGTCTAACTGAAATCACTGGTCAAATATGTAAAAACTTGACTAGATCTTTCTCGCTCTTAAATAATAAAATGACACTGGGGGAGACTTACCCAAAAGCTTTGGCCTACCTCTATCCTGATTAGATATCCTCTATCTAATAGTTTATGCATGCATAGAAAAGGAACACAAACTCTTTAACAACCTTACATCCCTATTAACACATTCATGGCGAGAATGTAGAAGGTGATGGTAACCAAGGTTACAACTGCTAATTGGCTTTAAATATAAGGAAAATCAACAAGATTGGCCTGGGGTGGCATGGCTCCTGAGGTCACTGACAGCTTAGGCTGAGCCTGTAAATTGTAAAGCAATACATTGCTAAAACAACTGCCCTCTTGGGCAGCATGGTGCATTGTGCAGAAGGATGTGGAACACCTACAGTACAAGGAACAGTTCTCACCTTAACATGAACAGATACTGAGGGAAATCATGTACTTTATTATACTGGTGAACAATTCTGCACGTTTTAAATTGACATTTCTCTGTATAATCTCTCTTCCACAGTTTTACTCGCAGATACACATTGGCTATTATATCAATGCTACTACTATGTTTTTAAAACCAGTGTCTAGAGCCTTTTAGGTATGGTATTGTGGATTTCCCAGCTAGTTCTGCAGTCTCATTCATGAAATCTACTTAATAGTTATACAAAGAAGATGATAATTCAGAAGAAACTAACTCCATATTCTTAGATAATTACTCTTTTCTCACATCTAGTTTTTAAGTTTTAAATTACATGGTTTTCTTATAACAAATTAAAATGCAGATCTTAAACATCCCATCACTCTCTGTAAGATTAACAGTTCAAATCTTGCAGTATAAAAGGAAACCTAGATGTACCCTATTTCACAGGATTTTCATTGAGGAATTACATTATCTTCATGAAAATCAGGTAGCCAAACACTTCAAACTCAGATCAAGAAACCTTTCTTGTTCTGAAATTAATTTTAGGTGTTTAGATGAAGGTCCCAGATTTAAAGAATGGTTAGGGTTAGATGGGACCTTTAACAACCATCTAGTGATAAATCATTCTTACACTATTACACGTCTCACACAGTTAGCATAACTTACAGTTAAATCCCAGCTACTCACTTTATCAACACTGGAGGAAAACCTGTACTGGTTTTGGCTAGAATAGTTTTAATGGATTAAAATTCATCACGTAGTTCACACGGGTCTATGTTTTCAATTTTTGCTGGAAACAGTGTTAATAATTCTGGGTTGTTTCAGTTTTTGCTAAGCAACGCTTACATCAAGAACTTTTCTGCTCCTCACCCCACCCCACCAGCAAAGAGACTGGGGGAGCACAAGGAGTTGGGAGGGGACATACCCAGGAGGGCTGATCCCAACTGACTAAAGGGATAAATCACATTCTATGGCGTAATGCTTAGCCTATAAACCTGAAAGGAGGGGGAGGAGGAGGCAGAAACATTGAGAGTGGCATTTTTCTTCCCAAGTAATGATTACACATGATGGAGCCCGGCATTCCCAGAGATGGCTGAATGCCTGACTGCCCATGGGAAGCAACAGATAAATTCATTACTTTGCTTTCATGTGTGGCTTTTACCTTGCCTATTAAACTATCTTTATCTCAACCCATGATTTTTCTCACCTTTCCCCTCGGCTCCTCTTCCCCATCTCACTGATCAAGTGAGAAAGCAGGTGGGCTGAGCTGTCTGTCAGGGTGAACAGCAAAAAAACCCCAAACCCACCACTTTTACTTGTTTAATTATATTTCAGAATGACCATCGACTACTATTAGCTTGCTCAGTCAAAAATCAGATGTGGCAATATGCGATCTATTTATGTTAAACAGATCATTCATAATCATATTTTACTTTCCCTTGGAGAAACAGCTGGCATCAGTTGCTCGCATAAAAAGAAATCCTTCAATAGAGTTAAACTGATCATTTGCCATGACTTCTACATTTCATTTGCATATAGAAACACAAATTATCTAGTTACTCACCTGACTATACTTCCACATATATTCACCTATAATTCTGGTTGGGAATACAATAGGGAAAAGTGGTTTATACTAATGACTACAGTTCAGCACTAGGTATGTGCTTTTGTGCCATTAGCTTCATGTGCTTCACATGATGTACTGAATTAAGGACCAGTCCATGCCCTGTGCAGAAGAGACTGCAAATAGCAACTGGAAATATAGATTAAAATAATGGTCAAGTTTTGAATTAGGACCCAGAGAAACAGTAGACACTCTGCAAAAACAGTCAAGACACAGAACTGCTTCTAGGCAAATTGCTTTATCAATGTTAGTAAATATTTGCATATTCCCATCAAAACAATTTGAACTCACCACATACACATATGCTTATAGAATCACAGTATAAATAAATACTGTCAGCACAGACTGATTAATAAAGAAATAATTTTAAATTTCTTATTTTCAGTTATATCCATAATCTTTTCAGAAGACAAAAACCCTGCAAATACTATTGCATAAAATTATGACCTTTCAAGACCCAGATTCTTTTCAAGTGATGGAAAAAAACCCATTACTATTCTTTGCCCAATTCAAGAAAGTATCAGAGAAAGGGAAAAATGAAAAAGATATGAATCTGCATATTGCCTGGTGAATAGAAAAGGATAGAAGAGCATTAATAATTTGAATTGATACAGTCTTCATGTAATAAAAGTCAACATAGTCTAGAGTTTTTGCCTCAAAACTAAAATAGCAGCTACAAAAAAGCATCAATAAAGTGATTCTAAATCTACACAGTATGACAAATGTGCTACTGGACAGGCAGCAGTGTTACAATTGTTAGGAAGAGAAAGCTTGATCTGTAATACTGTGCAAAACTTGTCATTCCTGTTCAAACTGGAGCAGGAATAGACAAGACCTTCTAAGATACTCATGGGAACGTGGAAACTATGACAAAAGGGAAAGTTGTATTACAGGTCTCTCAAAAAAAGACAATTTCAAAGGATGAATCTTCAAAGATTAGAAACAATGTATACAGAAACAAACTGATAATAAATTTATCTTGATAAAGAGATGATTTCTAGGTACCAGAGAAGCAAAGTCAATTCCAGCTCTATGTTCCACTACACCAAGTTAATTGACTATATGAAACTGTTTTGAGTATAAAAAAAATATATTTACTCACTATGAATCTAAAACTATCAATACAAACACCCAAATTCAATAAACTGCAATATTAAACAATATTTTTAAGAACCTATGCCTCCTTTGATGACAGAATGATTCAAAACTTTCAAGATATGCTCAGAACCAAGAAGCTAGAGGGTCACCTAAAACTGAGTGCAACAGTTTTAATCTTCAAATAAAGTAGACTAAGGCGATAAAGTTTGGGGATATTATTATAATTAAGTGGACAACAATAACAGAGAAATGTTTCCAAGAATCCTTAGTTGAGTTCTGACAAAATATTTTAGAATTTATTTCATTTTGATGAAGCTAGAACATCTTAACATCAAATAAAATGAAATGCTGTAGCTGATTTCATTAAAGTCTTTAAATACATTCTAATGTTTTCATGAGTTTAATTCTTCTGTATTTTTTCCTCCACTGCTGTTCAGTATTCCATTCACCTGCTTAATGAAAAAAGCACTTTCTTAATGACCATAACCTGCTTCCTGGTCTGTAAGCTTCCTTCTGTTTTTCACACAGAGAAAAATATTTCTTTCTATAAAAATGGACTGGGAAGCCTGCCACATGAGGATAGGTTGGGACAACTGGGTTCGTTCAGCCTTGAGAAAGGAAAGCCTAGGGGATACATTATCATCATGTTCCAGTATTTCAAGGKTGGCTACAAAGAAGATGAAGATTCCCTTTTACAAGGAGTTACAAGGAAAAGACAAGAAGTAATGGGTACAAGTTGGGCACACTCTGCACACAGTCTGATTAGACACAAGAGGAAAATGATTTGCAATGAGAACAATGAGCCACTGAAATAATCTCTGAAGGAAAGGTGCTGGATTCCCCAACAATGGATATTTTTAAGACTGAGCAGGACAGGGCGCTGTGCCATCTTGTCTATATTGGTGCTTATGCCAAGAAAGGCTGGACCAGTTGAGATTCCTTCCATCCTGGTATTCTACAGTTCTGTGAAAAATCAATGAGAGTTGCTTGCAATTTTCAGATCATTTTCCTTCGGAAAAGTGGCATTGCGAAATGCCCATTTGGGGGGGTTAGTTTTAAATGGAAAGTATTTTTTAATGTCTTAGCTGAAGTTCTGAAATAAAGAAGACATCCTGCTGAATCAGAAGCGTACATGTCAGAGGTCAATAAAAGAAGCAATCTACATTCCACTTTGCCTCCTTTCAAACCCAGACTTGTCACCTACAGGATAAGGGAAGCAAAGAGCTATGTCTTCATGACACAGACTCATATGGGCAACAAGACTCACCAAATAAACCCCTACTAAGGGAATCAGATCAACAGAGGAGCTGCAATGCATGGAAAAACGAAGTTTAATTCAGAAAGGGGCTCGAACAGCTCATCAGAAGTGACTTTGTACAGTCTAGAACAAATAATTTGCTATATTCTTTCTTTTCTGCTGTTTCATTATTTTTCAGTTTCCAGTGCTAAACTCTGTATCTTCACTCAAGACCAGCCAGAATTTTTTTTTATATTGAAAAGGCAACAACCACTAAGCAAAATCAAAATTGATTTCAAACAAAATTTCAGATTAAAAATGTTCACAAGTCAAATAAGGATATTCAGTCAACATCGTGCAAATTGAAAAGACATTGCCAGCAAAAGCTTATACTGAATATCATTTTCTTCAGATGTGAGGGATAGAAAAAGTCATGGTTGAGAGAGTGGGAAGCAAAGAAAATTAAAAGGAAAGCTTGGCAGGCCTCAAGAGATGTTAGTTTTAATTCCTGTTGTGAAGATTATTGTTATACAGCCGACCACAATACTAAATGACACACAGTATCTTCCCCTGTAGTTTATTTCTCTGGCTTTCTCACACACTTCATCAACTAAGCAGCAGTCTACATGCAAAGTTATTTTTGAACAAGTTTTAATATTAATAGGGTTAAAAGATGCTAAGTCTATGGACTCACCAGTTCTGAACTGTATTTCCAGTTCATCATTTCTAAATCCCATCTGGTAGACTGGAATGTTTATCTCATGAATATCAAACCAAATTAATGTTGAATAGCAGTCAAGCAGAAATCAAAATATGCAAATTTCCACATATACCAATTCCTTAATAGCTACCTCCTATTACTATTAATAGCTAAATAGTAAAAGCAATTAAATGAAATTTAAAAATAAAATAGCAATAATAATTACATGTGGGGATAATATACTTCACATCTTTTTTCATCAAATCCTTGATTTTTAATTTCCTTTTATTTCTCTGAAAGCAAAGTATTCTAGAGGAAATTGAGCCATAACAATATTCTAGGATATGTACAATAAACTATAAAATTTGCAGCTTTTAAGGCTGCTTTTTTGCATTCCCTTCTGTAGCAGAAACTTACATTCTCTATAATTTACCTCTGAACACGATAATTTTGCCACATTAAGTAGGGGCCTTATTTCACGAAAACTTCAACAGCTTTCAAGCAGATCACTGTCTCTTCATTTAGACTGCCACATTTCCTCAGTGGTTAGGAACAATTATTCACCTTTTAGCTTAGATGTTATCCTGTCCATGTTTCAACAACTGCAGAGCAGTATTTCCCGATCACTCATGTTTCTTAGTACAGGGAAATATAGTGTCTATTTAACACTCATTAATGAAATTGGAGCAGGCATATTGAACTGGATATGTTTCAAATATTCACTCTTGCTGTATCCTGAAAATGTCAATTGAATTAAAACAAGCAGACAAGTAGACAATTTTTGCTCTTAGAGATGGGGCAGTTGGAAGCCTTTACATACAAGTACCAGTTCTTACTCACCTGGCCAGGTCTACTGATGTAAGTGGCTTTATTTCAATGAACAAAAACTGTGGGATCAAAATTCTTATCAATGAGTAACTTTATTCAGTTTCATATGATACATTTTAACTCCACCATGTAAACTGTCAACTTTACATTGCCTGAACATCTACTACCAACAGCTTTGCATGCAGAAACTCTACCATCTCTTGCAGTAGCATGTTTAATATATGAAGATAATTTTAAAATCCAGCTGTCTAACACAAGTTTAGACACATGATACTTTGTTCCTGTTACAAGCAGGAACAAAGAGCAAATGAGGTGCCTTTAGACAATGTCCAGCTGTATTCATCATTGTACGGATTAAGATCACAAAGATTGTAAGTGATCCATATTCAGTCATCTCCTGCCTAAAGACTCTATCATTCACAAAACATCAATACTGATTTATAGACACAGCATGCAAGTCAGAGTGAACCATGCATAACATAAAACATTAAAAAAAGCAAATGGAAAGAGTAAGCAGACATTATATCAAAGGGTTTCACACATGGAGGAAATGCAAGCAATGGCAAACAGTACAATTAAAAAAATAAATTTAACACCTTTCAAGTTTATCTGAGCATGCCACCACCACGAAATGCAACTTTTCACTCACCAAAGTAGAGTTATGTGAAGCATCACCTGAGACCTCGGGTGTTCTTGTGCTGTTTGGAAGTCTGTGAGGGTTACGAGCTATCGCTTGGCACCAGCCCAACATTTTCTCCTTCCACTTATCCCTTCTCAATTTCTGAAATTCTGAAAATAATTTAGATTCCCTGAAACATTGACACTTTGAATTCATTGTGTGCATGTCTCTGGATGCATGCCTTTAAAAACAGATTTTAAGTTATATCTGAGCAAGCTAATAAACATATTTTTAAAAGAACATATTTTTCCAAAGTATTCCAAAGTGCTAAACCATAAAGGTTAGAAAGGAGTCATGCAGTTTCAGCACAGCTTACATGCATTAATACTATTTTAGTGTCAGCAAATACAGTGCTTTCTCTCCACCTTAAGTCTTCAAGCTGTAACTTTTATTTAAAAAGTGTTATTTTAAAGGGATTTTATTACACAACACCTCTGAGACCAGCACCATCCCCAAAACTATGTAACATTTGGATACAAACCACCACATTCACTGTAAAAAGTAGAAACAGCCCTAAAGCAGCAGCAGATACTAGATACAAAGAAACAGTGTGAAAACACACAAACCTGTATGTACCCATGCCCAGACACTCCAGAACACCTGGCTCATCCTGAACTGCTGTGCTAGGATGTATTGTAAATAACAAAAACTACTGTAGGCACACCAGAAATAAACAGTATGTGCCAACTGCAAATTGCCTCAAATTTACTTTTAGTTTGTAACAATGACAAAATACCCTTTAAGTAACACTACTATTCTGGAAATGCAGCACTAGTAAAGCATGCTATTAAGTGTAAGAAACCTTCATAAGTATGTTTCGAATTTCACAATCTGTTTTTTCCCCAACTGAAGTTGGCAATGGACATATTCAGTGCAAAACTTCGCTAATTAATTACAAAAAACCAACTCTGAGGAATTTTATTATAAACATCTGAAGCAATTTCTAATCTGGTTGTTTATAACTTACTGTAATTTAAAATGTGTTATTCTGTAGAATCATGAAACATAATAAACAGAAAGATTAACCTACCAGACTGAGTGCCTAGTACTCCAAATAAGGGTAGCAATAGACTGAATAAAACTGGAACATAAATACAATCATGCTAAACACCTCCCATGGCATTATGCAGCATCACTGAATATTAGGCACTTGTAACTTAAGTTTATTTTTTCTGCAATACATCTACATGCAGGACAAAAATTATGCACATATTTACAGCAGATTTCCAGGTTCTGAGTCTGACAAACTACAGCCCCTTTCTGAAAAGTAACATCTCTACCTTTTCCACACTTAACCATTAATATATAGTTTTCCAAGTATGAAATGCTCAAAGCTGTATTTCCCACACAAC
Organism: Mixornis gularis; assembly: GCA_003546035.1. Taxonomy (NCBI): domain Eukaryota; kingdom Metazoa; phylum Chordata; class Aves; order Passeriformes; family Timaliidae; genus Mixornis; species Mixornis gularis. Next base: position 111,770 of record QVAJ01000065.1, on the reverse strand, counting down.
CTCATGGAACTGACAGGAATGAGTGGAAATTAGCTTTAGTTTTATTGCACCGGAGATGATTAGGTGAGTGAGACAACAGATAACTGGTTTTTACAATTTTTTGTTCTCTTGAAATCTTAACATGAGATACAGAATCATGCTCAGTAAGTGATCAATCCTTTCTATAATGCCTGTACCTGTGAAGCAAGAAATCATCTGAATATAGGTACAGTCCTATTCTGGTCTTTTTAGTGTGCAGAACCCTTTGGAAGATTTGCAATTCTTCTTTTTTTGCCGTGAGCAATCAAAATGACTGCCACTGTCCAGATCATAACTGAAAGAAGGACTCTGCTCTTACTCATACACGTGAAGAACCACCACAAATGAATTTCCTGAAAACACCTTAATTCATTATCTTTTTATTCGTAAAAAAATAGAAAAATTACTTTATTCATATTTTTTAAGGCAAGAAAATTTTTATTTATAATTTAGCCAAGCAAAGGGACACACAATTATTGTTCATCTTGTACAGTATCAATGCTGAAAAAAAAAAGGGGGGGGTTAGGGGGTTATGGATGATGTACTAAAAATTAGCCAGTTGTATGAAATAAAAGTGTAATATCTCTTAAAGAAGTTCACAAATCTAGCAAAAGAAAAGAACCGATATGCTTAATTCAGGAGCAAAATCAGATTTAGGTAACAAAGGCTATGCTTTTTCAGTCCTTGCCACAATCTAACTGCTATCACAGAACAGCAGGAAATTGAACACAAAATACACTGTCCTTTATCTAAGCTAAGTTTTGTTCTCTGTGTTCAAAGATTCCCAACAGCAATCAAAGTGATGGTATTTGTCCAGCTGCATGATTTGGCAGACCATCAAAATATTCCAGGAGCAGAGCTACAGGAATACTGAAATACAAATAGCCTTCAATGCTGAGCTCTGCTGAGATAAATACAGTCACTGTTATTCATTATGTATCTCTTGTCTGAGTCTTACCAAGCCATGACTTCTAATCAATTAATCTAATTTAAATAAAATGACAAATTGATGGGCTGGATGCAGTAGAAATCTCTGACAGCTTCTGCTATTGCTGTGTCAGAAGTAAACCATTGGCTTTTCTTAGCCAGCCTGCTGTGTTTCACAAGGACAAGTCAGCGTAGCCACAGCATAATAACATGATGACACTAAAACATTCTACAAATAAGAAGCTCAACCTCAGGTTTTAAAATTACTTTTATATTAAAAAATAAATAAATTCATATTAKAATATATGTGATTGTATCAACAGCTATAAAAGTACAGTAACATCTTAGTGCTGCGGTGGTTCACTACTGGTTCTCTCAAGTCGGGGGAAAAAAATTACTTTCCAAATACAAATGTGATAATTACCTGCAAAATTTTATATCAGAAGTGCTGAGTACCTTCCGCCACTCCAAACAGAGGACTAATTTTTTTAGTCCAGTTTTGAATTAAAATAGCATGAAAGGCCATCAAGCTAGGGAAATCTTATCTTCCTGACTGATACCTGCAGCAACCAACTAAAGTACCTGTATAATACTTAATAAAATACCTAATGTTCTAGCCTCATTAAAAACAATGCAGAGACAAACAGAAAGCAAGCACACGTGCCCAAAATTTATTGACACCTAGAATGATGGCACCAATCAAGACTATAATGGTACCAGCTTTCCTGTATAGCTACTGGAGATACACAATCAAACATCCTGGCATTAAGTGTATGTAAGACTCTGAATTCAAACACGTCATGTTTATTAATGACTGATTTCAGAAGTGCTTCTAGGGCACTACTGGAAGAGTAAACCCAATTATGCACATCCAAATGCCCTTCCCTACCTCTAAAGGAAAAACAGAATTGTCATTTAACTTAGCTATGCAGCTCTTTCAAAATATCGCCACAGAATCAGCACCTCTCTCTAGAGTATTAGACATTATATTATAACCAAGTTTTTTGAATTTCTAGTTTGTTTAAATTTGCAAAATGTCAACTATAGCATATTCTTAAATTAATACCGACATTAACTAATCAATTTTCGAAATTACTTTGATGGTCCTGTACCATGATTAACCATATAATTATTTCCAACTAAATCCAGCCTTTGTCGATTTGTTCTTTTCTCTTTTACTACTAATATGTATTTTAGGTTGTCCTTAATCCTTTAAGACTTTGATTCTTTTTTGTTGCAACTAAGGATGCAAACTTCACTTATTCATTCGAACAATTCAATCACTGAAAATAAATAAATTTAAGATGACTGGTACAAAAATTATTGTACCTAATATTGTTTTGTTTAACCACTCCATAACTACTATGCCCAAAGCATGACAAGAAAACTCTAAAAGTTTTCAAAGAAAATAGACTTTTGGGCAGCTAACGATTTAAAATTTGTGGGTATGTTTGCCTTCATAGTCATATTTGGTCCCCCCCCCCCCAAGGAAGAGTATCCCTTTTGTAAAGCAGAATGCAATTTTAAATCACTCAAGGCTCTTTCACACCAACAGAGTTTCCTCCCCCATGGTAAATTTTTAGCATTGTAATTACACCATTTTGCAGTTGTGAAGACTTCAGGAATAAAATGTTGAGAAATGTGTATTTATGGCAACTGATTTAATGTTTTAAAACCCCCCAACTTTTATATGTTTAGATACTGTATAAAAGTCTGTATTTGCTGAAGCAGTTTTTTAACTATTTTCATAAGCAACCTCTATTCCATCCTCTAATATGACTGTGCTTTCTAAAAGGTTCTTGCTGTTAATATCACAGGTACTCTTCAAAGGAATGCTTTGCTTATCCAAGGAAAAACACCTCTGTTCAATTTTTCTCAGACCCTCAATAAGCAATGCAACTATATGTGCTACTGCTGAACGTGAGCAATGAAAGGGTGCCTTAACCCCTCCCTCAGGACCTCTCCATGTAAATTCCAGATGCATCAGACTCCCAAGCAGAAAGGACAACAGCCTTGATAAGAACATGGAGTTGAGAACAAGAACAAAGTACATTTTTGCTTTGTGAGTTTGCATATATTTAACCATACATGACTGCCAAGCAGCTTAAATCAAAGCTTCAATCAACAATAAAAGACATGACTGGTAAATGCACCTGATAAACCATACCCAGCACTTGGCAGAAGACAACTCCTTAGGGAAGATACAGAAATAGCAGAAAATGTTCAAATGCAAAAATCCACAAAGCTAAAGCATTAACTACCTCATGAAGTTATGCATGCAGTTATCCAAATGTACAGGGCATAAGAAGTAACAGTAGGTCTTTAAGGGACTTTGTTCGGCTTATGCAAAACTAAAAGATATTTCTTAATGTTTCTTCCCATTCTTATGTGGTTTATTTACAGAAGAAAAAGGGTATATTTATGCTGTAAAATCAATTCCACTTTAAATCAAGCAGAGCTCACTATTGAAATACAGTAAGACAAAGACAGAAGTAAWTTTTTTTTAGAAGCCCGATAAAGGTTAAATTCCCAAAAGACATAATTTAACCATTAAACACCGCTGTATCGGAGGATAGATAACCAATACTAAATTTAAGCTAACTTTTATGAAAAAGAGAAAATCAGATTTCATTGAAATACCAGAATTACACATACCAAAATGTGCTTAAGACCTTACTTGGTCCCACAGAAGAACTATCTCCCCTTTGTCAGAAAAGCATTTTTAACAGAAGCTTTTCTGTCAAATACAAAGTTCTGGGCAGCCATAAACCATCTTCTGCTGACAACCCTAAACATAGAAAGCTCCTGCTTGTGAGCAATTCAGATGTTGCTCCTGTGAGGTCAGTCATATAGAACCCACACTAGACAGTGGTAATCACTGCTGGAAAGAAGGGCTTATCCTCTTGCTTAGATATCATTGCTCGTTGTAACACAATCCGTAACAACTCCAGAGCAGGACAGGCCACTCACTGCTACTTTATCTTTGCTGGTCTCTTCAATTTTTCTTACCACACTTCAGATGGTTTTCAGAATCTCTTTTAGGGTCCACAGCCATCATTAGCCATCATTAGTCATTTGCCCTCATATTCTAGTATATAACTGTATAAAACATAACTGCTGAATTGGTTTCTGGGTGCAAGTAGCCAATGTTTATTTTTAATAATCAGTGTGTGCAAGAAATCTACTCCTGGTTAGGGTGACCTAATCGCAGCCTTCCAGTAGCTGAAGGGAGCCTACAAGAAAAATGGAGAGGGCTTTTTTACAAGTAGTTAGAGGACAAGAGGGAATAGCTTCACACAGAACAAAAGTAGGTTTATATCGGACATTAAGAGAAATTCTTTACTGTGAGGGTGGTGAGGCACTGGAACAGGTTTCCCAGGTAAGCAGCAGATGGCCCATTCCTGGAAGTGTTCAAGGCCAGGCTGGATGGAGCTCTGAGAAATCTGGTCTAATGGAAAATGTCCCTGCCCATGGCAGCTGGGTTGGGTCTAGAAGATCTTTAAGGTCCCTTCCAACCCCAACCATTCAGTGATTAGTGAGAATTATAGCTATATCCACCAATACAAATCTGTGCATATTCTGTGACCAATCAACATCCTTAAATATTARTGATATTAAATGTCATTGAATGGTAGTTGGTAGAAAATTCAGGGCCACCCCCGGAAACTGAGATGCGGAAACTGAGGTGCAGCTATTTTCTTCTAAAAACTAAAGACCTGAATTCAAATTATTTAGAAGGTGAAATTTGATATTCTGTTGGAAGGTATTTAGAACACTTACTGAAGTTAAGTTGTATGCATTATAATAAAGAAAATTCTGCTAAATATTCCGAAGAAGACTTCCGTTGTCATCAACGGTATACCACCTAGTGAGTTGACAGGAGAACCAAATGTGTAATGAAAACTTGTGACAGATTTACTAAAGGAGAAGATTTGGAATCCTTTTTAATAAAGATTAAATAAGCCTATTAAAGAGCTGTTCCCCACTAAACTAACTGAAATACACTCTATTGCATGTACCTCTTTTTCATACTGCCCCCTTCTAGCAGAAATTGTGACCATGACTTATGATCTGACCTCCACTAGTAGAAAACCATGACAGGTGGCCTATTCAGGGTTTTTCAGGATAAACGGATTTAAGTTATAAATAATTACTGGCCTACTGGCCTAATGCTGCAGTTACTGGTAACAGCTTAAATAGCTAGTCCCTTATATAAGTAAAGATTATGTTAACCTAAAAGCTAATAATTATGTGAATAAGCATTTGAATAATATTAGTTTGATAATTTTTGACCAAAATTTCCAGAAAACAAATACAAAAGTAGGACTTAGAAGTGAGTGCATGGGAACAAAAGTATGATTCAAAAAGCTGAAATAATGTTTTTTCAAATGGGGTTCTCATTAGACAATAATAATGGTGGCACAATTATTGTAAGCAATTATACTTGTTGCTCTGGTTGCTGTCAAAAAGTAACTTGGAGAAACTGAGCAGGGAAAAAAAAAAAGTTGAAGGATTATGATGCAGTCCTTCTAGTTTTTATGTTTGTAGTTGGGAAATAAACAGAAAACTTTTGCTGAATAGATAATAAATCTGGAGAGGTACAAGAAGAATGGATGAATATCAGTATGGCCCTCTAAACTTAAATTAGTGGGATTCTTAAAAGTGTCTTCCAATAGTTTTAAATCAACCCTGAACCTAATTTATTACAATGCCAGACCATAATGGCTTACTAATTATTTTCCATAGAGAAAATTGGGGTTTGCTTCTTTGTGAGATGAAAGCAATGCAGTATATGCAGTTAAAACCACAACTCACACAGCTGTCAGCAAGCTAAGATTCGCACAGACCATATACATGTCAGTTATAATATGCCATTCCTCAAAAAGCATTTTTAAAAAATTAAAGATGTAGTATTTGTTGTGTTTGCTAATTAAAGTTTAAAACTAGACACAGCATCAGTTTCTCTCTTCTATTTAAAAATAACACTAAGCACAATTTTAGTATCCACCCCCTTGCAAGTCTTTCCAAAGAACCTCGAAGAAAGATGACATTGGCGAGGATACTGATGAAATATAAAGTTATAAAACTGAAATCTTGATTGTACAGCAGAAAACAAACACAGTGCTTGATGGCACAGCATTGCTCCCTGGTTCCCTTTAGTGACTTGGTGAACACAAAGATTTCTAACTCTGTGGTGGCTGAGGTGCAGCAGCTCAGGCAGCCGAGTTTCATCCAGACGGTTTGATCTCTACCTCTGACAACACTGCTCTGACTTTGCTACCACTCATGCTGCTTTCTACTAGGTTACACTGAACCCTGGTGCTGAAACTGGGACAGGAGTTTGCAGCACAGCATGGCACAGAGATGCCCACGCAGGTGTGCAACACTCCTTCATGCAGTCCCATACAAAGGCCCTGTTCCCAAAACCTGTTTAGGTGCTCTACTGAAGGGCAGCTCCACGGTTAAGCCATAAGCCTTGCCCTCATAACAGCTTTCAATTACTTGTCCCTTCTACAGCTGGGGTTTAAAAGAGACAAGCCTTAGCTTTCCTAAGGTATCTTACACCACTGATGACAATGCAATTGCAACACATAGTCCAGACATGGACACTGGGATTGAGGGCAACCTCAGCAGGTTTGCCAACACCACCAAGGTGTGTAGTTCTGTCAACACACTGGAGGGAAGAGATGCCATCCATGGGAGCTTGTCAGGCTTGAGGTGGGCATTTGTGAACCTCATGTTCAACAAGGCCAAGTGCAAGGTCCTGCACCTCTGTTGGGACAATCCCAAGAAAAAACACAGGCTGAGCAGAGATTGAGACAAACCCTAGAGAAAAGGACTTGGGAATGCTGGTGGACAAAAAGCTCAACACAACCTGGTAAAATGCACTGGGAGCTCAGAAAGCAACCACATCCTGGGCTGCATCCAGATCAGCATGGCCAGCAGGCCAAGGGAGGGGATTCTGCCCCTCTGCTCTGCCCTTGTGAGACCCACCTGGACGGCTGCATCCAGCTCACACAGGAAAGATGTGCACCTGTTAGAACAAATGAAGTTGATCACAGGGCTGAAGCACCTCTCCCATGAAGACAGGCTCACAGGGAGTTCGATCTGTTCAGCCTGGARAAGCTTCAAAGGAGATCTTGAAGCAACCTTCCAGTACCTAATGGGAGCCTACAGGAGAGCTGGGGAGGGACTTCTTAAAAGACCACGTACTGATATGACAAAGGGTAATGGCCTTAAGCTGAAGAAGGGCAGGTATAGATTAGATATTAGAAAAAAAATCTCTGCTGCGGGGATGGTGAGGCACTGGAACCAGGTGTCCAGAGAGGTTATGATGTCCTATCCCTGGGAGTATTGAAGGCCAGCCTGGATGAGGCTCCGAGTAATCTGGTCCAGAGGAAGATTTGCTGCCTGTGGCAGAAGGCTGGAAGTAGGTGATCTTTAAGGTTCCTTCCAATCCAAAGCATTCTGGGATTCTGTAACCTGTACTAAATGCCTCCTCAAGGGTAACCATGTTTTTGAATCAACGAGATCTGGAATCAAAGCCTTCCCATGGCCCTGATGTAGTTCACTGCCACAGAATCTGTCTTGTGCATAAGTACTTGCCCCAGCTGGCTGTTTTTTCAGCTTTCTTTTTTTTTCCCAATGCACTATTATTCTCCCTGTTTTCTGAAAACTTCTCACTTTTCATTTACTAACTCTGGCTTCTTCTGCCTTCGGCACTAATCAGTGTATACTTTTTGTTTAAATCACTAGAATATATAGCATTTGTCCAATATAAAATAGTTTCTTGAGCTGGTACACAGGCTATACCTTCTTTCTTTGGCTTCTCAGTTCCGTAAAGTTCAAATTTTATTCATTTAGATACTTAGATGTTTTACACTATATTCAGACATATTTATTTCTTTAAGCTTCTATTAAGGTGTGTACTATTTTGACAGTTAGCTCTCTGTTATACCATTTCTTTTCATATATATGTACTTCTCTAATCACAGTGTTTTTACATCTTTTACATCTTTCTCATTTGAAGCAAACGAGTAACGTACCATTCTAGCGCTTGCTTTTTAATTATCTTCAGAAAAATAAATAAACTAAAAGAATTTTTTGAAAGAGTTATATAAAATAATAAATAAAAATGCCACCAATAAAATTCTTGCAAGATAGTAGAACCAACATACTTATAAAATTAAATATGCATTTAGACGAGCACATCTGCAAAACATTACAACTTGAACAAATAATTTTCACTACATTATCACAGGACTTGTTTACACTTTTGAAATAGATGCCATGCTACAAGGCTCAAGAAGCTAGCTGGAGTTCCCAAAGCCATTCCATTCTCTTCCTCAAATGCATGAGTGGATTGAGAACACACACTTAGCAAGCACTAGGCTCAATGGATAAGATTTCACTAAGGACCCTTCTTCTATATATAGCTTCACAGAAAATAAGCATGCTCCAGGAAACACAAAATAATGGAAAACAGAGATGAATGCAAAAGCACATGTAGGTAGTTGGCCTATATTCAACTTCAACACTTAATTAGAAAGCTAAGCAGAGAAAAACTAACTTTGAAAGTAAAAACTGTATTTAACCTCAGGCCACCCACCCACAAAACCAGGGAGTATTTCAAGAAGCTCCTAAGAGGAAAAGAAATGTACTGGTGAAAATTATTACATACAGACTATTGTTGTTGCTACTGAAGTACTCATTTTAAGAGACTCCAAGCACAAAAGGAAGAGCCCAACCTCCCTCTCAGCTTAGGCAATAACTGGGATACAGCAAATCCAGGTCAGGCCCCTGATAACTGAGTAGAAGGCAGTGGGAAGAAGCAAAAGATAAATAGCAAAGTGCAAACAAGATACTCAAACACTGGGATCAGACACACTCATCTGTGATGTGAAAACTGGAAAAATGAAACACTGAGCATGCAATAAAGCAAAGCACCTTAGGAGTCCTATAGCCGAACATGCAATTGGTGAAGGACAGTCTTGTTAATCTCATGTCCATGCAGAAGTTGTGTCACATTTTGAAGCATCAGGATGCCCCCAGACCATCAGAGGAGATGCACTGGCATGTTTACAATGACAACCCATTTCCCTGTGCCAACACAAAGCACTACGATATGGTGTGGTCAGGATGTGACAGGCTATTTTCAGACACAAAATATATTGATTCCCTGCACAAGTATTTACTTAAGTCTTTACTGACAACCCATGGGACTCTGATTTGCATAGAGAATTACCAGTTGTTGTTATTACAAATATTACATAAGGCATTTTTTATGCCTTATGTTTCCTGCACTGCAAAAATATACAAAAATATACCTCCAGCTGATGTCTAAGATGATAAAAACAAGTAAAACATATAGTTTCATTTTTTTTGTTTCTCTTTAAAAATGACATTTAAATATGAGTTCCATCATAAGACAGAAAGAAATATGTCTTTTAATTATCATCTATGTAAAATTTCATCCCAAAAAGTTGTTTGTTTTTTTTTCCCAGCAAGTAAAAGCCCACGACTTCAAAATAGAATGAACACAACAGCTCAAAACTGCTTTTCAGCAGAGCAGAAGCTTTACTACGGAAGGATTTCCATACAGTTTTACAGAAAGAACCCTACAGTCCCTCAATTTACAAGAGTATCAAAGAAGTTCTGGAACAGAAGCAATAGTGGGAATTAAAACACATTTTGCTTCATGTAAGCTCAGTACAGCTATGAAGAAGCATGGTATCAAAAGTGTGAAAATTACACATTCTTTTTTCATCTGCCACTGAAGTGCTCCCATGCTGGAGTACTAGAATGTACACTGCTCATATTCAGAGATTGGTAAAACCAAACCAAGACTCCCTGGTAGGTGACAAGCAAGATACTGGATCCTTATTCCCAGCAACTGTGCCCCACTGACTTTTTTTGCCATTTCTGTATTCTTCTAGTTTGTGACTGTTTAGCTAAAAACAATAGTTCTTGGAGAGAAATCTATTAGGATCTTTTAGACATTTCTGAGCTACTTACAGCAGTAATACATTGTTATCACTAAAAACCTGTCCAGCAGATTTTGCACCAATTATATCACAGAATCACAGAATATGCTGAGTTGGAGAGGACCCACAAAGACCATTGAGTCCAACTCCCAGCCCTGCACAGGAACATCCCCAAGTCCCACCATGTGCCCGAGAGTATTGTCCAAACACTTCTTGAACTTTGTATCAAGAATAGCTAAACTACATAATTCTAACAAAATAATTATGATAAAAACATTGCATGATGAGTCACCACAGACCTATTGTTGTCACAGACCTAAATTTCAGACATACACAAATCTAAATATAGAGTATTTCTAAATATTTATGCTGGAAAATCTAGTTTTTCACAAGTTTATTGATATTAAGATATCAATAAACTCTACTTACTGTTTGTTTTATAATGGGGAATCTCAGGTTAACAAAAGATTGGTTTCATTCTGAACATTTGAAATAGTTTTGCTTGACAGTACTGCTTGCTAATAGTGAGCCATAACTATATTTACAATGAACAAAAGCTATAAGTAAATTTTAATTTATTCTGGCCTATTGCATCATAGGGTTTTGATCAGTTAGAACTCACATAGAGATGAAACCCGGCCTTGACTCTTTGGCTTCACACAAGAAGTGAAGGTTGTCTAAGCAATTCATGCTGTCACTACCTTTAGAAAAAACAGCATTAATTGTCTTCAAAATAATTAAGCCAGGCACCTTCAGAATGAGCTAAATCTAAAATGAAACAGATAACCATAAGGTAATAGGAAACTACAGGCAGAATACTAATAAGGTAAATCCTGCTTCTTTGACCCCTTACAGTTCTTGGTGGAAAGTCAACAGTATAATGAACAAAGAATAGAAATTACTATTTACCTGGACTCTCAAAGAACTTTAGGTCATACCTTCCTGAAAAAGATGTTTAAGTAAGTAATCACAGCCATTATACAAAGTTCTGTGTCAGACAAAAATGCGTGCCAGTTGAGCAACAGTAGGCCGGAACAGGAATATATGAGCTATTTCTGTGTGAAGAGGTGTTCAAGGTTTTACCGTAGGGTTTTTCTATTTTAAACATTAGGAATTCTTGCTTGAGGAAAGTTGCAGAAGCTGACAAGGCAAATGATAAGCAGAGAAAAACATCAATGTTATAACAGATTATTATACACGCAGTGTAACTTCATTAATAGGATCACATGCTGCTTTTCCTTGCATTACTTCATACTCAAAGTGAAAAATAATCACTTCACAGAAAACAGAAAAAACTCCATTACACAAAACCATGTTTACTATACTGTTCAGGTCCTTCTTCAAAAGATGAATTTCGATTTCCTCACAGGTTTTAGTATGCCCTTAATCAACACTGAGAAAACTCTCCTTTAACCACATGCCCCTTACCATACAGGTTACAAATTACTTGTGCCTCTGACACAGCCACAGATTTGGTGACAGAGACAGCTTAGCTCCAAACACCTACTTTTGCTGATGTATGATAGGACTGCAGACATTGGTTCAAGGCCTGGAGGTAGCTGAGGTGTGAAATAGATATTAACTAACACCACATACAAGCTGACTTCTGAAAAGCCACAGGAGCACTGCCCTTCTCAGGAGCCACAGCCTGCAAAGGCTTGTTAGCAAAGCCATGGCAAGAACACGTGAAGACAGCTGGGGCCACACTGCACCTGAGCAAAACAAATCTGAAACTTGAGGACCAGAAGATTTTATGAAAGGATGCCCAAGCATTCCTGTATCTGTGTTTTTATTCCAATGAAAAACTTATTGCTTCCTAAGTTAGCATACATGAGTTTTAAAACTTCACAGAAATCATATAGGTGACAGCTCAGAATTAAACTTCTTTCATTGTTCTGATTCTTCTGAAATACAGGTGCCTACCTGTTTCCATTCCTGTACACCTTCTAAGGGAAAATGCTCCTAATAATTACTTCTTCAGGATTTATGCAGTGAGCAACCTTTACTAGGACTGGATGGAATGAGAATTAGGAAGGAAAATTTCCTCCCTGAAGTATTCTCCCTCTTTGGCTCTTCTACTGGAAAAAAATATATTGACATTTATTCTTTTATGACTTTTTCATTAATGTTAAGCACTCATTTTAAACTTGTGACATCCATAAACTTAATTTGTGAGGTCTTTCATAGATATGTGGCTTGTTTTTCACCTCTGCAACACATGGTATTTTATTTTACAAGGAAGGAGAATAAAACCTGCCTCACAATAACATTCATATCTTTCCAATCCTATCATAACCAGAGGCGAAAGCAGTCCTATCCATAATTTACAGATCTTAAGGGGGCTGATAGGCCTGGAGTTTTTTGCACCAACAGCTTTGCCCTTGCCAATGTACAATGTGTCATTAAAAGACCTGACTGAAGCTGTCAGGAATCCTTCATTCACTAGTAAAAATTTAAAGCTTTGTAGCTTTCAAACCTTGTTAATCCCTAATTCTAGGTGGAAAACTTGGCAACAACCCTTAACATCATGTACCTTCCTCAGCTATCTAGTTGCACTAGATCCCTGAATTGTTAACTGGCTTTGTTCTCTCCGAACAGTTTTGCAGACAGTAAGGAACATATGGGCTTAATTATTTAAGGATTTCTAAGAGTTTGGAAAAAATAGAAATCTCATATTTCAAGATTATATTTCACCTAATTAAGCAAAAACAGTTTATTTGTTTCAAGAACTGACTCCATGAAATCTGTCATGCCCTGAATTTCAAGGATTGCATGAGTAGGACATTTGACTGAATGAATTTGACAAAACCCATGGGAACACAGCTGGTGATTTTACAGCAGCTTTTGAAGGCAATGAAAAGTGTAAACTTCATCACCTGTATCACATCCTACAATTTATGTTTCACATAGAAGACAAACATCTGCTCCAGAAATTWAAAAAAAAAAAAAAGAGAGAGGAAAAAAAACCCCACAGTAAAGTTCATCGAGATATTTCTCAGTTTAGCAGGAGAAATGAAGCCAGTAACAAATCTGAATAGTCTCTAGCATCAATAACTTTTAAAGACAAAACAAATCCAGTAATTTTTAAGCAAGTTTAGTGTTCTGCACTGAAACAAAAAAATATCCCACAAAAGACTCAAAGAAACACTAGTTTCCAAGACAATACTTTCATGGTCTAATATTTTTTTGGTAGTCATCAAATAATACCATATATTATAATCTTCAGAGAGCGTCACTTTAAGTAAACTAATATACCCATATAAATGTACCTTCTCCTGTCTTTACACTCAATTTCAGCTCATCTTAAAAAAGTATTTTCAATCACTAAATCTTTTTAGGGGGAAATGATTGCATTCATAATTTTCTGTGAATTGGCATTTCTACTAGTGTTTTAGCCATGGATCAGGTCAACTTGATAGCCTCTCATTTGACACACCTTCTTTATTTCAAACATCAAAAACAGATAATGCTGATTTTTAAAAGTTACTTGGCCTCTCTACCATAATGGCAATCAAGAGCTCACTGCCTCGTTTCAATGACATTTGAAGAACCATGAATTTTAACAAAATAAATAATTGCATTTATGCAATGTATGTTAAAGAATTTGAAGGCACTTGTATCACAAGGAGACACTAGGACTTCTTGCCTTAGCACACTTTTGACCAAATAATTTGATATTCCATCTGCTATAACCACAAGACTCAGCAAGTCCAGTTTGCCTGATACATGGTAACCCTCTTTTTATAGAGGGACTGGAAGTAAATACAGCGTAGAAGGCATAGCATTCTAGATATTAGAAGAATCATCAGTCTTACATGTTGTGATGCTTCTTCACGGCCACAGAATCATAGAAATCATTTAGGTTGGAAAACCCTCTGAGGTCATAAAGTCCAACTATTAACCCAGCACTGCCAAGTGCACTACTAAATCACATCCCCAAGCACCACATCTACATGTCCATCCTTTAAATACCTGCAGAGATGCAACCCCTTTGTTGGGCAGCCTGTCCCAGTGTTTGATTAGCCATTTAGTAAAGAAGTTTTTCCTAATATCCAATCTAAACCTCCCTGGGAGCAACTTGAGGCAATTTCCACCGGTTCTGTCATGTGTTACTTGGGGAAAGAAACTGATCTTCACCTCAGTACAACTTCTTTCCAGGCTCCTCCCGAGCCTCCCTTCCTCCAGACTAATTAACCCCAGCGCCCTCAGTCGCTCCTCCTAAGATTTGTGCTCCAGACCATTCACCAGSTCTTCTGCCCTTCTCTGGAGACACTCAGTGTCTTTCCTGTAGTAAGGAGCCCAGAACTGAACACAGGATTTGAGGCGCAGCCTCACCAGTGCCCAGTACAGGGGAACCATCACTGCCCTGGTCCTGCTGGCCACACTATTGCTGATACAGTGTCTCAGAAACAGAGAAGATCAGAAATCAACCCACAATATAAAATATAACACCTCTTGTGGGTTAATTCAGACYATCATAATAAAATTATTAGCTAAAGCTGAGATTCAGAAAGCATTGAATTGTAAATGTYTCTCTTTTTTTCAGACAGTGTTAGTTTTTTTGGAACATGTAGCTTTTGAGCCGATACTCAATACCTACCCATCATTCTAYTGAAATCCTTTAACTCAAGCTTTAAACCCCTGAAGTAACAAAATACAGTTTCTTGAGGTAAATTCTTTCAATAAATTCAATTCCAGCAGACAAAGAGTGACATTCTGCAAGGAAAGCACAGCTTTGGTGAAGAGAAACTTAGATTAGAAATTAAGAACAAGTTGAAATCTGGCCTGGAAAATACATACTTGGCCAACAGGCCCAGCTGTAAAAAAAATGAGGAATGGTCAGGAATAGTATATATGGTCAGACCTAATTACCTATCTCTCCCTTWTGTATAAGCTATGTTCTTCCTTACGGTCATGATTATGTCCACATATATGTTAGGAAGGAAGAAACCAAGTCTCCTAGGTGGGCACAGCACAATGACAATGGGAGAAAGATGTAACATTTCTGGTGGTGCACAGTGAAGAAAAAARTAACCAGGGCTAAAGAGAACCCTGTTTCTTGGGCACATTTAGGAATAGTATGCTCAGTTCTGTAAGGCAATTTTTTATACATACTAGAATTATAAATGCACTTCAGTACTTCAGAGATTTACAGATGCATAAAACATTACCAAACATTTTATAAGTAATGGAGTAATATTAAATTGAGGAGGAAAGCTACAAAACTTGTCCAAAAGTGCAGAGGTGTGTACTTTTTCACTTAGTGTTCAATTTAGTACATGACTTCTGTGGTGATCCTCTATAACTCTCTATASAGGATTTATTTCATATTTTCTCAGCAGTAGATGAAGATTGCTGAAAATACAATCCGTAACACACAACTT
Source organism: Mixornis gularis (assembly GCA_003546035.1). Lineage (NCBI taxonomy): Eukaryota > Metazoa > Chordata > Aves > Passeriformes > Timaliidae > Mixornis > Mixornis gularis. The sequence goes on along the minus strand of QVAJ01000065.1, from coordinate 96,457 downwards.
TCAATCTGGTTTCAAATCTGGCATGCTGACAGCAACAAGCCAATCCTATAGTGAAATCCTAAGTGATTTTTTAAAAATCTCATACTTCCTCCCCTTGAGACAGTGCGCTACTGAAAGCATTCAGATGGCAAGTTGCTAGTTACATATCACAAAATAAACAGAAAGTTCAGTTACACTGCCATTTTTTTCTGATTAGAGGCAATAAAAATGGTGCTGCAGGTTCAGCATTTCTTTTTCACTGTTTGCTATGAAGTGTTGAATACCACATAAATTTTCCAAATGCAGATGTTGACAAATCAGCCCAGGCTTTGGAAAGAAACTCCTATCATTTCTTGCCTTATCCAAAAATACACAGCACATTGCAGAATGCTCTCTTTTCATATCTTTGCAATTCCACTCTTTTCCCCATAGATAAAAGTGTTTGGAATTTAATAAAGAAATATTAATTGCACACTAAAACCAGAATCCAGTCTATTTCTCTGCACCATGTCCTGTTTTTACTGTGCAATTAAAAGTAATGAGACGCAAATAAAAATTAAGTAGCTCGGGTGTAAGTGTAAAACTCGGTCAAATTAAACAACACTTGAGGCTGAAACGAGAGATTTGTGAAATAACAATAAATGATTGTGTGATAGATGATTGCATCATGGGTAATAGGTAAGGGCAAAGTCAAGTACAGACTGGAAAACCTACCAATGCAGTCACCCCTATACATGTAGGAACAATTGTAGGAGCACCTGTAAAATTGCTCCTATCTATACTGGCCTCATTAGAAAAGCTAAGCAAGTGGCTGAGAGGTACAGCAAGTACCATAAACTGTTTTACTTTAGTAAAAGTACKTTAACTATTTAGAGTAAAATTTTCACATATTTCTGTAGGTTGTTTTGTATGTTCTCTACTTACAACAGGATAATTCCATGTTGCTTTCACACAGTGATGTCAGTGGGGGAATTAAAGATGACAAAAAAAACAGGTAAAATTATCATCATCACAACTGCTATATAGCTTATTCATTCAAACAAAAAGCAAAACCTATGGATGCAAATAAATTCTTTTTAAAATTACTCAAAAATTAGTTTGATCATGTTAGCCTTTCACACAGTATCTTCCCCCTCTTCTCTAAATCCACCAGAAATTGTATGACGAAAGTCTGAAAGAATTGGGATTGTTCAGCCTGGCAAAGAGAAGGCTTCAGGTTGACCTAATTTGAGCCTTCCAGTATCTGAAGGGGGCCTACAGAAGAGATGGAGAGAGATTGTTTACAGTGACAGGACAAGAGGGAGTGAAAAAGACTGGGTTTAGATTAGGTATTAGGAAGAAATTATCTCCTGTGAGGATGGTGAAGCACTGGCACAGGTTGCCCAGAGTAGCTGTGGTTACCCCAGCCCTGGAGGTGTTCAAGTCCAGGTTGGATGGGGCTCTGAACAGCCTGGTCTAGTAGAATGTGTCCCTGCCAATAGCAGAGGGTTGGAACTAAATGATCTTTAATGTTCCTTCCAAACCAGGCCATTCTGTGATCCTTATTCTTACTATCTTACTGAAAACTACAAAAAGTACTACTTAAATTGCTTAACATACTTGACAGCTCCATCCTGTCCTTTAATAACACTCCAAACCCTCAAAAAACAGATGCACTGGTGAATGATTTATTTCCTTAAGATCACATCCTATACTGTTTCTGATTTTTCTTTTTAGTATGTTTTAAAAGCAAAGCAAATACTGAMACCAAGGGAAGACATGTTCACATAAAATCTTTGCAACAGTGTASCAAATGTTTTATTTGGAAGGTCTTCTGAGAGCTTCAACTATACACAAAGTACTGTATTCTGAAACATTAAATGCTGTAGCTCCAAACACAGAAAAACTGATCCACCAATATCTGGATATCTGGTTTGAAAAAAATGACATGTTTTTTAATAAAGCCACAGCTTGGAATTCAATGCAAAATCCACGGGTTTGKCAAACAAAAGGTCCCACAGACCTCAGACTGAAATTAGACAAACTGAAAAAATATGCAATCCCCTTTGATGATTATTTTTATTGACTCACACAATCTTTGGTTAACTCTCGTACAGTTCCATGTATCTAAAGAGAAYGGCCCCTTTTGGCAAAGTTAGTGACATGAAACAATTCTCCTGTAATTTCTAGTACCATCAACAGCTGCTGCTATCACTAGGATATGTCTCTACAATGACCTATCAGAGAAGTTCAGAAAGCAAGATGGTTTTAAAAGTTCAGTCCAACTCTGTAAGAATTTGCCTGCTTCCTAAATAAGCACACACAATCTGTAGCGAATGCAAATCTCAAGATTATCATGGTAAAATCAAGATCTTGGATTTCAGCACTCCTCCCCAGAAGGATCCATGAAGTTTTTAAATGCAAAAATTGCAAAGGCATTAATATTAACGATTTACCTTGTGCCAATCCAGACTGCTCAAAATAACTTCAGCTCACACGGACCTCAATAGGGGAGAAAACCTTCTCTAMACTAAGTACCTACTGGAAGTACCCATCACAGAAGGCTGCATGTCCAATAATTGCTTTTCAAATAGATACCCAAAGGTGGAGAGGAATTAGCAAAATGTGTCAACAAAAAACATAGCTTTTTTTTATTAATGCTTGTTTATTTTTGTTATTGTTGTTGTGGACTTTGTTGATGCTACTTTTTAAATCAAAACTGATTTTATTAGTCAGCCCTCATCAGATCAACACAATTCATCCTAATAGCCTCTTTATCACTATTTTGGCCATTGCTCGTATCAGTAAGTGTGTATCTTASAGGACAATATTCAATCTCAAACACATACAAGAAATGAAGAATTTCTAAACCCAAATGCCTTGTTTTTTATTTCAGTGTTGGGTAGTGGTTCCTATACTTTTATTTTATACAAGAAATTTTACTCATGATTCAAACACAAAAAAAAAACCAAAATCCAAGACAAAAAAGTAAAAAAAATCCTGAAACAGAATCAGAAGCTTCTAAATAGGTTATATCCTAGCAAGAAAGCYGAAACAAAGGGAAACAGCACTTGCAGAGTCCTCATGCTTGTCAGTTCACTAAAACTGACAGTGTTCAACCATAGAGAAATGAAAACAGAAGAATAATCTTCCTCTGAGCCACTGAAAGATATTTCAARAAGTTCACACATTGCTGACAGTGTTGCTCCATGCATAGGGGCATGGAGAAAATGTTTTCCACTTTAAAGCAACTAGTAAGAGCTGTATTCATAGGTTTTAATGAAGGGTTTCTTGAATCCTAAAACCTAACGGGCTCTTTACTAATATGTTTACATAAACAACAATATTTATACCATTACAATGGTAACATTATACAGAAATTTTACAATTAGCAGGGAACTTTACATACTCAATACCACYCCCAGGCATATCACGTTTTGCACAGCAGCTCACCTTCCTTTACTAGCAAAAACAAAAGCATATAAAATCAGGAATCTCCTCCCCCTACTGCTGATTTCTACCATCAAATCAACCAAGCAGGATCAGTTGCACAACCCTCTTCCAAGGAATGGAGAAACACTCAGCTGTTCACAATCACCTTTTTCTTTGCTTTAGAACAAACAAACGCTCAAGGCATATCTTGTTGGAAAATCAAAAATCCCCATAATAAGCTATATCAAAAAGAGGACAAGAAAGAAAACCGTATTTCCAGGAATAGAGGTMTCTCTTCTATGCCTTTGAGAAAGAAAAGGCAACAGTGGAAATCTGCATACCTCCTATGGTTTACCAGTAGCCTTACTGTGAGATGGTATTAAAACATATATTATGTAAGTACACTAATGTGGATAAGAGGGTTGCCTAACCTCTCAAGATAATTATATCTAATCTAGTTTCTTGGAAATATACTACGACAGACCAATTAGAGTAGATTCTCCCGGACTTTTCTGCTTGTAAAAAAATCCTTTCAATATACAATTCACATTTYTAACTATTTCTTCAACAAAGAGGTAAATGTATTCCAGAGTAACCTAGAAATGGAGAACTTAATATCCTTTGAAGCATTACTCTTTCCCTAGTTATTCAACTCTGTTCACAGTTTCTGGTTGTTAAATTCCAGCAAACATGAAGAGAAGTATATCTTGAGCACTGTTAGGCTTGGAGAACTTGTCTGCTGAACTCAGTTCATTACTTTCTAAAAAGGGAAAGAAAACACAACTACAAGTYAYGCCTYTACATAATAATAGAAGCCCCTYCAAATAACTATCACTATGCCAAAASCTYCGATTCYGAAAGGGATTTAGTACCCAAATGCCTGTCACAGAACTTAAAGGTGTTTTGGCACCAAAATATTTGGCTCATCTGAGCTTAACACTCACCAGTTCCTGAAAATTAGGTACAGTGACTAAACTCAGCAATSCACATTCAAATTACACCCTTTCATCTTCACTACTGCAGGTCCTCTTTACTCCTCTTATTTTTGTGTTACTATATTACCTTAACTTGGGTCTGTTGGGAGCACAGCATATCCTGGATACAAGGTGGCAAAATAACTGTCAACTCTGGCCAAAACTTCAGATTTTCCAAGTCTGGACCTTTGGKGAGGCCACAGAAGCTGCATTCTGTATTGGGTGGGCAAGCATTTTTCTTCTCTGATACTTCGTTCCATATTGACTGATTCCATGTTCGCACCATCAAACAGCCATACACTTCATTTGGAGCAGAAAAAATGAGCTGCTTTCACGAGTACATTAGAAGCAACAATGAATAATGAGTACAGTCCCATGAAGGATGAAACATGGCTAAAAGTGCACTTCATAAGCAGGAATGCTCAAGGCACAATAACAAAGCTGTTAACAAAAATCTGTCATACTTGCTATATTTAATGTAACAGTTACATAGCAATTGCTATGTTTTAATTAGTATTTACTGAAGATGGGATATAAATGAGAAAAGAAATTACTGTGTATTAAAACTACCAACTCAAAATGAAACCAACTAAACCCAAACAGCAGCAGCAACAAAAAATAAGAAATGGTTTTTTTCGTGATTTCTGCTGATTGCTTACACCAATACTTCAGTAATTACTGAAGATTCCCTTCATGTGCTTCACTAAAATCATGCTGTTGATCAGCAGTGGAATGAAGTCGTTTCTTGCTGCCATTGATTTCCAAAGACACTGATCAATAAACTTACTCCTTCATGTGTAGGGAAAAAGAAAGGAATCTTGTAAATTGTTTTAGGATTCACCATTTTTCAAAAGAGCCAATTATGATAGACCTTTTTTAACAATTATTATACAACAGGACTTCAACCTTTTGTGAAGGAACACAATATTCTTGAACTTGAAACCATTACTTTTCTCATCTGAAACACATTATTTTAACAAACACTGAACTTTATGGTTTTAATYCTTTTAATTAAGACAATAAGTAACTAACTGAATGTTTTAGTAGTAATGTGGCTTGACTTACACCTTGATACGTAAGAACATTTGAATTTTTAATAGAAAATAAGAATCCTTATAAAGAACAGGCAMAAGCAACAAATTCACTAAGCCTCTGCTTAGGATAAAGACTTTGGATTGTAATCATATAAATACACATTCACATGTAAGAAGGAATAACAGATCTTTCTAAAATGAAGATATACAGAATTGTAAAAYTGGCCTGCAGTAATGGATCTACTTTCCCTAAATTATTTTATTTATTGTTGTTGCAYTGTTTTTTGCCCCATTCTTCATTAATTTCCTCTATGTTTCTGAGCAAGACCTGTTTATATTTATCTTTGTGTCACTGTAGTTATGAAACGTGATTATGAAAAAAGGAATACAGTGAAAATGTTTGTAGGACCAGCATTATCATATTACTGGATATATGGAAAAAGGACCCAAGGCATCTCAGAAACTATACTCTTTGTGCAGAGATCTAGGATGAGCAGAAAGTTTATTACTGTCTAGGTTAAACACTTAAAGCTTTCTAGAGGACTATCAGTTTTGTATTTAACAAATAATATTCAAAGGCACTCAAAACTACCAAAACTGTATTCTGTTTTCATTTATTGCAGTTCTAATTCACAGTAAGGAACTCCTGTAAGGATTACAGTATTAAATTCCTAGTACAAGACAATAAAAATCTGCATTMGCCTCTCAAATGTGTCGTGGTTTATTAGGGCTGTAAATTTTGCTGGTTTACCTGTCCATTTATATTTTTATTGTTTACTCTTAAATGGCAGCATGGTCTTTTGCATTTTGGAAGCAGATGATGTTGAAAGTCTTTGGATAACATGGAGAGCAAGACAGGAATTTTACAACTAGCGATACTGAAACAATACAGTATTTCCAAATGACTACCCAAGAATATAAAATACTGTACACTTTTTGTATAAAATAACAGGGTGTCTGTCGAAGCAAAAACAAAACCTGTGCAATGATCTGCACACTTGGAATTTTAATAGGCTTGATTTACTACATCTTCATCTGATCTTACTAAGGAAAAAAACGAAGAAATAAAATGCGTATAACACCAAACATTAGTTGGCTTTTAGCCTTCTGCTACAGCCTTTTCTAACAGGAGAACAGAGAGAAAGGWTAGGGGAATCAGATACAAATTATGCTAGTCAATATCTTTTATATCTCCCAGATGATGGAAGTTTGAAGCACCAACCCTCAAAATACAACTAAAATAATGTTCTTGYGTTATTTGGTCAGACAAATTATTAAACTACTCTGTGTCAGAAACCAGCATATAACTGTATCTTTAGACAAAACAGAAAACAAAGGGCCTCACTGCAGAAACAAAAGCTGTGAAACTACAGTTGGGTATAAGAGAGCTTCAGATCAGAGACCTATGTCAGGACCTTATGCAAATAATATCTATCATAAACCAATTACAGGTAGATGGGTATTGCTTTATTAACCAGTAACATATCCCTCACACAGTAAATATCACCATTTTGACTTAACAACATCATCTGCACTATCAGAACAGCCAATACACTGAAATTAAACCAGGAACTGAAGAGATGAACTTCTAAAGACAGACCAAATTCTGGTATGTGGCTTATTACAATTAAATGGAAGTAAAGCACATAAATTACTCAACAGTTTGTAGCTCATGCAACAATTTAAACAACATTATTATCTTAACAGCTGTCAATCACTACACGTCAAACAAGTTATTTCAGTGTTAAATTACGGCAAAAAGACAGCTACCAAACTTGAATGTTTGACAAAAGAATGAAAAAGACAAATAATGTCCAGAAGTTGCAGAACTGAAAAAAAAAAAGTAAAATACATCTTGAGCTGTTTACTGTTAAATTCATCTTGCCTATTTCCTATTTMGGAAACTTCAAATAACAAGAAAAATCACATTATAAATTATTTCAGAATTAATTTTTTTTTCCACTGTATGGTGAAACTAACAAAAAAAAATCTAAAAGTTAAGCCATACTTAAGAGGGTATTCTTAAGGTATTCTGAAAAGTGGGGTTCTTTTCAATTAATACTTTCAGAGGGGAAATCAGTAATTTTTCTTTTTATTGCAGTAAATTTTTTGTTATTATTTTAGCAGGTTTACTTAGCAATACTATCAACAAAAGGTAAGCAAAGACTAGGAACTTCAATTATGTTTTCATTTTCAATCTTTAACATGATTAAAGCAAGTAATTTTCCTAGTTTTATTCAAGGAGATAACTGTACCATCTCCTCTGAATCTTTTCAACTGACAGACAGCACAGAGCATTTGGGTCAAAGAGTTAAAGTTCAGCAAGACTTTCAGCAAGAAAAAAACACCTCCATAATGAAAAGTGTTAAACAACATTAACTATGAATACTGCCAATTAATCTTAGCAAACTTCCTGAAAAAACACTTTTACATACACACATATATGAGTGTGTCATAGGAAAAGCTTACTTGAAGGCATCACTCAGATAAAAAAGGATCTGAACCATAGGTATGCTCACCAATTAGATGACAATTTGAAAAATAAATATAATTGTCCCTGATAACACATGTAAATGGCGTGGGGAAGGCTGATCCAAATCTCTGCCAAATGAGAGGGTTTACTTGTTTCCTGGCTGTCCAAGGAAAGAAAATAAAGCAGTCATACAACTTCATGTTATTTTAATGCCTTCATGGTGAGAGGCCAGCGAGTCATAGTAACCCAGGAAACAACCACAAACTGCCCTCAGACGCATGGGAAAAAAATCAAAGAGATCAGTTGGGGGCCATATGACAACGAAGTATGACAACRAAGCAATTGGCATCTTAATCTGAGCACCYACATCAGRAACCAAGAAAAAGTGGAGAAAGGTACCTGACAATGAGAAGCCCTCTATGGGTGCTACAAACCATCCAGAAGGCCCAGTCTGACGTGGAACAGCTGGCCATTTGAAAAAGCCAGCTACAAGCTAGGACCGAGCACAYAGACACTTTGGAGCAACTGCCCTCTGCCCCCAACCTGTGGTGCCACTCAAATGGGCCAGAGGGGCAGGAGACTCAGTCAGCGTGTGCATCCTTACAGCACCTGCCAACTTCACAGAAAAGAAAACTTGTAACAGAAATTGCTGTCAACCCATTCTACCATTCTGGTTTGCCATCTAGTTTATTTTTTTTTTATCCAATATTTCTATACCATGCTACACTCCTGTTCTTGCAGGTACCAACCTATATTCTCCTGGGAAAACACTTTCTTTTCCCCCTCTAGAAGGTTCTATTTTACRGGCAGAACTTTCCCACACAGATCCACAATAGTATCACTAAGAAGTAACAATTGAATTTGCACTCTGGGGGACCTCAAAATACAGTGACACACACTTCAAAAACCACTCAGGTTAAATACATTTTGGCATCACCACATTTTAAATATATTACTGAGAGGTGGGAACTACTGGACCATCAAATACTACAATAATATATTTCTTTATTAAATTAACATATTATGTTTCTTATTTAAAGTTGTGCAAATTAAAACATATCTGACACTGATGAAGTGGTATTTAGTATTAACTGAAAATTCTGCAAACACCTCATGCTGTAATACAACACTGCATTTAACAACTACTCCAAATCTGAAAGAACACAATAGGTATCATTAGGCTTCATTTCTAAATGTCATATAGGAAGAAGGTATTAACTTTATGCAGTCAGGGACAATACTTAAGGAGAATGTGCAAAGATTAATTATTGATGTTGAGAAATATCTGAAAACAATTTCCCACTCATCAATTCCACATACACTGGGGTAAAAATAATACAGATATTCTAAATGCTTGATCACGAGCTTCAATACTACTTTCTGTTTGAAATGAGAGTTTTCAATCTATCTTTAATTATTTAATGAGTTATCACTTCATCTTTCATGCATAATTTCAGTCTTTCTTCAAGAAAGTTTCCTACTAAAACAAACGAAACCCAAAAAAAGTTTAAATGCAATTACAGAAATAGCTTCAGATGCCCTTTACACAGGGGAAAAGTAAGTCAGAGAACTACTATATTCTCTGATGCAWGCCAGACTTCTGCACACAGAAGTCAGACTCTGGAGACTTGTAGGCACATACACCTGGCATCTCCCAGTTGCAGGCTGCTGCTCTCCATCAGTCATTAAAGTTGTACAAATTCACAGTAATAACAGGATCAGTGTGGCTAGCTTTGTCAAGAGGCACCTTCTACCAGCTGCTCAGCTCTGTGAAGTGGGGATTTTTTGATAGCTTTTTTCCTTTGCACCTTTAGTTCTTACACAGAAAAAAAAAAAAAAAA
>QVAJ01000065.1:0-86698 GCA_003546035.1 Mixornis gularis | reverse complement strand
CTGCAAAATCACAGTTGGCAGTTCTGCTGCACACTTCTTTATGGCCCATGCATTTATTTCCTTTTGTGTAAGATAAATTTTATGGAGCATCTACTCAGTGCACAAAGTGTTTAGAACTGATTTTCCTAGTGACATGCTCCGCTGTTTTTATATCCACAATTTTACGTGTATGACAAATAATTGCTATTTGGACATGTATTTTCAGGTGCAGAAGTGAAGGCCAATGTTTTATAATGTAGTCTTTGGGGGCCCTAACATTATACCAAATGTAACTGACTTTATGACGACACCTACTAATGGCCCCCTGTTGCTTTGTGCATAAAATAGATTTGTTCTTTACCCTGAAACTGCCACCCTTCCTCCACAGTTTCCAAAAACAGCCCTTTTCATCAAAAAATGAGTAAATTTGGGCAAGTCTGCTCAAGGTTCAAGTTTTTCAAAACTTGATTCTCTATCAGTCACAAGTAAATACTTTTCATTATTATCTTAACGGTGCTTCTAGCCCATTTCTGATGGCCTCCATTTACCATTACAATTCAGGATAAATTATATCACGGGTAGCTGCATAAAGCATAAAAAAATCCCCTTTGGAACTGCCATGAAAAACACAGCCCTACAAATTGCTGGAAGAGACAGAAAAACAGTCAATACACTGGCAGAGAAACCCTGCCATAGAGCAGATTTAATATTTCTTATAGAACTAATTTTTTAACCAAAATGACTCCTACATACAGTACTCAATAAGCAGAATAATCAAGCTCATTGGATAAAGCAAAGGTACCAATGATGAAAAACAGCCAAAGCCAATTATGGAAAAAAAAAAGCCAGTGAAAACTGAACCAACCAAAACAAACAAAAACACCCAAAACACCACACCACCCCTAAAAAAATCTTTGTTTAAAAAACAGCTTATAATTCAAATAATATCCTGAACATAGCTTCAGTAGCCAACCTACACCATAAAAGACAGCACAATTAACAGCTGAGAAGCCCCCAGCACACAGACTAACATGCAAAGCAAATAATGGAAGAAAACATACAGACAGATAGTGTCAAAAGCTGGTTTTTTCTTCTTCATGATGGGAAGGACAGTAAGTCAATCTGTTTCTACAAATTACATCTGAAGTGGTAGTTCACCATTAAGTACTTTAGCAGCAATTCAGGCAGAGTAAAGACCAAAGAAATACCGTTTACTTTTTCTCTCATTAAACTGAAGTAGCATAAARAATAGGTATTTGCACTTCAGACTTGAGAACTCAGACACGCTATTACGTCTTATAATGCCACTTAAACTTATGTGACACATAATATTACATCATTATTTTCAGTGTCACCAAAATTTTCATTAGCAGTAATGTAAGGAGACATAAAACCTACTTTGCAGTCCACATGTTTGATTTCAAGGCTAGGTCTACTTTGACGAATTACTTGATTGAAGAGCTAGAACATCAGCAGGGTTTGCTTGTTTTTATTTTGAACAGAGTAATACTTCACTAGCAGTAGAGGTACAGCATTTGTATCTTCAACATTCCACCCTTCTGATTCTACTCAGTGTCAAACACTGTTCTGCCAGAAATGGARTGGCAAACAGAATATGCTTCTGCACACCAGAAAGTATCAAGTCTTAATGTCGGACCTCCAAAGGAAAAAACCAAAGATGCCACACTGAAAAGCTCGGTTTAACAGTCAGACACACKTGACCTGTACACAACTTATCTGTACATAAAGTTACCATACAGAGACTTCTATACTAATTGAAGTAATCATTTTAGTAAAAAAAATAATATGAATCAACAACCCAATCATCAGATATTTAATTTTTCCCCTAATTCAGGATAAATTGAGCTTAGCAAAATGCTGGAGGTTAACCTTTTTTTTCAGAACAGACACAAAAGTGATAACCTCRAACTTTTAAAGAACAGGTCAGTCACTTGTGTTATGGCAGCATTGTGAAGTGTGGCACCAGAGTAGCTATTCCCAGTCATGCCATAATCTATTTGTTTAAGTTTAGCTGCTTGACAATAAAGCTTACACTACTTTCAGAGAGAAAACTGATTCTGTCAYATTTCTCCTAAAACACCTGGACAGCAGCAATTCATAAGCAGAGACTTCTATATTAAGATTGTAAATGAACTCAAAATCTTCTGTCCAGGTTGGCTGGTGACAGATGCTGAARCCATGAAACCTCTGGAAGTAAAAAAAGCAATGCACATCCTTAGAGTTGTATTATTGAGCAAGAATGCCAAATCTCTCTTACAAGCCATTGTCTTGCATTTAAGATTGMAGAGAAAATCTTGATAACACAATCTGTGAAAATATGCAAAAGCTATTCTGAATGGTTTGATTTTTTCTTTAGTTTGAAATGTTCTGAAGCAGGCAATTCTGAATAATGATCTTTCAGCCCACCACCTTTTTAAAGGGTAATTCTTTTTAACTCCTTGCACATTTGGTTTGACARCACTATAATGACCAGTCTATCTCTATCTACTGAGTGTTGTATGTTACCAGAAATATAGACTGTGAGCCTGACTGGAATATCAGAATCTTGAAATTATTTATGAATAACTTATGAAAATGTTAAACTGCCCTTCTACCTATCTGCTAAAGACACAGAAGAGCAGTAACATGATATGAACATTATCGATCACAGAAAGACTGTATTGCTAAATAAAAAAGAATTCCCAAACACTCAATTAAAAGACATCAAACTCTACTATTAGTCTTCCAATTTTTTGTAATTTATGATTTTAGTTCTTATGTGTTTATATTCAGAAATTTTAAATGGACAGTGAAACAAGTAGTCCAAATTCTCAACCRCGCTCAACACATGCACAAGAGATAAGTGACAAACATTTGTATTTTAAACAAAGCTTAAAACGGCAAAAAACATGGAGTCTCCACATAAGAAACAGGTTGTTCCAAACTGTACTGTATGCACAGAACTTTCATGATTATGTGGGAACAGTAAAAGCTTAAGGGCTCATTGTTTCCATGGAAACTTTTTACCTACAGGATCCATCCACAGGAAACAACACAACACATCCACATCCCTTAGAAAATGGACTTCACTGGGGGWTTTCATAATGTTCTGTGAAAGCAGGAGGAGCAGTACCACACTCACTTCAGAGGAGAAAAATGAAAGCTCAGAAAACTACATCTGGAATTAGAACCAAAGTTAGAGCACTGCAAGATGTCCATCAAATGTAGTCCATCAAATTGTCAAAGAACAGCATTCAYAGATGATAGAGGGGACAGGAAGAAATACAGCAGAAAAACTTCCATCAAAAATAACTCTATTTTCATGCATTAAAYGGTTATCCATGGATGCTGTGAAGARGACCATCAGCAAACCAGCATTCAGTACTCTCAGTGCGGCTCAGGAGGGCCAAGCCACACTACCTGCAGACAGAGACTACAGTGGGCATTCCTCACTAATGAGACTTGAAACAGATTTCAGGCACAGCATGTGGATAGGCTGAGCTCACAGCAGCACTGCCCTGTGCAAGCTGTGACCTCCTTTTCTCACTGGAGGAGACTGCAGCAGCATTAGAGGGTCTTAATAGGCATTCCTGTCACTGCCCATCTGTAACAGTGAGACAGCACTGTCAGACGGTTCAGGAAAGCMAATTCACATTCCCACCTGTGTCTGAGCTCTTGTATTCACAGAAAAAGGCTAGAGGTGGTTAGAAAATTGCAGATACAGAGTCCTTCCAGGCACACAGTGGTAGTAGCTCATRGCTACCAAACAGACCCCCTCTCTGGGCCACGTGTACTGCCTAACCACAGCACTCCCGAGCTGCACCCAGCATGCGATACAGCAAACTCAGACATCCTGCTGCCTACTCACCAGCACTGCAGGGTTCACTGCCAAAAAGGCAAACACCTCTCTCACCAACACAGTGCACTGTTTTCATGAGGTTTGACCAGTTAACTGTCTGCCCTGTGGTAATGCCTRCCACTGGAGAAGTCAAGTGATCAGAAGCCTTTTGTTTTCCTCTCAAAGAGTGTGTCTGAAGTAAGTGGACTGAATATAGCTAAAACTTAGAAATACTAACATAGCATTGCTGTCTGACTCCCGCCCTCACTTCATTTTGTCCTTGCACTGAATATTTGACATTTATATCCTGTACTGAAATGAAGGTTTCTGATTTCTTGCCCAGAAGCACAGGCAGTACTAGGAGGGCAAAGTGTTTGCTGCATCTTTATCCCTCTCAAAACAACAAAGCCATTGCAACAGGCTACTGCAGTAATGGTAAAGTACAGGATGGAAAAGYCTCCCTTTTAAGCATCTGCAAGCAYGATATTTTAGGAGAAATGACAGCGTGGGGGTTTTCTATTTGGGCTGCCACTAGACAACAAATCTCTCTAATAAGACAAGCACTTATCAAGAAGACATCACTGTAACTACTTTAAACTGTTTCAACATGATGATACTGTAAAATATAGCTGTAATCTCAAATACATCTAGTGAGTAAACTAAAAGGGTTTCCTTAGGATCCCATGTCAGGGGGTTAAGACATACACCTAATCATTCCAGGAGACAGTTTTTTTATTATTGACACTAAAATAATTCAACCTTTTATAGCCACATAATCCTGTGACTACATAGCTGGACACACTTGGCTAATAACTGAGATAAATGAAGGTATGGACATGCTAACAACTGAAAGGTTTCATTCCACAACATGGGTAGTTCTAAGAAACATCCTGAACAAGGAAAGTCTTCCACTATCTACACATACTGTTCCAGCTGCCACAATTTTAAAAGGCAGCACTGATAGGGAAATGAAGTCCTCAATCTCGTGTACTCAAAGTCTAGGCGAAGAGTTGAAAGATTGCTGATACTTCAAAGTAGGCTGAGAGCCATCCTCCATCTTCTTATTAAAGTTAAATTATTCCACTCTGGAATGTAAAACAGCTGATGCTTGTATTCCCATTAAAAGTAATGTACCACTGTCAAATTACACTCTCCAATRCAAAATCTTACTTTTTTATTGCCAATTAAAAAAAAAATTAAAAAATTAAAAAAGAAAACCTCAAAATAATAAAGTTACAAATGTRCATATAAATAGGAGCTAAGAGATGTGTGTACTTCATGAAAATTATTTCTAAACRCAAGAAAAGCCTTTGCAGCATAGGGAAGGCCAGGGGCTGTGACAGACCCTGAGTCATCTCCCTTGTGGTGGAACATAGCCTTCATCTCTAAGTACAGAATTCAGCAGTTCTGCAATAACCACCTCATTTTAAACGGCAAGAATCAACAAGCCTCATGCAATTTGAGAAAGTAGAATTGTATTTCTAATATGTTTTTGACAATTCAGGAAGCTTCCAAAGCTGGTGATATGAGCTGAAAGTGTTGTCTCCACTAKACAGAAAATAATCATTCCCTTTCATGTTAAGATTGAGGAACATTCACAGTGTCTTTGAGAAAGACCCTTAAGTTGGACAAGTGTYCTCTGCCTTAGAAAAAAATAATACAAAGCTCAGCATTATTTTGTTCATGGTTACAAAGAACTAAGTATTACTGYCAATAATAATGATTTAGTATTAATAGTAATAATTTTACAGAATTCAATATGCCTGAATAAAGAGGATTTAAAATTTCCTTGTTCAGATAGCTAGATTCAGATGAAACCGGGGAAACCTATCAGGCTAGCATCAGTTTTGCAAAGCTGGCAGTATATTCAAGCAATTTGAGCCTCTATTATATCGTTTCTTAACTAATCAAATAGTTGCCAACAACCAGATTTCAATGCCTGAGAGTTGTCTTTAAACAGAACAAGAYATGGTGGGGTACATGTGACCAGGGACGCTATTTTTAAAAATGCTGACTAGATTCAAAAATACTTCTTTAAAATGAGTCTTGGGACACAGGCTTTGCTGATGACAAAGTTCTTCCTTTGAWAATTTTCATTTGAACTTTACTGTGGCATGCCAACCTCTCAGAAGAAAAGCATCTCCACCAGGGCAAACACGGAACACTGTTCATAATGGAAATCAGTGTGAAAGGTACCTAGAGTCATTCATCTGTTTTTCAGCTTCCTGAACTGTATCCAGCTCCTGGTATCCTATTTCGCTACCAGGTTTAGGCACTAAAACGCATTCCACAAACTGTCTCAATGACAGACATTGCTTCAATACAATTCAGGACCCAAGCAAGTCATGAAACTAAAGCAYAGAAGATTATAGCTGAAGACAAGACAAACAACCATCAATCAAAGATGGAAAACTTTTGTGTTCATGGTTTTGGTTTGTTGGAGTTTTGAATTAATTTTTAAAAAATAGCATTTAGCAGGAAAATTCTACAATTAATTTTAATATGGAAACCCTTCCTCCGTAAAATCTCGCATTAACTTTAGAAAGAAATAAAAATTAAATGAAATCTGAAGCCTAATATTTTAAACTCAGAGGCATTTTAGAGTGGGAGWGGAAAACTACACCCACAAGCCCAATTCAATTTATTGGAACTGGGAATTCCAGAGAAAAAAGGAATTATAAAAGCTTTCTTCATGAAATTTGTAGTCAGACTTCAACAGCAAAAGACACGTGCCAGCAGATTGTAAGCCCTGGCTACARACAGAGGCAGAAGGCTACTGAGACATGGAAACTTGAGCTTCAAATCCTTTATCAGTGAAAAGATCAATTTTAAAATCAATACTGGTATTGGATGCTTAGTCAATACAMAGCAAATTGGAGAAATATGTTTTTACAGACTTTTCACAAGTCATAAGYCTGACTAAAAAAAACCAACCGTGCAGCCAGTAGCCTTTGCATAATCTTATCAAGAAAACCAGCCTATAAAGAGTTGCATTATCCCAAAGCATGCTAATAAAAGCACAGCAAGGAATCTCTTATTTTCTTACTGGTAGCACAGTAATGTTTTTATTCGCAGAAATATAAAAAAGAAACAATGTTTCAAAATTATTATAACAAACCCAGCATGTTAACATTTCCCATTTCTCTCACTATCATGAAATTGGCTTGTCATAAGCATCACATGGCAGACCAAAAAAATAATAGTTCCTAAACAGGGACCAGAAGACTTACTGATAAGGAACTTAATTTTCTAAAGCATCTTAAAGATAACTAAGCATGCCACAGGCTGATTTATGGATGTACTTTGGGAGCAGTCCAAACACTGATCACAGGAGCAATATATCACCACAAAAATACAGAAAAATTGCCCTACTAAGTGTCTTAAACTGCAGATGCAGTTGCATGTCCATGCAAACATAGCACTGAAGTCCAAACAATGGTTATCTCAAGAAAAAAGGAAATACCACATAATATTGATGATAAACAGGATTAGAGATTTTGTCATAAATTGTGCATAACATCATGTTCAACATGAGCTTTACATTAAGAAAAACTATGAAAGGAAAGCAACACATGTCAGAGTACATCATTAATCTGATTCATATGCTAGATATTCCCCTCCCCATTCTCCCATCCCCACATCACTTGCTGAATAAAAAAATCATACCTCCTAAAAAGACTAATTACATGACTCTTTCTAGGCAGCTGCCATTGAAAAGAAACATCCTTACCTTTCCCATAGGAAAAAAAAAATCATAGTGTATTTTAGGTAATAAATGACCATATCTATTTATCTGTTAAGTTATACTTAAGAAATTTTTAGAATGTGAGATAATCAGCCACGAAACCAAAATCATCTATCTGGCTTATGAATTATTTCACTAACAACCTGCAAATCTAAGACTTATTCCTTGCATTACATGCCTACAGCCATTTTATTAGTCTGGTATAAGTGAAATTGTCCCATATCAGGAGTTACACTATTTTCAACGTTTGATAAAGTTATCAAAGCCACTAACAAATTTAACTACAYTAAACATTATGCCTCCCTATGTAAAAGCAAAAACAAAACCAAACCCAAACAAAACACAYACAACCCCAAAATCAAAACCATACAAAAAAACCCACAATAAAACCCAATACATTGTTTGACTTAGTTGCAAGGCAATAAAACCACATCAACATGTAAAGCCTTTACCTTTTTTCCTTAATTACAGACATGTTTCAAGTATCAAAGATCTCTGTATGTACTTCACAACTGCTACAAAAATCATTTAACAGAAATGTAAAAGCACTTTCTTCATAGCATGTAAGGAAGTCTAAGCCTTTAAAAATATTTCATCTATCATTACATCTACTTAAAATTAAGTAGGTAACAAGTCAGATAACATAAATGTAAAACAATTTCATTCCCACCAATAAAATTTAGCTACTGCTTCCTTCTTTAAAAAAACATGTCAATTCCTCCTAAACYACTTACAAGCTTTAAGGCAAACATTAGCAATTACTCTAGTCTGGTGCTTAAAATAAACATTAGCRACTACTCAAAAGTGCCATTCACAAGAACTCTTTGGTTTCAGTCTCGATTCTGACTTGAATATCTCATTACAAAAAACCCTGCATGCTCTACACAATAAATGAGCATACATAATTTTGAGAAACACATTCTTTTTTTTCCTTTAAGGCGCAAACTGTGCAGAAAAAAACACCAAGTCCAAATCCAATTTACTATACTCCTGCATAAATGCCAAGCATTTCCCAGGTAACATTTAAAGCCTCCAAAGTCACGGGTCTTGTTCTGTCTTACTTTTGAGAAGGCAGAACAAGAAAACACTGCTGAAGAACAGAGRTCCAAAGTTTCCTTCACAGCACAGAACTGTGCAGAGTGCAGAACTAAATTTCATGCCGAAGTACAATACACAGTGGAGTGAGGATTCCTCCTCGCAATTTATTGCATTCTGTGAAGGAAACTAACAGTCACCATCACCTCTGCCTGAATACTAAGACCAGAGAAACACAGTAGGCATAAGAAGAAAACCATTTACCAGCTATGAGAAAAGAATCAAAACTAAAAACAARCCAACAATAACATGGCTAATTTGTTACTTGTTAACTATAGAATATCAAATTTTGTAACATCTTTAAGATATTGAGTTTGCTTTGGGGGCAACAGAGATGCATCAATATAATAAGTTACACGGGCATATAAATGTGTCCAAAAACCTTATTACAAAGATTATTTGGTTGAGGTTCTTGTCTTTCAATCAAAGTCTTGCAAAGCAACCAAATCAAGATTGACCACTTTCTTCACTGAGGTTATATTCTACTCTAATTTTTTTACTTTCAGGTAACATGTAAATTTTCCAGTAGCATGTACTGAAGGCTGCTTAAGCTAAAATGGTGTAGTATCTATACATTTAGTTTGGCATCAAGGAGCATCTTCTCTACCATATCATGACATTTTTTGGCTTTTGCAAACTTGSTCCTATCACTCTAAGTGCACAACATTCAAATATGGCTTTCCACAGTAGTCATGGCAGTTTATTCAATGACCCTTGTTAATGACCCAAACTCCTGGTTAATGTTAGTGTTTTTGCTGACCTTCACTCAACTGCCCAGTTTTCTCACTGGATGAAATTTTCTTTCTGTACTTAACTCACTTTAGAATAATAATTCATGCCCATACAAAAGCCAATGTAAACTGAGGCTATTTTAYGAACTTTCCAGTGTATGTCCATGACTAATAAAATTATGAGCCAGAGTAGCCACTTCATCAACCATGTTCTTCAGGAATCATGCACATTTCTTTTACCTTTTTTATTACAGCAGAGAAAATTAATCAGAAGTTCAAGGTAACTGTTGAAATATTATATACATATAAAATGGGGGGTTATATATTGGTCCAAAAGGGCCATGACATTCATCCCAAGGCACTGAAGTCTATGTATTAAAAAAAAACTAAATGAATTTGGAGTCCTGATGGCAAAACTTGATCTTTAGGTTACTGACTTAATTCACTTTSAACAACAGTTCTATTAGTAAACTCTTCTGAAAACAGACACCCAAGGGTTTTTCTCTGTCACAGAAACCCAATTCCATGCTTCGCTATAAAATTATAATATTTCTCAAATATTTAAGAAAGCTGAATTAACTACTTAATTTAAAAAAAAAATAGCTCATACTGTGAATGCACTTTATACTTTAGTCTTCTCCTCTGCAACAAACTTTTCCAACTGCAATACTAAAAAACTAAGAAAGACAGCTTGTACACTTAAATGTTGGGGGCAAAACTAGTAGCATTAATGAGTGGTAAGCTTTGCTAAAATCAGTGAAATAAACTAGCAGAAGACTGTACCTGTGTACAGAAATGTAGTGTACAGCTCTAGGTTATTCAACACCTAAGCATCTTCACTGCTTCACTACAGAAAAAATCTACTTAATCTTTAGGCTACATTCAAAGAGGCTCTACAGCTAAATTGCTGTAAATTCCATTGTTAGCTACAACTTCTGCTAATTATTGAGACAAATCACTGCAAAATTGCAGGAATAGCCTGCACTAAAGTTTTACTCCCACAAAGGACATTGCATAGAAAGATTGCCTGTAAACACTCCCTTAACAGCCATTGTTATCACACTCCTACTCCCAATATTGGCCAGAGGTCCACTATGGGCACTTGGGGCTCCRAAGAGATACTGTACTTAACATCCTTAATGATAGATCAGTGTTAGGCAATCATCTATCAGTATGTACAGACACACATTAAACCTTCAGATAAAGCATGTGTATGAGCATCTAAAAATCACAGAAAATCATTACAGAAYGAATCACGTCATTAAGAACCTTAGTTGTGTACGACTAAGGCAGATTTACGAATCACCAACTTGGAAACAGTTCGCTGCATCCAGCTCTGCAATTAGACAGAAGATAAACYCTTCTTCATAAATTTTAATGCTGTTGTATGAACGTAACATAATATTCTTTAGCAATAACAGGATTTGGCATACAATCCTAACAGTTGTTATCCCTAGCAACTGGAAGACCTTTCAGACRTTTCCTTTTTTCATGTCTTCCTGAACTGGCTTGATGCTCTTAGCTAGAAGCCCGTTTAACTACTTTTATTTAGCTTTCACCACAAAAAGCCTGCTATGGAAAGGCAGAGGAAGCAGGTACTTGCCAGAACAATATCAGGATACCACTAACCCAGAAGACCCTCACCAACACACTGAGTACCAGCTAGGGGAGCTTCCCTTTGTGAGAACCATACTGTGCAGGATTTGCAGGCCACCRTCTACACAAGCCTGAGCAATCTCTGTCTAGACAATAAAAAAGCTGGTTCACTACTCCCAAATTACATCCACAAAACAAAMTGAACATCATCATAATTTACACAAGTAGATATTATGGGAAAAACAATCTTTACTGCTTGGACTACTATCTCCATCAATAGCACTAGGGAGTTCTGGAGTTCTTACACTGTATAAAATTCAGCCATAAATCTTATAGGATAAGCAGAAATTCGAGCAGAATGATTAGCCTCTGACCAGCAGAGAGCAGTTTGGCAAATACTGAGTACCATGTATTTTAAATTTGGTTGGGAGTTCTGTAGGGTTGGTGTTTGGTACTTTTTATATTAAGTTTAGAAGAGAACTTCAGTGAACTTAGTTACCCATGTCATTTTTCTCTTTTCTGATATATAACTTCCACAACATTSAAGAAGAAACCGTTTTCTGAGACATTGCAGTCTTGCTGAAATGACGCAACCCAGCCTTCATAGGGAAAAAAAAAACAAAACAGCGAAGTGCATGAGATGATTCTCACAACTCCGAACCTCCACACTTCTCCCACCCCTCTAAATTAAGTCTCACATTTATCTGACTCCTGTGTGAATATTRCATGTATTCTTCAGTCAATTCTAATGATCAATTTGAAACAAGAATGCCAGAGAACAATTTAAGCCAAGTAACATGATAGATTTCTGTTTTTCACACCTTGAGCCTTAAGAGAAAGAACAGTTTTCACCTGAACCTTTATCTTTAACCCATTAACAGAAGAATAAAACCAAACCAAAATTTTCTGTTTCAGGACAGAAATCCCAAAATATTATGATTCTTATGACTGTGCTACCAGTTAACAACTGGAGACTACTTTCCAGGGAAGGATGCTATTTATACCAAAGTGCTCAAACAAAAAACAGAATAATCATTTGCAGTGAACTTGTCATAGCCAATACTGAGCAAAAATTAACTAAATTATTATTATCTTAAATTTAAAAATTAAAAAAAAAMCCCAACAATAYTCTTCCACAGTCACACAGACCTATTATGAATATCAACCACCTGTTGAACTTCACAATTTCCTGAAAACTATGTCACACAATCCACAAGAAGAAAGACTTCTTTCAGGGATGCAGTTTGTCACAGTCGCTCAGACAACACTTAAAAGATATCATGTTTGTTTTCCCAAGAGTTCCTTGGTTTCCAGAGAGGAAAAGAAAAGCACAGAAACAAGTCTGTAAAAAGCAGATGTCTATGTTACATACATTTACTGCTGTATCTATCAACAGACTATTTATGTTTTGAGTTTGGAAGGGATTTTTTTTTTCTGGTCTTGCACRACACATGTTTAATCAATACATAGGAAAAGAGATTCCTACAGGTAAAAACACCATTGAAATTGCACAGATTTTCTGGGTTTTTTTGTTCTAGCTATTAACATAACACAAACCTACGATTTCTTCTTAACTGGGAGACAACAGGATACAGTACTTACTGATGAAACACTTCTGTATGTTTATGAATCAAAGAAAGTCAAGAGATAAAAACCAAAACACTGATGCCTTTTAAATGCTAAAAAGACTGYTATAGTATGCCTATAGCACACACACATTAGAAAGACAGGCTTTAGTACAGTATTTTTGTTCATTTTAAACAAAGACAAAAATTTTACTGAAACTACTTTTTGATCCAACCTATTGTAAAGAAACTGCTACTTGACAGCTTATAAGGAACAATGCTGATACTAGCAGGCTGCRCGCATTTAAATGAAAATGTTAAAACCCCTTGATGCAGTTTGCAACTTCCTTCAGTTATTTATTTTACTTTTGAAGCAGGCTCGTTGTCTCTAAGTCTGAGGTGCTGCTGTCACAGCATCCCCCGCAGTGTGCGGCTACAGCTGCACCCCTGAGCGCTCTGCAGCGCTCCAGCCACGCCGCATCCCGATCCGCAGCCAGACCCACCGCCTGCCAAAGGCGCGCTCACACTGTCCGAGCAAACTGAAACCTTCCTCTTACCTCCACTTCCTTGCTCTTCTCTTTGTTTGTGCCCATTGAACTTCTCCCATTGCTGGCAGTCTCCCGCGCTGGAACTACAGAAATCTGCTGGAGTGGCATTTTTACAGAGCTGCAGGTTGCCAGTACCTGTTTGGATGCCTTATATCTTCATTCCCCCCGAGTAGCCCACCTGTATAACTGTTCATATCCTCTCTTTGCCAAGCTCAGCTCTAAATAAAAAGGGGAAAATATTACTTGAGAAGCGGTGTAGCCAGGGTCTTCCATCAAAAGAAAAAAAAAAATCAACAAAGCAGAGCAAATTGCAAACACAAGCGAGACACAGAGAACAAAGAAGTAAGGCACAACAATCCAGGGAGTTTCACACGCTTAGAGTGATGAGTTGCTGCAAGTCTGTGTCCCTGGAGCACCCTGCCATACCACTATCCCCCAAGAGCACTGTGGGAGACAATTCAATTTCTGTGTTACCTAATAAGTGTCATGGAAACCAAGGAAACCCAGGTCTCACAGGCCCTCATTAGCAATCGCTTCCCGCGAGCGGCACAGGCTCCCACATTTGCAGCAGCTGCCACTTCTGCTTTTGTTTCCCATCCGATTCCACAGGAGCCCAGGAAGCACCCTCAGACACCGCCTCGTGCTCGCTAGGTACAGCAGCAGAAGGCTRAAAAGCTTAGTGTCCTATTTTGGAGCCAAAATCTCCTCCTTTAAAAGCACAGGATAGCTTGCTGTGTCCTTCATGCGTCTACAGTAATCTGCTTAGGTCAAAGGATCTGCCTTGAAGTGAGGAGTAGCGGTGAGCAAACGAGGTGTAAAAAAGGAAGACACGACTGGGAGGGATTGCAAATGTGCCTTTCTGAGGTTGAGAGTAAAAAGTTAACCCTTTGCTGCGCTCGTCTTTTCCCGAGCCTTCCCCAGAAGCCAGCTCAGCAGGATGAGCCAGAGGCAGACGCACACACGTGCCTTTACAGTAGCCACACACCCCCTGAGAGTGTCACTTTCSTGAGCTTCTCCCTCCCAACAGCTTCACTGCTCTCAGTGAACCTCAGTCACTGTGCCAAAACCCTCAGGAAAGCTGTTTCAGCATTTCCCCTCCCCTTAAAATGCAAAGCAATAGAAGAAAGTCCCAGGTGTTTTATTACAAAAATGGATGTGAAGAAAGCAAACTCCTGGCATTTATACTTCTYTAAAAAATTCATTATTCTTGATAAGTATTAGGAATGCCAGCAAAACTGATTTTGGTCAACAATACTAAAGAAATTATTAGATCAGAACTCAAATTCTTAACTGTATAAATTATTCTGCATAAATAATATAGGAATGAAAGGGAAAAAACATCCCACACCAAGCACCAACAATGTCTTAATATGCTGTCAAATAAAGAAAAAAAAAATTACCGAAGCCCCTGAAATACATCATCTTTATTTCCAGCTGTACAGAGYGGCACTTAGAATTCTGACAAGAAATAATAGCATTATAAACAGCCTGGATTCTCTTACAAAGCCAGTGGGGAGGATTTAAAATACTGTTGATTCACTACTCCACTACTTAGTTACTATTTCTCAGTCTGAGTTAATAGAGCATACAAGGGACTAGCCTGAGATAAACTGAGATCTGGTTCAGGTTGCCATCCAGGTTTTATATCATCGATTTGAACTAAAGTATATTGACAGGCTGTAATAGAAGAGTTTAAAATGCATTAATAAAGAAACATAATTGTGCTAGAAGYTCAGACATGCTGCAAGACACGTGTATATGTGCACATTTTTATATTTATAACATATATTCTATATATCCATAGTCATGAAACAGATCTACAAAAATAAAATTAAGTCTGTTGCCATTTGCACAGTTCCTTTTACACATTTTTAGGTATATTTTACATGCTAATTCCATTTTTAATTTCCAATACTCCAAAATCAGTTTGAATGTTAAATTTAAATAACTTCAAATGTACACAGGGAGATTTTCCTGAATTTTGAATATAAATAAAGGAAATTAAGACAACCTCCAACTCCAGCAAGACAGTGGTAAATCAAAAATTTATTCCAGAAATATTCAAAGACAAGAAAAGTCTCTGAATATTTCTGGAAGCAGACAGTCTATACCAGGCTGGCAAAGTTTAACTGTTAATCCTAAACTTGATTATAATGTAAAGGAAATTCTTTTTCAGTTCAATGGAATGTTTTAAAACTAGWGAAAAACTCCTTTTCTTCCTCTGAGGCACAACCAGATTAAGAATTCCTAAACCTGACTCTGCTTTGTTGTGATAATCACTYACTTCTTTGATAAAAATATTGACAGAAATGTAGAGGGTTTGTGGTATTAAAATGGTAAATTATGCTTTCACGTCCAGTTAAGCTTAAAAAAGTCAACCTGCCTTTTGATACTGTGCCAATAATTCTACATTTGAAATCATATGAATTTGAGAATTTGAATTAGAGATTTCTGGGTTAACCAGTAATCTCTTTAATCCCATCTATGTCTGTTTTAGCCAGAATAAAGACCTTACAGGTTGTGATGTGCCTAGTTCTTTTTAAAATGACGTGTGACCCCTTTTTTCCCCCTCACAGTGAACCTATAACATCAATATGTATATAAGAAAACACCCTAGTTCCAAACAAGGTACATTTTAACTTTAGGTAGGTCTATGCTCACATTCTGCTTAACTGTTTCGCTAATTACATTTCTTCACCATGTGGAGACTTCAAATTAACATGCTATTTCCTTCGCTGTACATATGCTGAACATGGCCCTTSTCAGCCTAAGTGCTAAAACAAGTGGCAAAACAATCAAGCCTCATGCTGCTATACCTAGAAATATAGAGAGCACAGCTCCATGGTAAGGAAGCTGCTAGAAAATACAGGACATATCCATGCACATTGTAAAAGTCAGTGGCAGAGGTGTGGTTGGGGTAATTCTTCATTAAAATTTAGTTTATTTTTCAATCTTTGCTTTTTCAAGTTCATCATGATAGAATTATAAAATTAATATTTTGCACAGGTGTTAGCACACCTATAATATACCTCGGAATACCAGAGCACATCTTAAAGAAATAACAAAAYTATTAATTTCAATTTACAATGTGTTTTTAGCTCCCAGAGTCCCAAAGCTGTAAACAAAGTGATTTTATATACACACACACAACTCTCATTGTTAGAAAATGTATCTACTTCCACTCATCCTCCATGGTAAACAGGCTGTGGTGTCCTATTTAAAGAGAGCTAATTTTGGCAARCATACCACCCAAACAGTCGTAATTTCAGAGCCATGCCTCACCTGAAGGACAGTGGGACAGCTGCTCAGTGAAGTATGAAGCTGCTGAGCAAAGCAGCATGATAGGGTTTCAGTCTCGGGAGGATAACAATAACAAAAGAGAACTGATCACTTGGAGCAGGTGAAAATGACATTGGCAGAGTAAAGCAGTATGTGTTGGGTGTGCATTAGTAATTGATTTACATTAATATAATTCACCGTTCTTCAAGCAAGTAACTATGGAAAAGAGAAGTACCACCTCTCCCTCCTCTYGCTTATTGCTTGAAACCCTACTAATCCCATCTCAGACAAACCAAGGAATCCAACTTTTTTTCAGCCACCCAAGACATTCCCCTTGGTACATACTATGAAGAGTACCAGACAGATCTTGGGGATCATGAAGGAAACTAGGACAAAAGGAATCATTTCCTGGTGTCTCACAATGTAGGTCTGCTCCCTATCTGTGGACTACCCTGTGTTTCTGCTCTCCCCTGCAACACATGGAATCTTTTCATCTATTCCCTCCACAAATGGCTCCGAGGGTACAGTGTCCTCTCTCATGCTCAGGTCACACACATTCTCTGTACAAAACATCCCTAGAGGCACTTCCATAAGAATCTGACAGCAAAAAGGGATTAGAATTATAACCCTACATACACACACAATATTTTCAGTTTAATTTAATAAGGAGCACAATATCTTCTCAGCATACTGGTTTACACAAGACTACTGCTTTGAACTATGAAGACAGYCTGATCAGGTATGGTTAATGGTTTGACCATAGTGATGCAAGTGCCAATGAGAGAATGAAAGACAGCAATACAATTCTTTTRTAACACAACTGCAAAGAAACAATGTGCTAGTGCACTGGCAGTTCACTGGAAGCTTATATATAATAGCTCTGCTTATATATAACAGCTCTGCCATCACTCACAGAAAAATTTGTACAAGACTCTTGAACTGAAAACAACATAATAAGTTTACCTGCACAAATAACACTATCAGAAACACGTAATTYTAGGTCTTTTTTACTCACATAGAATCATCTTTAGATAAGAGGTACTGCAGCTTTTATATGATCTTTCAGCCAAAAGCCATACTGAAGTGGAAAAAAAAAATTATTGTGGACATAAAATGCTTACAAGTGGGTTGTTTGGACTCCACATTATTTTTCAAAAAGACACATTAGTTACAAATACACACTATACAAAAAGATATAGACATATAGTCTATAGTCCTGAGATTTAAGAATGACTTCCACTTCCCTTAAAAATTAAACAGAAGAGTTGCAAACACTGTACATGCTATGCTCCCTTTACTATCTAACAGGGATTGCTTCTCCTGTAATCACAACTTAGGTACCAAGAYAAAAGCCTGAACCCTACAGCAGTGATGGAAGCAGACAGATACTAGTGCTAGGTAATGATCAGCTGGGATGAGCGCAGTCACTTTATCTAGCAGAAGCTCCTAACACCTAAATTAAAAGTGCAACTAGCAGTAGTCTAATGCAGACCAAACAGGACCACTGTAAACCAATCCCTTGGCCTCCCACAGCATCCTGAAGCTGACACTAGAATTGAATRAAGTTTTCAGATAAATGAAAAATTCCTTTAGATGTTCTCCTAAGCCTTAAGCCTACAGGAGCACAAAGTTAGTCATGGAATGATGGCAAATATGAAAGACATCTGTAGTCAAACACAAATATTCCAAAGCAGCAGACTTCAGGTAGGAATGGGAAAACCTGTTGCTTTCTGCTATCTGAACGAGTATGTCCTAAATACYGTTACGTTCTGTGAGCTGGCTTCAAATGGAGGAGCATCAGGAATGCAAGTTTTCAGCAAAACTCATGTTCAAGTAAGTCCTTAGCAGAAGTAAAATTTAAAAAGTTATTTTAAAAACTTAAGCAGRATTTGCATTCTTCACAAATAAGAATGAATGGCTGTGAGATATCATATTAGAAGTTGCTTTTTAAATGCCACACAAAGTTGGTATAGGCTTGAATGCAGCATGTTACTGGATCCTCAGGGAGGTTTTGGCAGCTTTTTTCCTTGCCTCCTACAGCATTGCAATTGACTGAACTGCTGAGAARTACCACATAATGTAATATGGTGCATTAGAGCAATAGAGGTGTATTCAAAGTATTAAGGAAGCAATCAACTGAAAATTTCAAACTAATGTCTTTGGATATTTTTCTACATTGCCATTCACAGGATATTGTACATKATTACACATCATTTCATCAACAGCATTACTGAGCACAGGTAATCGTCCCCTCCACTGAGAGACTAACAGAAGTCAGTGTGAACACAGAGGCATCTATTTGCCACTTGTATATTCTGTACAGATATATTTCCTAAGTAGAACATCTCAGAACATTTCTAGAACACCTGAAAATCCAAGGTCATGGAATGGTACAAGTCAAAAAGCAAGTTAAAAATCAAAAAGTAATAGCTAAGACTGAAGTAAAATATGACTGGTACCTCAAATAAAATTTACCTGGCCAAAACAGACTAGTGAAAGTGAGATATGAAGTGACAGCATAGTGATAAATCAGATAAAATGTTGCCCCTGACTATTAAAACCAATTATATTCATTATCTCCCAGCAAAGAGAATTAAAACCAGCTGATTTTTCACTGCCAAACACAAAAACCTTACCAGATGGCTCCAGTGTAGTGTTTGCACTAACTTGACTTTATTTAACTAAACCAAGCACACTATTCTCTCATCACACTACAGTGTTCCCATGAAATAGGGAACAAGGGAAAACTTTTRAAGTTCTAAAAACTGTCAGTAACTTGAACAGCTCATTTAGAATTTTTGTTTAAATGTAACTAAAACTTATAAAAACTATCAGAAAAAGTAAATTACCATCTTYTAGGTAGAATGGGCAGACTATGTATTTAACCAATTTACACCAAAAAAGAACTGAAATTATACTGTTAAAGCGTCCACTAAAAAATTATTTATACTACAGTGACAGTTAGCTACTCACTACACAGACAGGATTCCTGCTATGTTTATTCTAATTTGCAATACCCAACTTGTGTGTATGCCCRCAAGTACTAAGAGGTCCTATTACCTCTGTAGTTCAGGTGTGAGGAACATCTACTTTCATAATGAACTCTCAAGCACCCCTCTGCTCACAAATGTTGCTGACCTTCAGCAATATAAAGGTAGTATCATTTCATAACAATATCTATATATTTTTATATATTTATAATATATAAATTATGTTCCGGCATTTGTAGTGGTGGAAGTAATCTGCATGCCATGCTGCCTAGCTGCTCATTTCCACCAGCACACAAAATTTAAATGGCATTGTCCTTGTGCCTCTTCAGAGTAAAAGGTAAATAAAGACATTGCCACATAAAGCATTATTTCCCAGTTCTAAATGAYATACATGAAAAAGGTATTTAAACAGCTCTCTAACAAAGTGGTTGACAATCTTCATAATAGAAGCATCAAAATTCAGCAAGCAGAGTAATCTACCTGCTTAGTTTTGTGTTAAATGCTGCAAACATGAATCCATTAACCTTAAAGAGTTCCAGCATTGCTTTGTAAGAATGGATTCAAGTTCTTGGCCAACTTTCAAAGCCGTCAGTCAGCACAGGAGGACAGGGGCACAATCCTGGAAGACTTGGACAATCTTCTAGATGAGAGCATGAAAAACAGGATGAAGTTCAATAGTACAAGCAACCCAGTTACGGCACTGGTAGAACAAGGAAAAGAAATTGGGCAGCAGCCAGGCGCACAGGCTGATCTAAGGATCAGTCTAGATCAGCATATTCCTTTATGAAAGGATGACTGGAAAACRCTAGTTATCATCAGCTGCAAAAATATAAACATAGTCCCAGGATGCACCAACTAAGTTATTCCCAATTCTTCTTAGTCCYGAACAAAGTACACCAGTAATTTCCTCTAATACTAGACTTTTTTTTCCTCATAGTCTGATCACCAACATCAAAGAGATTCTGAACTTGAACACAGTAGGAAACTGTTCTAAAAAACCTGCATAAAAGAAAATCATTTGCTAACACACCTGTTATTAGCCACATTTAATTATATTGAAAGACCAAGATTGTTTATTTTTAATGCAGATATTCAGGGATACAGTATCATGCTACAAACTGTGTTCTCAATTGTTATCTGATGAAGAAAACAAGACAGATGAACAATTGTGATTAAAAACCCAGGTCCATTTGTCTGAATATTGMAAGGCTACAGACTTTCAATTTAGAGATTTGGCATGCTTGCTAAGCATTATTTGTTTTGTGAATCCCAGCTGCTAGAATGTTTAAGGACATGAAAAAATGTACGACAATTTAAACAAGCAAATGAACATTCATTCAAACCACTTTTTAAAAGGTATTTCTTATCTTCCTACAAGTGTCTATCATCGATTATGCTCTATTTTTCCCTTTATTTCACAGGGCTATTTGATCACCTTATAAACACTGCTATTTCCCTGCAAATCTCATCTGCTGTAACCCCTTTCTCCTTCTCCAAGCAAAATTTTCTTGGTCTGAATATTCATATTCCAAAAACTGTAATTTCTCTAATTTTTGAATATTTAATTCTGTAACCTGCTTTACTGACAATAAGTTAAAAAAACAAATTTCTATATTAAATAAATTTTTAACCTTATGTCCAATTTGCACATTGTTTGGTTTCAAAACTTCTCCCACTGCTTCAGAGAGAGGAAGGCTCAATGCCAGTATGATCAGGATGCCATTAAATTCCAACAGTATGGAATTAAAAAGTATCTGTAGAAACTAACATTACAGAGATGGAAAATTAATTTTAAATTTGCCAAGGGTTTTGACTCAGAAATTCCCCTGACTTCTTAATTTTAAGAAGACTACAAAGAGYAAGATTATGCTTCTCCTCAATGCTATGAAATAGCTTAAATTAATTCTGATACCAAGATCCATTTTAACTAATATTGCACTTCAACTACAGGATTAACCCACTTTAAAACCACAGGTTTCACATTCTTGAATCATTTTCTCTATAGTATCACAGAATGGGTCAGATTGGAAGGGATCACAGTGTGTCATCTGATCCAACCCCCCTGCTCAAGCAAGGCCATCAACACACGTCTAGACAGTTCTTGAGTATCTTCAGTGAGGGAGACTACACATTCTCTGGGCAACCTGTTCTGGTCACTCACATAGTAAAGAAGTTCTCCCTCATGTTCAGATAAGAGCTTTCCGTGCATCAGTTTCTGCCCATTGCCTCCTGTCCTACTGCTCAGCACTACCAAGCAGAGCCTGGCTCCACTCTTTTGGCACCCTTCCTTCAGATGCCAACAGACATTGATGCCCTCTCAGTTGTCTCTTTTCAAGGCTGAATGGCCCCAGTTCCCTTAGCTTTTCCTCATAAGAGATGCTCCAGTCCCTTCATCATCTTTGCTGATTTACCTCTAGTGAATCCATGCTGACTACTCCTGACCACCTCCTTTTCCTCCATATGGATAGAGATGGCCCCCAGGAAGACTCATTTCATCACGTTATCAGAGTCTGAGGTGGGGCTGACTGGCCAATAGTTCCTTGGATCCTCCTTCTTGCCCTCTTGGAAGACTGGGGTGACGTTTGTTTTCCTCAGGCACCTCTCCTTATCACCAAGAACTTTCAAAGACAATCAAGAGCTGTTCAGTTCTCTCAGCACTCACAGCTGCATACCATCAGGGCCCACAGACTTGTGGATGTCACGTCGTCACCACTAGGTGTTCTCTAACCCAACCCTCCTTGGGAAAATCTTCTATTCCTAAGGGAAAATCTTTCTTACAACATTCCTTTATCCTGCTCTCCCAAGAAGGAGATTTCTGAGGGAGGGTCTTGCCAGTGAAGACCCACAAAAAGATGGCATTCTGTAACTCAGCCTTCTCTGCGTCCTCTGTTACCAGGGTCCCCCTCCATTTAGTAACAGGCCCACATTACTCTTATTTTTCCTTTCATTATTGATATATTTGAAGAAGCCCTTTTTGCCTTCCCTGACATCCCTGGCCAGATTTAATTTCAGACGGGCCTTGACCTTCCTTGTCTCATATCTACTTTGACAACCTCTCTATATTCAATTCAAGCAGCCTGACCCTGTTTCCATCACTTGTGTGTTCCCTCCTTAGGCTTGAGCAATGGCAGGAGTTATTCATCCACACAGATCTCATCACCTATGCCCAATTTCTTGCTCATTGGGATGCATCGTTCTTGAGCCTAGAGGAAGCGATCCTTGAATATTAACCAAGTCTGTTGGACTCCTCTTCCCTGCAGGGCTTGTTCCCATGGGTTTCATCCAAGAATATCCCTTAAGAGGCCAAAATTTGCTCTCCTGAAGCCCGTATTTGTAATCTTACTTGCTACCCTACTTCCTCCTTGCTGATACTAAACTCCACAATTTCATGGTCAAGGTCCAAATATTTTTGTTTAATATCCAAATATTTGCTAAGTTTAACAATAAGCACTATTGTAAGTGGGTGACACTGCTAAATTACTGCCATCCACCTGTTGTGCGATTTTGACGTAGAAGGAAGAAATTTGGTTGTATTTGCTTACTTTGTTACCCAGTAGTTCTTTATTTATTTTACTAACAAATTGAACTTCCTGTGAATTTAAGTGCTCTGTTTCATTCTGTAAGGAAATTATTGATGTTTTTCAATTAAAATGTAAGCCCAGAAGGAAGCGATGCCTGACTGATACCTGYGGTCAGCAGCCTTGTTTGCTTGGGTAAACAGATATAAAGGAAAGAACAGAACCTCAGTGTAAATGAGCCACCAGAGGGAGCTCATCCAGCCTGCTGAGTATAATAGAACTATATTGACATTGGCAAAAGTTAATTAAACATTTTTACAGGGGTCACTGACTGAGTTCAAAACAAAGCACATTCCCTGGCTAAAACTCTACATGCCTGAGAAGCTAATGAAATCAGAAAAAGTTATTTCTTTAACAAACATGGAATGTATTTCTGATTAAATAAAGATAATTAAGTTTAGAAATCTGTGATACAGCACTCTTCAAAACAAGCACAAGACTTTTCTCCATCCCTCTTTATTTTCTCCAGATAACAAGAATTTCAAAGTCATATTAAATTACAAGACAAAAAAAATGGGGTTAACTTTCTAATTTAATCTTGAAATTGTGAAAGTATACTAAAAGCAGAGTCACATAACTAGTACAAAGATATTAATTTCTAATCAAATACAGTTTGGCATTATGATGCTAACCTAATTCTGTAATTAATTATTACACTTAGATGGATATTGCCATACTAACTTTGAGTTTATTATCACAATACAGCTTTCTCACTTTAAATTGTAGTGGTACCAGGTTCAGAAAACAAATCCYCTAGAGTTTCTTTTCTGGAGGATCCAATGGTTGCTTTCAAACTTGTGACCTTTTTTTGAAAAGCAATACTGAAATAAAAATTATTCAGATTTTTACATGCTGCTTATTGACCAGGGAATCAAGAGTCTGGCAGGAGGTTATTTTGTCTGTTACTTTTCCATGGAGCTTAGCATCTAACAGTGGAAATTCAGTAGGGAGGCATGCAGGAGAAGAAAGACAGCAAAATTATTTCCTAAAGGAGAAACACCCTCCAACATAAACTCACAGGCTTATCATTGCAACTATCCCTATGTATTTCTGAAGATTACGGGTCTTAAACATTCCTTCCAAATTAACACACCTCTTACACAGATTTAATTATATATTTCTTTGTGTAACCCCCATTACCAGCTTTCTAAACATTGCAAGATTAATTTGGTCATACTTTTATCTTACCTCTGCCTGCATGCTTTGCTTTGGAAGATAARATTAAATGTAATGCGCTATTTCATTTATCTCTTCTTTCAGGCTTCAATAAAAAAATGAATTTTCACCAATACCACATAAAACTGGTACTTTTTGGAGTTAACTCCTGTGCAATGTGAGGATACTACGAAAAGCACTTGTTCTGTAATCACACTCCTACTTAAGCACTGGAAGAAAACCCAGCCTAAGAAGATCTAATACCAGTTAGAGTTCTTTTAAGTTCCACTAAGCACTTCAGAGTGCCCACCTCCTCCACACAGCTATTTCACCTCTGGTGAGCACGATTTTTCATCATTTGCCCATAGCAATCAAAAACAATCAGGAAAAAAGTTACAATTACTCTCCAGTACACTTTATGAAGTCATCTTTTCCAGGAATATTTTCAGACACAAGTAAGTTTTTCTTGTTTTTTCTCACTGAAAAACTGCATTTTTTAAAGAGACAGAAGAGGTTATTATAACAAAGGGTCAGAATTCTCAATCTCCTGATTAAAAACAGTTAATAAGCTCACTTTCAGGATCGAAATAAGATTTACTATCCACCCCCCTTGAGCTACAAAGATATCCAATTTCTTCACATCACATACTGATTAGAAGTTTATTTTGTACTGTTGAGTATCTTAACATGTTACCAATTATCACACCTTTTTTTATAGTGCAACAGTTTGAGATTCACTAGGGAATGACTTCCAACCACTAGCAACAGTTCACACACCATTTATACTCTGCAGAGGAAAACCCAATTTTATAAAGCTCATCTTTACAGAAGAATCTTCATTTCCCAATCTCTGAGCTGCACAGATACATCAGCTCTAAAAGTTAGGATTACACTGTAACATCTCCAAGATGTGAAAACACTCCCACCTATCTGCTGCAGGGATTTAAAAGCTACCATTAAAGACACAAGCAAAATCACAGCCTTGGCGCAAGCATCACATTTCTTACCCAGCAAAGGTCCATCCTTAAAATGATGCTGCCACTGGGTGAATATGCAAACTGAAAATGCCAAAACAGGAAGCTGCTATTTTTATTTAAATTCTAACCAGTTTGGGGGTTTTGTCCCCCTTGAGAAACTTCTTATCAGTGGGAAACTACAAAAAGCCACACATTTRAAGTTAGAGAAATGTGAATCTTACCAGAAAAAAACCCACACTAGATATCAAACATGCTTCATGACATTAATGAACTAGATCAGGTCAAAATAAGACATCTAGAAACAGAAAATATTTTTGAAGCAGAAACTGAGTATTTTCTGAAATCAGCAAAATCTCCATTTCAGCCAAACATTTTTGGGGGGAGATTTTTAAAATTCCTTTAGGAAAGTTTCCWAAGACAACACTCCCATGTATCCCAGAGGATGAGTCTCACAAGACCTTGAACAAAGTCCGCACCCCTAAAATATTCACAAAAACTATTGGGGCACATCTTGTTCTATCACCACTTTTTTCTAAAATCATCCATTGATAAACACTTTGTAGGTACTAGTATTTTAAGAATCATTTACCTTAGAATAATATTCTATCTCATAAAGACTGTAGAATTTGCTCCTACTTGGCTCTTGCTCCCTCACAATCCAGTATTCTTCAATTGCCTGACAAGGTATTTTATCACCTAAATCCCATCCCACTGGACTTTTCCAGCGTAAGCAGTAAACTTAAGCCAACTTCATCGAAAACCCAGAGCTTTCTTATCTCACTGAAATTCTCATTTCAGATAGAAAATGCAGTTAAAAATGACCCCTTGCTAGATGATTTTCCCTCACTGGCAATAAGGAAAAGTGAAGTGACACAAAACAGAATAAGATGTATAATAACAATACTGTAACACGCATTTACCAGAAAAACTAACAAGCTGGTGAGTGTAAGACACAAAGCAATGAATGAAGCAGCTTTGTTCTCTCCTATTACTCAGCTAAGAATGAAATACTTGTCACAGCCCTGAGCTGTTCCTGTCCCACTAGCTTAAAAAAGCTACAAGATTGTGTCAACTAAGCCACAGCTATTAGTGGCACTGGGTCAAGAGTTTCATTGCATTTGTGACGCAAAGGCAAAATTTTCCCTTACTGCTGCACACTGTGCTGCCCACCCTGGATCCAATTAATAGCAGGTACAAATCTGTTTTTAGATCAAGTGCCCTACGGTTGCAATTTTTGGAACTGTTTGCTTTAGAAAAGCGTTGAAATTTCCCACTGTTGCCTGGGCACGAGTCCCTGGTAGTACATGAGTAACAAAGAGCTGAGAGCTGCCCTTCTCTGAATTGCACAGCCCAGTTTACTCCACGCAGCAGCGGATGACTACGAGCGTGACGCACACAGGAGCATCTGCCTTCTATGCTGCCTGCTCAGCTAYGGGTGCAATTTCTTCATTTAACCAATACTCTTTATTATTGTTTTTAAGTTAACAAACATTTCATTACAACTTTCCTTGTAAGCTTCTTGAGAAGCAACTTTCTTTCAGAAAATAGGGGATAAAGAATTAAACAAGTAAGCTATGCTTAAAGAAAAAAAGCTACTACTGCAAAACTCTATTTTCAACCCACGTGTTCTTTGTATATTTAGATGTTAGGCACTCCTACAGGAAAAAAATATTTCTATGTGTKCCATGTCTAGAAAATTAGAAACCCACTCTTAAATAAAATTAGAACTTTTAGGGTATGTTAGATAAAATTACATTTGTTAAACACAACAAAAATGATAAAAATTCTTTGATTTCAAAGAATCATTGCAACCCTTCCCACCTCACACTCCTTGCAATAATAACTGTGCTCAACTTATGTCTGTAAATACCATCTTTTCTTCCATTCAGGGATCACAGTTCTGGAAACAACTAAGCATGGGTATTGCGGTCCTTTTCTTCCAACAAACAAAGGAGACGACTGCTATGACATATTCTAACATGAAGTAAACAGATATGCTTATATAGGTGCAGCCTAACAGGATCAAATTAAAACTTTGTATAACCAACATTAAAAAAACAGGGGAAAAAAACACCCAAAACAAACCCAAAACTGTTACTGTATKTGCTCTCCATTTGTTTTGTGGAAAGTTTCACCAGTTTCACAGAACCAATTGCTGCAAGGTCATAAACACTCACTGTGACACTCCCACCCCATCAGGTTTGTTTAAACAGTATGAAATCTACAAAATTTCCACCTGCAGAAACACTGATGAAAAGGAAAGATCATCCAGCTGAAGGAGATGAATGATGAAGAACAAAAATGAATAAAGCAATGAAAGATGCACAGAAAAAGTAGGTCAGAAACAGGAAGCAAGAGCCTATTAAATGAAATTGTAAGGAATAAATTCTATAAATTGTAAAAGGCTGGAATTCTCATAGCATAAAATCAGCCTAAATAATTCAGTTACAGGTTGTAATTAAAGTCATAATTATATTATGAATCAGAAGTTCTTATTCTTATGTTTAGACCCTTTCTTGATAGAATTGTTTGTAGTATATATTAGCAAAATCCAAATTTAGGTCTCAGATGATACTTATAAGGGCTAATAAGATAATTTTGTAATTGGTTAAGAATACATCTCTCCAGATGAGTTCACATCTGCCTGCTTCAAAGTGTTCAACGTGCCATCATTCCACTTAATAATGACAATACTAGTAGTAGTAATAGCATAGCTGTACTTAAATGCATTTCTCAAATATAACAAAATTCTTATTCATGGTGACATCTTTGAAAATTTATTTATGTGGACTATTAAAAACAGGAATTCA
Source organism: Mixornis gularis (assembly GCA_003546035.1). NCBI lineage: Eukaryota > Metazoa > Chordata > Aves > Passeriformes > Timaliidae > Mixornis > Mixornis gularis. The sequence continues at coordinate 58,812 of QVAJ01000065.1, read as the reverse complement.
GAGAAATCTTCCAGGGAAAAAAAAGTAATAGCTTCCTTTTATATCTTTTTTTGTCTCATGTTTCTGCTTATGCACAGGTCGTCACTATTTTGTATATTTAACTCCATTAAAATACAGTGTGATTTATCAGGGGGAAAAAAATTAAAATAAAAGACACTCAATCTCTTCCAAAACAAAAGAATCTCAGTCTATGGTCAGAAAAGAACTGCTGTCATTTTGATTTCTCTAGAACTGCACATCAGCTTTTAATCTCTCTTGGTGTGCAATGCAGTTACATTTTGTCAGCTCTCMGGAAATGTCTCCATTATATCACCTCACACAAAGAGCTCCAGCCTGGCACACAAACACCGCCACTGCCAAGTCAGTACATGCGAGGGCAGAGCCCTCCACAGCTCCAGCCTTTCAGTGTCACAGCTGTGCTCCTTCTCCACCACAGGAGAAGGCTTAGGCTGTTCATGTGTGAGGAGACAGAAGCCAGCCTGTTATTGACCTGGTGAAACCATGACACACTCCTGATGGGAGCACCTATGAAACCGAGGCTCTAAGGGTCACTCCAGGATCTTCCTGCCCTCACTGTCACATCTTTGCTCTCACTGTCAAGTGAGCCAAACTGAGCCATTAGAGATAATTCATCTACTTCTTTAACATGCACACTACTCCCACCTCTTCAATAGATTATTTCAATATGAAAGACAAGCTTATTTCAAAATGGAAGTTGTTGMGATCCTATTTCTTTGCTGGATATACACTGGGGAAAGAGTGTATATATACAGTCTAACTCTAAGTCACATAGTGTGCAGTCTACCCACCAAAGCAACAACTCTCCTCTGCAAAGCCAGATGCCTGGACAAATTTCATGCTCTGAATTTAACAGAGAAAATTAGTGCTGTCAGTGCTAACAGCCTCAAGAATYACCTTTCCGGACACTACACAAATGAGTTTATCAAAGGAAATCTTCACTTTAGCAGGAATTCTCAAATGATTTCTGCAAAACATTCCAGGAATGGTATCTTCCAAATGAATACAACATTAATACCCATCATTCCTCTCTGACCTGTGCAGGTGCCAGATGCCTCAGCAGGAAACCCTCACACACAGGAGGAATCACACACACCTGTAATCCAGCCACATCTCCAACCACACAAGATGACCAAGGCCTGTTGCAGGGTGTACCTGCTAAGAAATTCTACCTGTAACTACAGTTCTAACTATGTGTTTTAGCTGTTTAAACACACAAAATAGCACTTATTAGGACTATTTGTCCAATTTTACCACTAATAACAAGACAATTGAACTTCAAAGGCCAAGGACTGCAGTAACACCTATGCAATGCTAGTAAGGGGAGGTGGCAATAGTGCACAAAACCTTGTTTTCTCAAGATCCTCTACCCAACTGTGTATGATGTAAACTATGTACACTACTGGGCTATTCAACCAAAAGAACCCACAAGCTGCTGATACTTGCCAGCTCCTAGCCAACAGAAAGCTGCAGACAGCAGCACAAGCAGAAATCGTTTACTTACTTTTAGAATACAGACTTCTTTCACTGATTAATCACAAAAGTAGAAACACATCAGTATTCCTACTGCCTTCCTRTCTGTTTGACAGTAAATCCTAACGTCACTCTTTAGGTTGTTCTCTGTTAAAATAAACCTTCTGCTAACAGTCAGTCACAAACCAAGAGCAATACAAAGATGGTATCTTGAAGCATGAGTGGTACAAAAGTCATGCAAAACCTAAAAATACAAACAAGCTATCAGAGATTACTGCACAGCTGAAAGACAACGCTCTCACAATGCACATATAATTTTAAAAAAAAAGGAAATAAAAACAACCCCAATCTTACAGTTACACAGACCTGACATTCACACTAAACTAGTTAATYGAGGAGTAAAAGCACCTCTTGACATTTTAACTGTTTTCTAGCTAGCAATTTCCTATGATTCATGCAGTGTAGGTTTACCTGAAATAGACTACAAGAAACTGCAATCAAAGTAATTACAGAAGTATGAATTTGCCKCTCCCATTCAAGTTTAGAGGCAAGAGCTTACACATTTTTTTCCAGGAAATGGTGAATCCTTAGACCATTCTCGCATGAATCAGCCCACAAAAACAGTGCTGTCTTTGATTCATTACATTAATCAATAATTATCCTCTTTAGCTCTGTGGAAGGCACAAGAAGGCCACAATCATGACAATCCTTCAGACTATCAGTAGTCTACAGCAAGAGTAATCCTGCAAAATTACATTTCCTGAGACCATCACCTAAAACCTGCTTGCAGAGGAGGGACACACAAACACTCAGTGACACATCAACTTCTAGGCAACATGGAAGCTGCTTCTCTACCAAAGTCAGGTTTCTCAGGAGTGTTCTGCTTTCAGTGGGTCCAAAGAAGCTCCCCAGAGAGAAATGTGCTTGCCTGCACACTCTGAAGGTCCTGATGCCCCACTTGCACCTTTATGGCAACACAATCCTTCCACACTGTAAATTATTGGTACTGGAGTTGAACCTTTTGTCGGCTGGGAAGCTGAAACAAAGTTTTCTGCCTGAAGCCAGGTAGTATGAGATGTAGACATAAAACATAATACCATATCTCACCCAAAACTGGTGTACCTGTTAAATGGTTTGAATTAGGACCATGAAGACTTTTCTTTGTACTTTTTCTAATATCATTATGACTCTTGCTCTAAAATGCATTACTCTTATTCGCAGGACAAACAATTATTTGCAAACAGACTAAGCAAAAAGTAATTTCACTGGCTCTTAATCCCAGGTAACCTTTCCTGTCAATGGACTAACTGTGGACTAATATCCAATGAGTGTAACAAGCGGGTGAAGTAAAAATGACAGGCGACACACCAATGCTCATTCCATCCMTCCCAAGCTACTTCTGTAGCATGGTCAAGATAGTCAAGAGGAACAGATGCAAATTCAGTCTTGAGAGAGGCTGTGAAGCCAAATCTTGTTGCATTATTTGGAAGCATATACTGTACCCACATTGTTCTAAATGAGGGAATCAAAACAYTATATAACTTTACCCATACATTCTCTAAACCTACACATAATTAACCAGAGACTTGTTAATGATAAAAACACATAGAATTAATATATATTTTTACAACACTGAAAATAAACTAAGAAGTTTCTTCTACTGAATTTGAAAAACTTTAAACCAATCAAAAAMAACAACTGTTGTTCAGAGGTACTCACTGCTTGGATCATTCCCTTTCTTCTCTCTCACTGCACCTCAGGTTTTTATGTTCATTGAAACAGAGTATTTTACCTTCAGTTCCTGAGAGTTCTTTGTTATATTTTTTTTTTTTTCCCTCCATCAGCTCTTTTTCAACTTTAGCACTGTTTAGGTCATGAGGAGCTACCAAACTCTTAAGTTTTAAGGCATCTCACAGAATTCTCCAGCCTTTCCTTACATTCAGCAGCTAATGAAGCCATGCCTGGTGGACCAGGAATGCTGTGCACCTGTTGAYTAGCACCATATTGATACCTACACATGCATTGCGAAACTATCTGAGATTTAGGAAGTTTATGCCTAGAGAAAAAATTAATTGCACACTAACTGTAAAAAATATAATATTTTGGTTTTGTTTCATTGATGCTCTAAATATGTGCCAACATATTTAACTTACAGGACACTTTTTCGCTGACTGTTTTCAGTGAATATTAGGTATCACATATTTTTTAAAACAAATAAATTTCACGGAACCTGTCCCCTTATTTCACCTTCAGCAAATTATAGTTAATACATCTGATTTTAACAAAGCATGAAATTACACCTCAGCACAGCAAATTAACAAGCAACAACAGGGACAGCTGTTGTATTTCTTGTCATTGGTTGAGATATATCTATTTATATTCCTCAGTATACCCCTTATTAAAAAAAAAATCTACATAATAAGTAATGAAGCAAAACATGAAAGACCTTTGCAATAATTCTATTCTCCTTGCTCTGCAATTTAGGTTTGTACAAACTTACGATTAGGAAGATGCTTACAGTACACAGAAACACTACAATTAAACTTGTACTCCCCTGAATATATTGACAGAAGCTGACAGGAAAACATATGCCAGGTAACACCTGATATTAAAGTCCAAGTCTTCAGTTCAGAAAGACAAGAGGTAGGCATGGGGAGAGCAGTGGAAGATTCAATCTCCAGTGAYCAGTGAAACCTTAATTAGAACTGTGCATAACGCTCCTTGAAAATTAATGTGCTCTTAGGGTATTGCAATTTTCTACAACAAAAAAGTCTGTGTTAGTGTTCACCAGCTTCCAYAGATATTACTTCAATTCTTACTACTGCTTTTGACAGTGTGTTTTTGGTTTTCTAACTCAGTCTTCCATTTTRCCACACTTGCACTGGACTCTCACCAGGATCTCCAAATAATTGACCCAACCCCGTAGCTGTGAATCAAGAGAAGGTATTCCACACCTTTTTCTTTTTCCGGAGGGCATGAGAAGAACAGGAGAAAAAGCAAATGAGGAACACTTGTTGCTGTGCCTCAGCAAACATGCCTAAATGGGAATAATTTATTGTGTAAACAGAACATTTCTACTCTTAAATTTCTGTCAAGGTGAATGGCTAGGATATTAAGAATTTCTAATTCATATTTAGAACTTCTGCTTCTTCTATAAACAGAGCAGTAGACTTTGTGCTACCCTTTATTTTACACAGAACATGTTACTAGATGTTAGATGAGTAAACTTTGGATCTTTTATAAGCACAGGACTGAAATATTATTTTGATAGTGACTAGCTGAGCATAGAACAATCCGGGGGGGGGAAGGTAGAAAAATATTCTAACAGATACACACCCACCCACATATACATGTGCACACAAAATACTAGGATTTCTCAGGGACACATGAAGAAAATAACAGAGCAATTAACTGAAAGAGAAGACAAAATCAAAATAAATTAGCCTATTCTAACCCAATCTTACTTCTAATTTGTGGTCTTTTAAGGCTACTGTTATGACACTGGAAAGCCACCTGACTAGTGCTAAATAATTAAACCTATCAAACAGTATTGAAAATCTGACTAAATCAGTCATTAAGACAGCATTATTAGAGCAGCACTTTTTCCTCTCTCTTCTTTGACAAATTGTAAAAGTCTCCTTGAATTATCCTGAAATAGCCCCTCCAGATTCTTTAACAAAACCAAAAGACATGCTCCAATATTGGAGTAATTTTAATACACTTCGGACAACACAGGGCAAYTGCTGAAGTTGCGCCAGTACTGTGTGAATATTTATATAATAAAGACAATAACATTCAGTTTCTACTTCTCAACTCAAAATGCAGAATTAAGATTTTAATTTCTAACAGGCTTGCTTGTATTGGAACTTACTTTATGGTTGTCTCAAGTTACATCAGAGTAGTAAAGAAATACTGAGACAAAGAATCACAWTTTGAAAAAAATCAAATGTCAGGAGATTTTCTGAAACTTCATAAGGAGCTTGAAGTGTGGAGGGCTAGTGTTTTATTTGAAGATTTTATGTCAAATTAAATTACCTATGCTGCCCATKTATAGGCTTTGCTGCTACTTTAAAACAGAGTGCTAGATAATAAAAAAAWTCTGAAATTATTACTTTTAAAGGATTAAACACCTATTATCAGTTTTGAAACATTTTTCAATAGTGCTTTCCGCCTTATAATTTTCAAGAATTTGCTGTCTAGGTGATGCGTAGTTGAACTACGATRATTACATACAAAAGGGAAAAAATTAACATACTGCTGAAATTGTAGCTTACAAACTCCCAATCTCCTTCAGGGCATACTTTTTTGGCATATTTACATATYTTCAAATTACATCTTTTGACAGGGACTAAGAACTTCTGTATTCTGTTCTAGCTCTACCACCACCCCCATGAATCTCCCCAAATCAAGCCTAATGGTTTTGTTCCTTGAGTMAAATAGATCATGTAATATTTTTCTTGCAATTTTGCTAGGAGAGCAAGCTCATATCTCCCAATTTAAGTATTTTGATGTAGACAATTAGACTCAAGATGAAAGCCACAGTTTAAATTCGTAAATGGAGTTTACTGTGAGATATATACAAAAATTAAATGAGTTCATTTAACYTGAAGAAAATTCTTTGCCACAAGTGACACAATTGTAAAGGGCACTACCATATAAYTTAATAACTCTGAATCCCAAAGATSTCTTCGGCACAGCCAGCACTGCACATGAAACCTTTACAAAAAGCTTTTAGCGGTAGTTTCACACTCTCATACAAGTTTGAATAATTTTTGCCCTTCACTTTTAAAATAATTTCTGAAAAACAAGTAAYTGCAGTTTAGCATGCATCACAGTGGATGTATAATCTGTAATGAAATAGCATGAAAATCTTGCTTGTTGGATTCAAAACCTTAGTAGGCTTTAGGGAAAATATTAGTTTTAGTTATTTACTTAGAGGAAAAAAAGGTTGTTTGGGCTTTACTAAAATATAGAAAGTGAATAATAACACGTGTTACCACATAATGGACTTGGAAAGGTTTTCTTCTCAATTAAGCTGCAAGTCAAAATGCCAAAATAAAGTGTTTTTTCCCACCATAGTATGAAATAATTTAGTATTTAACAACAGAAAAGAAGAACTTACAGGTATAGCAATCTTTTAGAAAATTTCTGTTATGACAGAGTTTCACATGACCTTTCACATTACTTCCTGGGATCATTTCCTAGAAGAAAYAGAAACAAGACACACGTGAAAACAGTTGTAATGTTAAAATAGCGTCTTATTTCATTGCCCTGAAACATGTTATGAAGCAAGGTTTAGGAAAACTATTTAGGCTGGTGTCTTCCAAATGGCATAATCTAAAGTAAAAATTCTGGACTTGAAAGGTAATCTAATAATTTTATCAAATCCTGCACCAGATACCGACATCCATTAATCTTTTTGTAGACTTTCAGACTGATTTGAGATTACTCCTTGACCTTCCTGAGCACAGGAAAACCACAAATGCTTTTCCCTCTATAAATCATACTAGTACAAAAAGCCTTTGCATAGCCAGCTAACCCATACGGCGTTGGCAGGATTACAGTCAAAAATAAACAAAACTTAGTAAAACAACAAAAATGCCAAAACATGTAATTAGTTCTGTAGCAACATTTTAATACATATTTGCTCACAAAACAAAGAATAAAATACATAATACACTTAACTGAAATAGTTATCCCATAAGAATAGCAAATACAAGCTCTGTCCTGCAAGGGACTCAAGCCAGCAAAAGAAAGGAGCTGAGCAGGCACCTGTGGTGGGTATTTGCAGCAGGAAGCTCCCTGYTGGGGGGGAGTGAATCCCACAGCTGCTGCTTGGGGAGGTTTGCAGCCTGCTGGAGACTCAGATCAGGACTTTGCAAAAGGCTGCTGCAGACCTCTGACCCTCTGCTGTTCTTCCATATGAGCATYGAAGATGATGCCAGAGGCAATGAAGAAAGCACCAAATATTGATTATGCTGCTGATTATTGGGGTGCATGGAGACCCCAGGCAGTTTTCTTCTCAATCCTTTCAGAAAGGGGGAAGGGTGAAAAAGGAAGTAATATATCCCATAAGAATTTGTTGTGCAGTTGGTGTGAGCTACAGGGTTTTAGATTTTAAATGATCATGGGATGTTCTACAAGGACAGAGGATGGTTTAGCAGAAATGCAGTCCACATAAGTGGATAAAAACATTTTGCCAACAGGCTGCCCAATCCAGTAATGAGAATTCAAACCAGGAATAACAGGAGTAGGGGAGCACAACCAGCAATCAAGAGAGGAAGTAAAGAACCAGGTTGGCAAGCAAAGAGTATAGGGCAAYGTCAACAGGAGAAAATTTGTAAGCAAAAAACTGTAGGGGTCCCACCCCAACTACGTGCATGTACATAGGGAAATGCCTACCAGGCAGAATTATGATAAAGGTATTCTATCTTTCCTGGGAAAACAACATGCTTTTGTGCCTCTTTAAATAGCCTGCTTGCTAATGGACACAGCAGAGCGAACAGAACAAATTAAGAAGTCTGCATGTAGTTGGAGAATTTCAGCTTCATTGGGATCACAGACATGGGTAGACAGCTCATATAATTGTGAACAGTAGAAGTTTCTACTGGTGCTGTGCAGCATAAGGAAGGCTATAGAAAATGGTCTCCCTATCACAAGATATGAATGAAAATATTATCTCCTGATGGARACCTGTCACAAAAGATATGAAGAAGTCCAATACATTAAATGCCCTCTTCATCTCACTTCACTGATAAAACCATTCCTCAGCTATCTCAGGTCCCTGAAAACCATAGGAAAGCCTGGAGCAAGGCAGATTGCCTCTCAGTGGAGGAAAGTCAGGTTAGGAAGCATTTAAACAAACTGGACGCACACAGACCCATGGGCCATAATGAGATGCACCACACATACTGAGGGTTGGCTGATGTCATTGTGAGAGCACTCAACCTCTTAAAGATCAAAAAGGATAACAGACCAAGGTRAGGGGAGGAAACTTTGAGGACTGGAAGAGAATAAACATCACCTCTGCTTTCAAGAAATTCAGTCCCAGCCTCACCTCAACTYCTAGGAAAGGAACGGAGAAAATAAACCTGAAAGCCATTGCCAAACAGAGGAGGGATAAGAACGTATTTGGACATGGTGAGCATGAATACACAGAGGGGAAATTATACCTGACCAACCTGATAGCCTTTCACAATGAGCAGGCTGACCCAGTGGACAAGGACAGAACACTGAACATTGCTTATCTTGACTTTAATAATGTTTCTGTCACAGCCTTGCATTGTCTTTTCCCTGACAAACTGATCAAGYGCAAAACAGATGAATGGAGAGTAAGGCAAACAGAAACCTGACTGAACTGCTGGCCAGAAAAGGTTGTGGGTCAGCAGCATCAAGTTCACTGGAGGCCAGCCATCAAAGGCACACACCAGGTGTCAATACAAAAGCCAATATTGCTCAGCAACTCATCAATAACTTGCAAGTTGAGACAGAATGCACAGATACTACAAAACTAAGAGTAGCTGAACATCAGACGGTTGTCCTGCCACTCAGAAAAACCTTGACAGGCCGAGGGCCAACAGTAACCTCAAGAAGTTCAATACAGGGGAAAAGCAAAGTGCTGTACTTGGCAGGAATAACACCATGCATGTTGGCAGAAAAGGACCCAAGGGACAACAAGCTGGCCATGAGCCAGCAGCATGCCCTTACAGCACAGAAGGCCCTCAGCAACCCACACTGCATGAGGAAGAGCATCACCAGCACATTGAGGGAGGTCACCCTTCCTCTCTGCTCAGCCATCCTGAATGCTGTAGTGGGTGGCCCAGAACTGGGCACAAGAGAGACAGAGTTATTGCAGCAAGGCCAGCTAAAGTTTATGGAGGTAAGTAAAAGATTGGAGCACTTTTTGTATGAGGACAGGCAGTGAGAACTGGGGGCCTTGAGAAGAAAAGGCTTAGTGGGATCTGTCCTATGCTAATAAATACCTGGTCAGTGGTAGAMTTAGGAAGGCAGAACTTTTCTCAGTGGTATCAAGTGAAAAGACAAGAGGCAATAGGCACAAATTAAACACAAGCTATCCCATTTAACTTAATGATTGTTTTTTCTATGAGGGTGGTCAATCCATGGCACAGGTTGCCCAAGATGCATCTCCGTCTTTGTAGATGTTCAAAACCCCACTGGGCATAGTCCTGGGCAATGGTTACCCTGTGACCCTGCTCTGACCAGCTAGGGCTAGCCAGTCTCCTGAGGTCCCTTCCAACTGCAAGAATTCTATGACTCTGGAAAGTGTTTTATTTAACTGGTATCTGCTTAAAATAAATTGAAAAGAGGTTAAATTAATCAACCATGAAATCTCTTCTCCACAATGCACGGGGAAAAAATGTACCATCAACTTTATTGTGCTTTAGCTAGCGTAAAAGGCTTTAAAAGGTTATAGCTGAAAGCTAGGAACATAGAGTAACCCTGACCCTAATGAATGTCAACATGTCTTTTGGACTCTTCGATATTAATGGCAAGATTTTAAAACCATAGATTAAAAAAGCAACAGGAGAAATTCAGATACTCTGATCCAATTAAYTGTCTCTCCCCCTGGAGCCATTCAAAACCCAGCTGGACATGTTCCTGTGTAACCTGCTCTAGCTGACCCTGCSTTGGCAGGGGGGTTGGACCAGATGATCACCAGAGGTCACGTTCAACTCTAACAATTCTGTGATTCTGTCATTGTGGAAGATAAAAATTTCCCCCAACAATTCCTTCTGCTAATGGAGGAGCATTAGCAGTTTCCCATGAGAAAGCAGAACATAAATAAACAAAACTTCAGGCAGGTATTCACACCTGATATTTAAAATGGATTAATAACAAATGCATCAAATGCATTTGGAAATGGAAAGACAGGCTTAAAAAGCAAACAAACCTTGCTCTGACCACTCAAAAAAAGCTGGATAACATGCAGTCTAAAAATGTGAATCACCTGCATGRTGTTCAGTGGAACGAATTTCATGGTATTTTACACTAAATGAAAACACCAACACTTACGATGTGAGCATTCCTGGGTTTATGACAGTATCTCCCAAATAATTGTTCCACTCATGTGGAGACATCAACCCATGGAATAAGTTTTATAAATCATGAAGAACAGAAGCACAATTAGACTGCAGAAAATCCAAAGAAATATTTTATAATCAACATATTACTTAAAGGGGAAAAAAAATCCTTTAGCAGCTGAAATCATACATCTTCAAGGGAGCAGATAAAGCTTTTATTTTTCCAGAAGCTATTTCTTTCTACAAGTTTGAGTTGTTTAAAAGATATGACTACAATTTATATTTTCAATTTTCTAATGACCTGCTTCCTTAGAGAAAAAGTGAACAGCACATGCCTATTTTATTTGTTGCCAGACAGAASAAAGTACACAGGTTGAACAGAAATACCATGTATTTCTGCACACAGGTACTCAAACAAAGGTATGTTGYATGTAGACAGTCACATGGGCTCTTCTGTGGTCATGTTGCTATGGAAACAAACTTCTGTGTAATCAAACATGATTACAAAGACGTTCTAGCTCTTAAAMAGGGAATGAGCTAATCTTTTTTTATTTTTTAAATCAAGGAAAAAAGCTGGTTTATAAGGTTATAGAAGAGCTGACAGTAGTCAAGAGCATATGAAGCTAACAAAATCATAACATCTGAAATACAAAGATTTTTCGTTTCATAGTGTTTATGTACTTAAATGTAAGTTCAGAGACTACTCCAAAAAAGCAGTAGGTTATGACAAAGTAAGGACACTACAGATTTTGCATTATACAGAGGATGAGGAAGATAAACCTGGCATTTTCTTTCATTTCTTGAAAACAAAATTTATAGGAAACTTTCACTATGAAACTACTCATATCAAACAGCATACCCATTAAAAAAAGGGTGAATCAAAGAACAATGTTATATAGATTTAAGTTCCCTTTTTTCCACAGAACATTAAACAATCTCTATTCAATACCTCTGTTTTATTTATCTTGGTCCATCTGCTCTGCAAATGTTCTTGCAAAGCAGTTTCCCATGGCAACACCAAATACCACATAGCCTCAGTCTTCTGTCAAAACCCTTCTAACTGATCCACTCCTGAATTTCAAACAGCATATTTTTCTGCTGTATTTTAGTACATAATAAATGGAGTATTTCTTCAAGAAAAAAAAATCCACATTGATGATATAAATACCCATGAATAAGCCCCTCTTCTTCAGGCATTTATCTTTTTATTGTTTTAATAACTTCATTTTTCAAGAGCATTACATTTAGATCACCTAAGGCGAGGTAGGAGATATAYGTTACTTAAAAACCCTGTCAATCTGTTGGCAGTTTTTACTTGATTAAAATTTCAAAATCATTACGTTGCATGCAGCAAAACAAATTGTGCATAGGTTTTAAAGAATAAGGAAATAATATGCTGAAAAGTAAGTTTTGGAATAAAAAGACCRCAATGACTGCTTACTATGGGACAACTTCCGATAAACATCATCATCTACAGCCCCTTTAATTTTTACATCCTCATATTTATAATGATCAAAGAAATGTAAATAAGAGGAAAATTTCTCAATACATTTTCATTCAAGATAAACTAATAATAMTGATTTAATGAAACTCCTGTTTTACCTGAGATTCTATCTTGAGAACCCTAAATTAAGACACGGTAGAAACAGACATTTTGAAGTTAAGTTCTTCTGAAAAACTCTCTTAAAGTAAGCATCAAAAAATCCCAAACTCTTCAGTAAATCTCACTCTAGTCCTGAGCACACCRATTCTGTGTGAATTTGCAACAGAAGCATTGTTCAAGCTGTACATTAAAAAATAAATGTTTAGACTAGCCTACTGAATTTCAAGTCTGACATCATTTATTTTAGATTTGTCTGAGCAAAAGCAAAACCATCTAGAAACAAGCCCTGTGGAGATCTGAAAGATAATCAGACTTTCTGGGTCATTCCTACACCACCATACTTCAGTTTATTGTAGTTTACAACCTAGAGCTACTTTAAGAACTACTACAAATTAACAATCTCAGATCCATAATAAACAACAGGATTAAATTCCCACAATAATTCTCCATCAGCATCCCTCCCGTCCTGGTTATGGCTAGGATGAAGTTAATAGTGTTCTTAGTAGCTGGCTCAGTGCTGTGTTTTGGATTCAATACGACAATAATGTTTATAACAYGCTGCTGTTTTGGTTGCTGCTCAGCAGTGCTTACCCCAGATGAAGGACTTCTCACTGTGTCATGCTCTGCCAGTGAGGAGGTGCACGTTATGCTGTGASGGAGCAAAGCTGGGACAGCTGATCCCAACTGCCAAAGGGATATTCCAAACCACAGAACGTCACACCCAGTATATAAACTGGGGGAGGCCGGCTGGAAGGGGCTGATCACTTTCCAAAGGGCTGGGCATCCCTGAGTAGAGGGTGAGAACTTGTGTTGTGCATTACTTGTTCCTCTTGGGTTTTAGTCACGCAATCAGTCCTCTCCCTCCTTTTCATTACTAATATTAATAATTAGTATTATTATAATATTTAATTTGGTTTCAATTATTAAACCCATAAACTCTTAATCCATGAGCCTTACTTTTTTTCTGATTATCGCCCCCACTGGAGGGTAGAGGCAGGGTGTGGGTGAGTGGCTGCCTGATACTCAGTTGCCAGCTAGCATTCAACTACTCTACTTTTCCCTATAACTTCCTTGGGTTATTCTCGTTTTTTTTCAAGCACACACAGTGCTCACCTTGGAATTTGGCCCAAACACGTTTTTCAGATTAGTCGAGACTTCTGGTCTCTGTGGTGAAATTCTGTACAATGATTCTGCTATTTTTAGTTAGAAAGGTTTCTTTACATGTTTCAAACATAAATGACTCAGTGGACTAATGAAGCAAAATATGACATTTCTACAGAGCACAAGGGAGATCTACAATAGGAGGACAACTCAGCTGGTCTGYTGTGTATGCAGCAAGTCAGTCCACTTCATCAATCTAGGCAAATATTGCTGGAGAAATAAATCTAAAATACAAATAAAGAGCCCTCTGCCTGCAAATAAGAGCACATAAATATGTCTTTACAAAACCACCTGTATGYTCACCTGTACCTTTCCTGTGGTTTACTACCCATCAGCCAAAGTACACTGACTACAATTATCTGTGGATGGAATTTCTAACTATTTGTAATGAACATTTTATCATTCCACTCTAAAATCTTTTATTCTGCATTTTTAATAGGCCATTGAAATAAGCCTGTGAATTCATGAGTGACATATTTATGATTGTAATGCATTTTGTTTTTCAAGCAAAGACAGGTAGTAGCACTGATTCCATCAGTCGCTAGGGTCATCCTAAAGACTGCTAATTCAATCCTTACTTGTATGAGCCTAACCATGAATGTGCTTTATTATTCTTTACTGTTTACCAAGTGTTTCTCTTAAATATATAGSTTGGTTTTCTTGGTTTGTAAGAAAATCAAAGTTAAAAATATTTCACCCAAAATTACAGTGAAAGTTATAAAAAAGAACATTACTTTAAGTTTTCATCAAAAGTACACATGTACTTTGTGTTTACCTGTCTACAGGAAGATTAGATTTTGACTCATTTTAAAATACCATAGTACAAACACSAGTGATGAAATGACCAGCAATAGTAAATTGCATCACATGCTACTTACTGCCTGTGATACGTGCAAGATGAACTGGCTACAAGGASAGCATGTTTTGAAAAAGATTTTTCAAATATGCTACTTCAAAAGTTATGATTTAATCTAAAAATAAAATAGAAATTCTTACAGCACTAACATCCTGCTTTTTCTGAAAATCTGAAAGGCTATAAAGACTAAGTTATTACAATCTATTCTGCAAATGGCTAAGCAGCCAGGACCATGTTCATTTATGCTTTGTCCTTTTAAGCTTTCAGGGTGCTGTGTAGCCATAGTAACTATGCTTTTTCTCTGCAAAATCCATTAGCTGGTTTCAATCTGGGATTCAATACTACCATAATCAAAGCAAAAGATTAAAAAGAAATTGTGATTAGAAAAAGATTGTTGGTGACAAGCATTTCTTTTAAAAGCAATTTCTGCATATCTATGCTTTATACATAACAGCAAAAGAAATCAAAAGGTTAAAAGGACATCAAAAGATAAATCCAAAGTTAATTTTAAAACTAGGTTATCATCAGGAATTACACACTACTACCTCAAACTAGATCTCTGAGCAGAAGCAGCTCTCATTTGCATTAAGTCAGTCAGTGCTGCTGGTTGGCCATCAGTGGAACAGCACAACAGATGAGCTTTCAGCCTTGCCACCTCACTCCCCTTCTGACAGCAGACTAGGGTGCACATATTAGAAAGGGAGACCAGGATTTGCACTGCGCTTTGGATAAGGCCACACAACAGATAAAAATCACCTCTCTTCCTACAGTATCTATGGTGTGACAATAGAGACAGACTACTAATCTCTCGGATCTCTACTGGACAAGGAATTTGTCAACAGGAAATGGAAAATCTTGGACTCTTATTCCACACTGAAACATGACAGATAATTCAGAATACTAGGATAAGCTCTATCCCTGCATCCAATTTGTGTTTTTAGTCACAACAGCACTAAACAACTTCAAATGCCAGCTCATTCCTGACACTGGTTACAGACAAACTAAACTAATGACATTGCCACTGTTTGCTTGAATCTTAATTACAAGAAGGTACACTTGGCAACTAGGAGGCGGCACACTTTTTGCAAACAATTGGTATATACTCCACAGCTGGAATCTGAAAGTGTAGGAATATATTCCACTAACCATTAATTTGAAAATGAATTCCTTGAGTATTTTTACTGGATACCATATTCCTTAACTGAAAATTTTCATTGCTTCCTCAGCTATTTTACTGTTAGTTCAAATCTCTGCTGATTTTTCAAACTCCATTTGCTTCTGCATTATATTAGAATCAAACATAATTCAAAGATAAAATATCTGCCATGGCAAGAACTCTGCGTATTTGGGCTGGGAAGGACACCCCCAAATAAGAGAAAATTATCCATACCAGCATTTTATTTCTGCATTCTAGCTCCTTATCCTGCCACAGCCCCTCTTGCAACAAGAAAGAATGGCAAAGCTGTGGTTGTATAGGGTAAAGAAAGACTGCAAGATTATTTTTAAGAGACCATGAAAATTGCAAAACGAACTCATACTTGCATTCAATAGAATAAAAAAATAAATAAACTTCCTGCGTTACCTGAATCTAAACCTTCTCCTTTTTCCCTATAATACACAACWTGTAAAGCCCTGACTTCACCGAAGTTAACAGCAAAACTGCCATAACCCTTCAGTAGGGCAAAGACTTCAYCCCATGTATATTTAATGACAAGGATGACATAAGAGGATTAAAGGTCATGGCTTCTCTGTCACTACAGCAGAGGACAAAGTCATGTCATCATGGCTCTGACACCTGGCTCGTCCAATGATTCTGTGATCAACAGCAATGCCCTGGTCTAAATCAGAATGACAGCACATTTTAGAAGTCACAGTGTAAAGCASACTAACAGTTTCCAGGAGTTCAACTCTCAAAGAAAGATGCACAAAATGCTTCTTTCCAAGTACTCCTGGTTCTGCCTTTCAAACAAGAACTGACAGAGGCTCACCTTTACTTCGAAACACTTATTAGCATATTGAGGAAGGCAGGAATATTCTTAACAGAACATTTTGACAAGACACCCTTTGTCATCAGCAGTGACTGCACAACTTCATCCAATCGGCCATAGAACAAAGTACTTCTGTACATATTGATGGAATACTCTATGAACTGAAACCTTGGGAGAAGAGAGCAAGATATATGGGTCCTTTCCTTTTTCCACCCACTCTTCCTGATGCAAAAAACTCATAACAGGAAGCAGCACTGATGGTAAAAATCACAGGAAATCAAACCCAGCCCTGAATAGTATTCAGAAAAATAGAATTACAAAACAAAACAAAACAAAACNCACACACACACCCAAAACAAAACCAAAAATCAGCCCAACAAAAACTTCAACCACAACAAATCAGAAAAGCTGGAGATCTTACAGWGTGTAAAGAAGTGTAGGTGCTCCACACAGACTTGCTAGTTTTGCAGAATCCAGTGAGAGCTTTTGCACGTAACACAGCTTAGAATGCCTTGAAAAACATCAATAATTTTATGTTTCCACAGGCTTTAAATCAAAATACTGCACAGCATTGTCTATGTACATGCTTGTTTAGGTAACTTGAACATTCACCTAYCATTCCATAAAATTTTTGTCAGTATTTAAAAGCTATTTTTCCTTCTTTTTCTCATTAAAGTAAGAGAGGCACTAAAATTTTAGGGCACATATTTTCACATTTTCAGCTTTGTTTTTTTCCTGGATGCAATTCTAAGGTGTTGATGCCTTTAAAGAACTAAGAATAATCCACAAGCTTTAAATTATGAGGGAATACAAACTACATCTATTTTTAAAACCTGAAATACCAATTAAAATAAACTTGGAAGGGAACTACTCATTGGAAGTTTTATTTTGCTTGGCATTAGAAAACAAAAGAACTTCACACCAAAAAAACATGCCTTTATATCATCTTCATCTGAGGAGGCTCTCTAAGGATGTTTTTTATGTCCAAGGATATTCCTTCTTTCGCATCAACCTCCCTGCTCACTCGCCATTCCGGTATTCTGCAGTTGCCATAGTTACCATTTTGCATGACCACACTCTGAGTGGTGACCTCACATTCAATAAATCCCCAAAGGCTCAAAGTTTTCAAAATGCTTCAAGATTTGTGCAGAAATTTTGCCATGAATTTTCACTGAAAGATTGGCAGGCGTCAAGGCACATTCAAACAAATGTCTCTTTTTGAAGACTGAATATTTTATTTGCTGAACTGCAAACCTTCAGTCACAATGAGAATATAGCAAGGGAATGAAGGAACCAGAATCACACCAAAAGTCATTAAATATATTCTAATAATTTCAATGCAATTTTCGCTATGATTCAAATGGTTTTAAATAAGGAAGGTGACCCAAGTGGAATCAGGTTTCCTCTTTCCAAATACCAAAAATGACAAAAAACAATCCTTAAAAATTCCTGAACCACAGGTTAGTGAGCAGGACCCAAGTTATAACGTTTACAGATTGACCTTCCATAGATGCTTTCATCAAAGCTACCATGACTACAAAAGACACAATCAGAAATCTTTCTCATGAGCTTGACAGATGGCAAAAACAAACCATAGTGATAATAATCTGTAAGTCAGGTGTCATGACCAGATAAGTCACTTAACCACGGTCTCATAATAAACAAAAGTAGATATACTGGATTTCCGGGCGAGGTTCCACAGCTTCGCCCTTAAGGAATAAGGAATATAWAGAACTCTGCTTGGAGTAATTCTGTGCTGTGTTTGACATCTTTAATGTCATACAGATTACTATTGACTGATACATAAAATTCAGGTACACATTACATCTATACAAGAAGCAGAATTTCTAGAAATGAATCTATATATACTAAATGCCATGTTGGATCCTTGGACCCTGCTAGAAGTTTTCGAAGAAAAACTCTTCTTCCTACTTTTCCTGCGGATGAAAAGTACACACAATTACAGAAACTGTCCCACCTTCCAAATATGTGATTTTCACAAGAAATACAAGATAAAGATTGAATAATTTGAAATACTTTCTTTTAATAAATTAGAATAAACTAAATCTCATTCATTCTGATTCTCAATCATTCTGATTCTGTTAGATCAGATGCCTTACATAGCATTCAACTTGTATTTCCTACAGCTCAAATCAAAAGAGAACATGAGATGACAAGAACCCATCTGGATTACACAAATATGATGCTAAAGGGAAAGGGACCTAATGGAATTATGAAAACATCATATTCATCCACTTATTAGCATACATAAAACTTGTAAAACTGATTTTTTTTGTCACAGAGCATCACCAGCTCAACAGTTAACAGTAAGGATCAAATGTGAGAGAAGGTTATTTTCATATTCATCCTGTGATCTTTCATATGCAAAGCAGCATCACCCTGTTCCTTATCTCTCAAAACTGTACTCTTATATGAACACACTTGAAGATTCCGCATTGGTTTTAACCTTAGAATAACAATGACTAAAAACCATCTGTGACAGCCCAGCACCTCGCCATAGATGCATTTATTTCCCTGCTTGGTATGTTTGGCATCTTTCTCACTTACATGTTGTCAGATTTTTTTAAGTTACTCTTCTGATGACACTAACCCTGCTGATCTCAGGTTTCCCCATGTAGACAGAGAAACTAGAAGGGTTCTTGTCTTTCCACCCTGGCCTGGCATGAAAACAAGAGGACACTGGAAGATCACTGGATTATCTAGAGCCAGATTAAGCATATGTTAACTCTTCCCGAGCCTCAGAAATACAGAAAACAGATTTCTGTACTTGATTGTTGGCTTTTTAGGTGAAGTATGTTAACACATTATTTTCTTCTGCAAAATATTTTGGTGTTTCTGCACAGACCACKGCATTTCTATGTGTATTTAAAAATCCTTGCTCACACCAGCAGTTAGTATTAATCAAATTGTCCATCTAAAATCGAGAGCAATCAACAATGAAAACTGTCCAGTGTTGAGCTCAAAGCATTGTGGATCAGAAGCACTAAGTCTAGCTGTAGGCCAGTCATCAAAGGCACACCCCAGGAGTCAATACAAGAGCCAATATTGTTCAATACCTCYCCATCAATAACTTGCAAGGTGAGACAGAGGGCACCTTCAGCAAGTTCACAGACAGTGGAAAACCAGAAGTAGTCGATACATCAAAGGGTTATGCTGCTATTAAGAGGAACCTTGACAGGCCAAGAAAAGATCAAAAGACATGAAATGCAACAAAAAGAAGTACAAAGTTCTACTCCTGTGGAGGAACACCAGGCACCCGTATGGGACAGGGGCCAAATCACAGGGAAGCAGCTTTGGCAAGTGGGACCAGACAGTCCTGGTAAGTAAAAGCTGATCCTGCATTGTGCCCTCACATCAAAGATGGCTCAGAGCAACTTGACCTCTCCAGAACGTCAAAAACAGCACTTCTTTCCCTCTGWTCAGTACTAGTGAGAAACATCTGGAGGGCTGAGGCCAGCCTCAAGCTCCCCAGTACAAGACAGCATAGTAAAGGGAATTCAGTGAAAGGCAATGAACACGGTTAAAGGACAAAAGCATCTTTTTTATGAGAAGCTGAGAGAGATAAAGACATTCAGCATGGTGAAGAGAAGCCTCAGGGATGGAATGCATAAAAGGAAGAGAGAGATGGTGACCAGTCACAGGACAGAGGGAAATGGGCACAAACTGAAATACAGGAAATTGTAGTTAAACATCAGAAAAGCCTTTCTTATTATCAGATTGGGCAAACATTGGAAAACGTCACCAAGAGTCTTCATCCTCGTATAAGCTCAAAAAATGACTTGATGCAGCCCTGTGTAGCCTATTAAATACCCCCATGGTGTAAGCAGGGAGGTTGTGCTGGACAGTCTCCAGAGGTCCCTTCCAACCGCAACTRTTCCGTGATTCTCTTAAGAACGACCATGTCTGGTTTTAAAATAGGGAACCCAYGTGAGGTTTCTCACCTACACTGAGAATTAAAGTGTGTCTACACAGTGTTTTGTTACGGTATGTTCTTGCATTCAGTCRACTTCATGAGGAACTGAACCACAACATTCTCATTATGTCTGTCTGTAGCTATGAAAGTAATTATTCTCATATTCATCAGCAACATTAGAGSTCAATTATTTGTGGAAAAAATCTTAAACTAGGGAAAAGTATCTACAGGAATGAGTATTCTGTGACTATTTTTCAGTTGCCTTACACTATACTTTTTTCATAATGTGAACACTTGGATTGCATTGTGTAGATTTTTCAAAATACCATCTGTTTTTCAAATCCTCATAGATTTTATTGAGATCAATAAATCTCTATGTCTGCCATCCTCATTCACTGTACAAAACAGGCACTGCATATCACTCAAAATACGAAAAAATTCTCAAAGTTTGGAATCCTCTATGAAGCAAGCTGTATCCCTCATTTTGCATTTCCTACTTATCAGACAACTGTTTTACAATTTAAATGTTATGTCAACTCATCCATAACCTTCTTTTATGTTCTATTTCAACACTTTGTGAATAGAATATTAATCTAWCATTTAAATTAATATTTAATTGAAGAAAACTCAGTTCTCTCAGTTCATGAATTTGACAATTTATAGCACCTAGTTTGTCAAGTGATATCCAGCAAGCTGTCATGAGGAAGAAGTACTACACGTACCTTCCTGTCCCCAGATGCTGGGTCCTATTACAGACCTTCATTCCTAACACAGCAACAGGGACTCATTCTACCTCTCCCTGAAACATTTTTTCCCACCTACAAATCCAACTAGAATTTCTTCTCAATTGAAATCACCACTAGCTTTTTTTTAATGCTGAGTTCATTTAAGCCTAGGTGTCTTCCAAGCTGAGTTAACAGGAGGCTGCTCAAATGATCCTTTTTCTAAAATCAAGGAAAGAAGTAAAAGCAGAAGAAAAAAAATAGGAAGATTTTTGAGGTATTACTGAGTTGGAACTGTTTATGAATCTACATCTGCAGAAAYGAAAAGAAAGTATAACACAGGGTGAACGACACATAACCAGTGACAGGGTGCATAAACTCCACTAAGTCACAGAGAATATCTTACTTGTTTCCTCATGACAATAAAATACACAGGGGATGACTTAGAAGTAATACAGAGACGCATCATAAYGCAGCCTTTTGCCTCTGTACTATGATTTCTGCCAACAGGAAGTAAGATTTGCTATCCCTGATGGTGCCCCCCAGAAGCAGCATTTAGRTGACTGCCTCTCCTAGTGTGCCTCTGCTAAATTGACAAAGTCTTACTTAACAAGCTAAGGGAAGTACAACCATAGTTCCTGCATATTTAAGATGCAATAGAATGAAAATGYTGTTCTAAAGTTGGAGCAAAACATTTAAGTCCATGCCTCAGGCAATCCAATTTCTGGAACAGGAGAAACATTCAAGGCACTGTCTGACCAGTACCAGCCTCATTCACATTTTCAGTCCACAATTCTGTATRCTATATTCACAAACTCTCCACTGCCTAACTTCTTTTCTCTGCTAGGGAGGATGCATCATTATGCCTTTTGATTAATTAAACCAAACCACAATACTATAATTGCTCTAGAAAAATTGTGCAACATACTTTTCAAGACAACACGCATACCCTGAATTCCTAAAGTGAATGGCTAGTGTTAAAAAAAAAAATAATTAAAAAAAACTGCCACTAAAAGCATTTTAACTGCAACTTTTATTTTCACCTTTCTCAGGAAAAAAACAACAACAAAAAAAMCCGCAAACAAACATACAAGCCAAACTCAGCACCATTTTACTCATGCACAAGCATCTGTTCTCAGACGTTTTCCTAGTAAATACTCAAGGAATACCAGCATTTCAACCACTGCTACATTGAGGTATTCTATACTTCATAAACTCAAGATACTATCAGGCCACTGAAAACATGAAAATACAATCATCAGTTTGTTTCTAAATCTTTTCCAGTAGCTGACTGTTGAAGACCAAGGGAGCGTCACTAGAATAGAAAAAGAGCGTTAAGCTCTTAAAGGGGAAAAAAAAAAAAAAAAGGGAAGAAAGGTAAGCTCTGAAATTTAATAAGTGGCTGCCATTTGCGTTTGCTTCTTCTGTGAGTTGCCACACACTGCAATGGCCTCTCAAATTCACCAGAATCTAAAATCCTTTCAGTGGATTTATCCACACTACTACTTGAGTCATCAATTGAAGTCACCAATTACAGTAAATTCTGATAAACTGATGCAGCACCTTTTTCTTGAAAATACGTTTGAATGAAAAATGAAACCTTGGAATAAGGAATTTTGTTCTAAAGGGTAAGCAGAATGAAGTTTTGCACATAGTCATCTTCCCCGATCCCTGTACTGAAAGTTTCTTCTTACTGGTCTCAGATCAAGCCTGAAATTCCAGCAAGAGTCTGGTTTGCAATAAACTCCAGGCAGATATTTTTCAGTCCTCCAGAATCTTCCTAACAATCTTTAAAAACTGAACTCACAGAAGCCAGACTGCTTCTCAAAAGCCCACCTTACTGCCTGTTTTAAGCCTTTCTAGCAGCTGAGTGAGTCTCTGACCACCTGCTCCACCCAGCCTACCAAAGCCATTCCCCAGGCAAAAATTGGCAGCTGCTTGCTGGCAAGGAGCAGTTACCCCTTCATCACCATGATTTCTACCAAGATTTCTTGATGATTTCTTAGCATCTGAAGGATAGCAGCCTTCTTCTGAAATGCTCTAGCCTGTGTCCCTTTCAACAGAAGCAGATACAGAAGAGGTAATAAACTGCAAACTGCACAGAGCAACCATCACACATCTATGCAGATTCTTAAGAGATCAGGTAGATAACATCTCTACAGAGGTGCATATTTGGAATGATGTGAGGAAAAGTTCATATGAGAAACATATTTCTATAGATTCCTTTCCACTATCAAAAGTGTTTGTTCTCTGCTGCTTACACATGTTTTTCCAATACACTATCTCATTGAAGCACTACATGCTGGCTAAAATACACTTGAGGATCCCATTTTCTTGTCAATTATTACTTCAGACATCAAGTTCTGCAACTCAAAGCTCATCATCTCAAAACTCAATCACTGTACTGCACTTAAGTAAATATCCCCAAGATACATCATCAAGCATATTTTCCACGTCATCTGTAGAGGCTGAAAATTGTCCTCCTATTACAGTTCACTTGAAATGTAACCAAACTGAGAAAGAAAATTATCATCATCTTCCCAGTGCCTGCTGAGATGTAAAACCTCAGAGAAAAAGAAATTAGACCCTCCAGAAAAGGAAAACAAAACCAACAACCAAACCCAGCAAACAAACAAACAAAAAAACCCTACCTACTTGCTAACATAGTCAGCACTAAAGCAAAGCTACCCCGAATGCCAAACAGAAAGACCTATGCAGTCTTTATACAAAAACATGATTCTGCTCTCCAAGACAGAGTCCAGTCAATGGACCAGAGAGCAAGTCATGCCCTTATGGATGTTTTCATGATCACGTTTCCATAGGTTTTCATGACCCTGTGGCTGCATCTTGCCTAATTGGTAGATCTTGTCATATTAAGAAAATACCTCTAATTCTCAGAGCTGCCATCAGGTGTCTTTTAGTTAACCCTAAACACTTCTGCTCACAGTAACGAACTATCTTGTTTTAAACTCTGAAGTTGCTCTCCAACTGTTAGGAGGAATATCTTATTTTATCCAAATTCTTTCCATGTAATCAAGAAAAAGAAAGACAGCATATAACTATTAAACTGCTTTGAATATGGCAAAGTTTAAGACATCCACAACTGATGTTCTGGTGGGCCCTTCCCAAAAGGCCCAGTAAGTCTGCTCCACTACTGCCAATAGTCCCTCACAAAAATCACTGCTAAATCAGGAAAGGGAAACCTGAAGATGTAAAACAGGGGAAAAAAAGTAATAAATACCTTCACATCGAAAAGTCCCAGGTAGCCTTCTGACATCAATTCCTACTGCTCTACTTTCTACTGATTCAACAGTATATACAAATATATATACACACACATACAATATATATGCTGCAGCAGCCCTCTCATTTGAGGGTAAAAATGAGCCAAGACATAGACTTCTTGTTTATCACAGCATGAAAAGGTCCTGGTTTATTCCTCTTTACAGCTCAGCCATCCTGACTCCAACTATTCACTGTCTGCAGCAAGCTCCTACTGTAGGTTTTCCTTGCAGTCTCTGATTAGTGGTTATTTCCTGCTAAACTATGACTGCATGTACTAGTTTGCAGACTCTGAATGCAGGCTTTTACCTGGTTAGACTATGACTGCAGGTTCCAACAATACACTCTTAACAACTGCAAGTTTCAACAACTGCAGACCCAGACTGACCTAACAGCAGCGATTCTCCCTCCCTCCAGACAGTTCCTCTTTCTCCAAATCTTCTCAGTCCCTCTTCTTCCAGGTCCTTCTTGACCAGCCAACCCACCCCTTTTATCACACTTATCTTTATTGCATACAGCTGTGACTCATTAGGGGCAAGGCTGTTTTAGATAGTTAACACAGCTGTGACTCACCAGGGTTGAGAACCACTCATAGGCAAGGTTCATAGGTGGATTATGGCTATTTACACTAAGGTAAATGATGTCTGTGAGAATGTGAATTTTGTCTCTTCTGCTCTGTACCTGGCAGAATACTACTGAGTGCCAGGTTTCAGTCCCTAGCTTTAGGCAACCAGTGAGTGGTCTAGCTTAAAGAGCTACAAGGCTGTTAAAGAGACTGGAATAAAAGAACATCACTCCACTCCAGAAGTGAAGTAGAATTGCCTGCCCCGTGGGATAGACTTACTTGTGCAAAAACAAGGTTTTCTAGTTGTAAAAGCCTCCAGCTCCTGACCTACCTAGGCTCATCAGAACTCTCTCACAGGCATTTAATGAACTCAAGCTTTCCACGTAACCATAGTGGCAAAACCAAAACTCAAGTCTTTTCTATCAATGACAAGAAAAAAATCCATGTACAAACCTTTTCCCTAAGGAAAGAAAAGGCAATGATTAAACCACAGACAGATATCAATCACTAGGCAGATTAACATCCACAACTACTACAGCGAGGTGTTCACAAAATACAACACTCCTTTCAATTCCCAACACAGTTGGAATAGCAAGCACAGAGCTCAAAATCTTGGGATTCACAAATAGATGGTGAAAGAACAACTAACCTATTGAAAAACCAAATGGAAGAAATAACAAGTCTGGGTAATGTTGAATCTAACTACTGTTTCTAGCTATTTTCACTACAAATCACTTTATACACAAAGGACAACTAATGACAAATTCTTAACACATGTCTGTCAATAAGAAACAAGACAAATSCAAGGACATTAATTGATATTAAATAACACTTGTTTTCATCTTTTAATCTAGACAACAGACTGACTGACCTGCCAATGACAAACCCAAAAACTCTCATACATGACCTGTTGTACCTTGAGAAATCCCCAAAGAAAAAAAATTCAATTTGACGCACACTAGTCCAGCAGGTAGCTTGGATTTTATGGCATGGTCCAAGAGTTTCTCATGTCCTTCTCTCGCTTCTATTAGCTGCCAAGGACCTCACTTTGTGGTGAATCAACTTCTTCACAGCAGTATTTTATTTATTTTTTTTTTTCTATTCATTCAGATCCATGTTTTAATTATCACAGAAGCAAGAGCTCCAGTATTGCAATTCTTGCTCCTTTGTGAGTCAAAAAATAAAGATAGCATCTATAATTGTTTTTTTTCACTGCCTGGTTGATTAGATTCATAAACATACTGTATAGGGAGCCAAATACTCACAGGACTAGTCTAATTAAGAAGTCATCAGCTATGCTGATTACAAGCACTCTTCAAGAACTTTAAAATCAATAGTTCTCAAAGTAATCGCAAATCTTGTGTGCTGTTTCATGGAACAGTTATGCTTTTTGGTTTTACTAGAGTAGTACAATGTTCACAGAAGAGAGTAAAAGACTTATACAGAGATTTTTTTTTTAATTTCTTTTAAAAGCATGGTGGCCTATCACTTTACTCACATATCAACTAAAGAAAAAAATTATGCTATGAAATATTCCCAGTTTTGTAATGTAGATTTTGACTTTACATTTCAGAATAAAAGTAGGTGAGGCTATATGGTTATGTGGTTCTATGATTTCATAGCTATCACGTCAAATCGGTAGGAGAGCAACCTGCTGAGGGAGCTTGTTGCTTAGGTTATTAAAGTGCTGAGGGTTGTCTAAAGGTTTAAGGTAAAGGGCTCATTCAGAAAAAAACCCCCTTTTTTGCAGTAAATGGATAGTTCACAATCCAAAGTCCCTTTGGCCCTAGCATTCAGGCTTCTACAAAGCACCTAGACTAGGGGAGACAGCTGTTTTGCAAGTAGTGTAAAAATTTCCCAGAACAGACATATAATTATGCAAAAAATTCAAGTTTTGCCCATAAAAAATTCTACTCTTCCACAAATGCTACTGTACCAGCATCCAAAATCCTTGCACATATGTGATAAGCCCAACGATTCATGGACAAATTATTACTATTTTCAGTCCACAATTCCAATTTTTTTTTCTTTTAACAGTAGCATATTCACAAAGAGAAAATCCTCCTTACATTGGATATGCCTTCCAAAAGCTTTCTATTTCACAGCTACAGCTTGAAACGCAAGCAGGGTGAATCCAGTACCAAATAACCAACACATCCAACATGAGCCCCCAAAAGTCTCCATCAATAACAATGGTATGTATCTTTTGCTTCTCAGAGTTTCACTAATTAATAAATGAAGCTAAAACTTAGTTCTTCAGACATCAGAAAAACATAAAAGTTTCAAGAAGTAGGCTAAAGAAACAACCCTGTCTTAGAGAAGGAGGAGAAATTAGATGATTATAGAAGAAAATTATTATTCCCATATGATATATACAAAGGAACATGTTGTGTTATTCAGGACATAACCATTAGAAATAATAGTCTGAGGCTAGAACAAAAAATAAATGGGATGCCAAGGAAAACTTTTGTATGTTGATATTTATTAGGCTATAAAAAAAGCCTGCTAAAAACTATGTAGCTGAAACAGCTAGGAATTTATAGTGTAACAAAACAGATAAATATATACGGTACTTTTATGCCGTACTCACAAACGTGCAAATTACAGCTTAATAAGTTTATTTTCCACCTCTGATAGCTATTATTCATTCCATCATTTTTGGTGAAGTAAATATTTGAAAAGAAAATAACCAAAATATTTCCTTATTCCATAAAACAATAAATTTAAATTTTACTGCTCAGTATTCAAAAAGTTATAAATAACACCCATGCCCTGAGAAAATGCAGGAACATTTACCATACTTAAATGCATACTACTCAGGTAGAATTTTAGCATTCAAAATAGTCTAATAACAGAATGTGCTATCCTTTTCTAAATAAAACTATGTAATTCTTTTAAAAGTAACCATAAATATTCTAAATACAAAAATAGAAGTTACAGCTTTAGTTTTAGCTCTAGAAATTTTTCTTCTAGACTGTAAAGGTTTCAGGTGCATCAACCAGATATTCCATAATAGCAGCAATACTAAAACATAACTACAATAGGAAGATTTAGTTGTTCATGATTCTATGACAAGTCCAGTCTGTACAAGTTTCACTATATTCCCTTACATCTTTAACAAATTTTCCCACTCCATAACTATTTGTAAAGCCAAGACTTCGGTGCTTCATAACATTTTTCTAAGAACAAGCCTGCCTTGCAAGCAATGTCACTGTTCCACAYAGAACTTACTGCTGTTTTGTTGCATTCCTTATTCCTAAAATTCTCTTAATCTGCTGGGAATAATATACTCTAGAGCTGTGAAGTCAAAATTTGGCCATGCAATTACATCAAATAAAAATGTAAATACAGAAATGTATTGAAATGTATTTAACATTACGTAGACTGCTGACAAAATTCTGAAATTTCCCTTCCTCTGTCCCACCCAGTTCTCACTCTAACTAGGGTATTTCCATCTGTGGTTATGCCTACACACGAATTATGTTATTATAATCACTTAATAGATAAAACTCCTTGTTATCAAATCTACTGACAAAGTTAAGGACCACATAAAAGCCAAGTATGACTGTTTTAATTTATCATATCACAAAGATGCATAGATCTTTATATATAAAACCAGCGTTTCCCTGTCTTATTTTAAGGTTCCTTTTCCCCCATGGTAGAAAGCAAAACAATTCTACCATTCAAGGCGACAACTCATCAGCGCAATAGAGAGAATTAGCTGTCTGATTCCAAGCAAAATGAATTCAACAGACTTCTGCCTGAATTATTTATTTACTAACTGGCACTTCATAAAACTCATTTACAAAGCTAGACAGGAAAAACATTTTTATTACTAAACCTTGTGAATTTCACCAGGAAAAAGAATTTTGCMAAAGATCTGATTTTGGTTACAGATAAAGTTCTACCTACGTATAAAAGATGAGTTTCTTAACAAAATACATTATTTAAATTTTTCTGCTGTTGCAACAAATACTATCACTTTAAACTGAAGCTAAACAACAAAACCTATGAAAAGTAATATGCTTCCAAAAAAAATGTTCCTTTTCCACCAAAGAAACTATATTGAGAGTCAGCAGCCAGCAGCACAATAAAAGCATCACATTCTTCAAACTGTGCATTTATTTTTAAACTTAAATAGCTACAACRTAGTACATATAATACAGGGGAGAGGTTGAGAAAAATCACCATTGATTCTCTGTCTGCTCAACAATAAGCAATTGSACCCAGGAGCTGAATAGCACAGATTAGCATTAAAATACCAGTCAATTATTACTAGCTGTACTACAGCAATCTGAATGGACAATACTCTGAACAAATACATACAGAGTTAACCAGAGCATGGAGCCCAACAGATGGCTGAATAAAAAGAGCCAGGGATTCCTGTTAATTTCAATTAGTGATGCAATTCACTCTTACCTTGTACACCCTTTGGGTATCTGTACTATTCCAGCATGATGATAAAAACCAACAAATACATGATTACAGTAGAGAAGAGCTCTGGAGATGTCCACAGCGTGTACATTTTTTCCCCACCAAAGCAGGAGTTCATGTTCAGAAAAAGGGATGATCAAYTGTCATGGAATAAGGACCCACTTGAAGTATTCTGTAATTATGTCCTGTTCCTGTGAAATGCCAGACATTGTGGACCAGTTATAAAGGGCTTGGACCTTGATACATTTCTCTCTCAATGGAAGGACAACAGGGTATCAAATAGAATGAAGCTTTCTAAGTAGAAAGTCTCAGCTCTTAGGTGTCCTCACAGAGTCCAGGGGAGTAGTCTGCCTGCGACCAAATTTTTGTAAGAAAGAAGATTTCAGTGTTCCTRGACTCAAATGTAAGAACTCAAGGCAGCTTTGTATTTGCAACTGCCTCCCTGGACTGACAGCACTGACCACCGATGATCCGCTAAGAGAAATCAGAGAGGCAGTGAGGGAAGGAAATACAATTGTAATGGCAGACACCCATGAGTATCAGGCAAGCATCACACTGGGACACAAACCAGAGATTAAACTTTTAGCACTACAATAACCATTTCATGGAGAGCTGGTTAGGGAAGCCATTAGAGATGCAGTCCCAGAGTGTGTGCAGGATCTTGTTCTATTTTTTCTATTGAAAGGCACACTAATAATGCATTCAGACTCAATATCCCTACAGGAGTTACAAAAGCCCAAAAATCCACCACAGCTGTACGTGACTTCCAAAAGGAAAACGACACAGAAATTAGGTAGCCTATTAAAAAGAAGACAGAACTGCTAAAAGAATCAAATCCCAGAGACAATCRTGTCCCTCACTGAAAGAGACCACACTGAAAACAGTGCCAGCAGACACCACTCCTTAAGAAAGAATTGATTAGAAGTTAAAAGGAAACTGGTGTGGAGAAACAGACTAAGACCAGCTTTCAGAAACAAAACAACAAAAACTTCATTCATTGAAAAGCTAAGATTTTGAACTTCATTTATTGAAAAGCTAAAATCCCAGATTAATCCACCTTGGTGGATTAAAAAAATAAAAGCAGGTAATGAAAAAAGTCTGAGTAGTAACTCAGAAAYCAAAAAGTACACACTAAATGCAACCCCATCCAGAGCTAGGCAGAGCTTTTTCCAGTTAGAAACATATTGCTTGCTATTTTATCACATTTCTAAATGTTACCTATCAAGACATACASTAGCTTCTGGTGGTTTCACTCTTGAAAACATTTGTCAGCTAAAATTCAGACAGTACCTTGCTTTGCTGAAACACAGAATGTGAAAACAAAGAATGGCTGGCAAAGCTCTTAGTTCTAAAATCTAATTAAGAAACATGGCTAGCTGTAAAACTGCATTTATGCAGAAGGTAAAAACAGTGACAAACTGTCTAAATGCTAGGGGTAGAAATTTTTGTTTAAGGAAAAGCAAATGCAAAATTGCTTACATTGRTGTATTCCTTCAAAGACTATGCTGCTTGACAAATGAACATTTACGTCAGCCTCATGGTTGCCAGCTTTCTAGTAATTTTGTCATGTCTTTCTACTCCTGTTGCAACAAGAACTGGTAAAATTTTACATCTAAGGGCATAACTTAAATCACACGCCTATCTTACCCTTACAGTCATGTCGATATATACTGTCTGATAACAAATGTCTCCTGTAGTCAGCTATGGTTTTATTATTTTCATAGTTACATTTTTCTAATTTGCATTTTWATATAAAAATAACAGTGTTGGCCTATGCAAACTGAGGGTTTACCAAATAACTGCTATAAATGCATATTGGTTATGACAACAATACTGTGACGTCATCGACTGTGTTCTATTTTTCAAYGGCTACATCTGAATTCCCTCTCTCCTATCAGAACTAATATACGACAGCAAGGACAGTATCTCAAGAAACCCTGATGTAGATGCAATCCTGGTGTTCATAACATGTCTGTTACAAACAAGGTGCTTATTTCTAAGTGTAACATGAAGTATGTTTTCTGTGTACTTCCTTTACATAGTTCACGTTACCCTCARTGATGGAGTCAAAGATGGAGAAAAAATAATGAAAAAACAAATGTAAGGCTATTACCACATGTACACATAGAAGTATCTCTCGCTGTTATACTGGTTTTGTGTCTGGATATGAGTAACAGAAAGAAATAACTATCAGAGAAAAAGAAAAACCAACAACAAGAAAGAAAGAGAATTGGCCAACCAAAAGTCTCAAAATGAACACTTCACATAAACAAACTAATTACTTTGGATTCCAAAAGAAAACAAAAACCAAAACAAAGCAAACCAACCAACAAACAAAAAACCCAACAAACAAGCAAACAAACAACCCTCCCCAATATCAAGCACAGTACTAACACTCAAATCTGTGTATTGGGATATTTTTAAAATGTCACATTTTTTTTTCCTCCATGCCGGCATTAGAGCCCAGACAACATTCTGTATCCACTCTACCCTAGAAGTAGAAACATGGTGAGGATTCTTCCAGCTCCACTGATTCAGTTTGTTCAGAACAAGCACACTACAAAAATCTCAGGAAAGGTTTTCAGACAGTTTTTTAAGTAAAGCCTAGCATTATTTTCACTCCCCAGAAGAGCTGTTTCTCTGCCAGCACTGTTCTTTACCAGTCCTTGTGCTTGGCTCCCACAGTAACTCAAAAGAAATACTGTGCATTTACAGGCACATTTTTTTTTTGTTTTGCTCTAAGAACTGCTAGAGTAAAAAGTTTTTGCAACTATTTCAAACCTTAAACTCATTATATACTCTAACTACCATGACTTCTGATCAACAAACTAAAAAAAAAATCAGGACACATGAAAGAGATGATAAAAAGATTTGGATCACAGCAACAAAGCCAGCTGATCCAATGCAAGAGCCTGAGGAATGAGAGATATGTCTCATGAGTGCTCCAAAATGCAGTGGAGAGAGAAAATGGGCAGGGGGCTCAGTACAGTGAAGAGGCAGGTTAGCATGTCGCTCCTTATCTATCTTTTAATCCATTAGTCATCAAATTTCCACTCATGTTTAATGTTCACAAATGCATAAAGCCAGGCATAACCATACAGGTGAGCTTAATAATGCTGACAGAGTAAGTGTGCAAGAAAACTTAGTATTTCAAGGAATGAGTTCAAGGTTAAAAGCTTTGCTACATACCCCTTACTTTGTCTCTCTCATTTATCCATCAATATAGTAAAATATTACAGTGTGTAGTCACAGAAGAAAACTCACATTCACAAAAGCTATGCTTGAGAGAGGACGTTAAGATTAACACCTCACAACACTCTCTAGGGAACATCCTGGGAAAATACATGTTGTGTGAGAACAATCTTATAAATCAATTCTTTCAGAGCAAAAATAGTCTTCACACAGGTAATTTTCATTTCAGGACTTAAGGAAAAGCAGGTAAGAAGAAGAAGTCCTAGATGTAGTAGGGTTTTTCGGTTTTAAATAAAGTGCACTAAATAGGAAAAACTATGCCATTAGTGTAACTGAACAGCTTCAGTACCAAGTTCACAAAACAAGAGTTTGGGAAGGAAAAGGAACAGCAATAATAGAAGATTACTGATCTCAACTATGAAACATCTTTGTCAAACTGAGCAAATACATTTAAGTATTACAGTTTAATGGAAGAGTTTACTTTAACTTAAGATGGATGTAGTAAAACACTTACTATATTTCTTCGTTTATTTCAACCCAAGTCATGTGCCAAGTAGCACTGGTAGCATAAATTATAGTAGAGCAGCACGGTTAGCTACACATGTAATCCGAATTTATTCCCTGCACTTAAACTGGCTTTTAAAACCAGTCACTCCATAAACATGTAGCATCCTAAGGTCAGAAATAATTTCAGAAAAACACAGGCAGCTCTGCACATATAAGCTCRTAATGACTTGACTTACATCACTTCATGAAATCCAGTGCAATTCAGAAACACAAACTCCTAACAACTAATGAAAAGCTTCTCAGCAAAGAGCTGAAATAAAACATAATTAAATGCAAAAAGAAAATCAATTTTAAAGTCTAATTACTAGGTGTCTGTCAAAATACATTTCATCTAATTAACTGCACACACTCAAAACTTGCATCTTCTCACTGTCTGCTGTGGCACTACAACAAATTATATTTTAATGCCACTGAATCACTACCATAGAAAAACAAGTAATGTTTTGTAAAGAGGAAAATTTTGAAGAATACATTTTTGTTAAACCAGCTAATAGCAAGCAAATCTGCAGACAAACTTGTGGCACATATGCCCTGCATCAGAAAGAGAGAACAAATGACAGTATCTCACTAGAAGAAAAGTGTAAATGGTTAATTTACAAACATTTAAGGCTACACAGGAACAGAAAAAAATAACTAAAGTTTCTGAGGAAGGTAATCATCTGGGTRGTTTACCCTAGAATTTCAATCTTTTATAACAAGAGTACTCCGATTGGCATCTACTCTGAAGGCAAGATGTCAAAGGCCTGTTTCACAAGTACTCTGGCAATTAAAGTTGTACTTCTGGTACACAACTAGCTACTCATTCCCCTCCACTGAGAGCTAAATGCTTCAATGATACACAATAGAAAAAGTTCTTTCATTTCAACAATTACATAGCAAATACATATTGGTTACTTAATTATCCTATTCTGACAATCATAGAATAGCCTCCCCTCAGAAATATGGCTGAAATGTTGAAAAGTTTTACAGATGACTACTTCTTTCCTTGAGTTTTCATAGGTTTAATATTTAAGCTTGAAAACAAGATCCTTACCTACATGAGAACTGCTAAATTTCAGGYCAGCTGTGAGTTTTAGCCCTTTTTAATGGGAGAGAACAAGAGAACATAATGCTAACTCGAGGGTGGCTGACCAAGTCTGGAAAGATTTAACAGACTTCCTATTTCTGAAATGATAAAATAATTTCAACATAATTCTTACTTCACTTATCTCACTGCATTTACAAGGTCAAGAGGGGCARGAGTGCAGTTTTAAAATCTTATTTTCTATAAATTTAGAGACTTTCCTCAAGAGTGTGCTGAGYCGCTTTATGTGCCCATGAATCCATACTGTTGAATAGGGGCAACCACTCCCATTTTTAAAACTACTAGAAGACTGAAGACAGAAGACACTACCCTCACTTCATACAACARCTTGGCAGGAAAATCTGTCTGGCTTGCAAGAGAACGTTTAACTGCCTCCTGAAGTTGAGAAGACTAAGTCCATGTCAATCATATCCTTCATGTCCTAGTGGACTGTGTTACTCATTCAGCTTCTGGAAATGGTAAGAGTTTTAAAAAAAGAAAAAAAAAAAAGACAAATTGAAGCAGAATAGCAAGAACATGGCTATCTAGACTGCATAGAGCATAGATCAGAGAAAACAGGACTTATGAGTTGCTCTGAAGATTATTAAGCTCTTTGGCACAGACCTCACTAAGGAATACTTGCCCAAGACTGAGTTTGTGTTTGTCTGAAACACAACAAACCATATCAGAACCTAGAGATACAAATCAGGATCTTTACCTTCTTCCCTACAATAAACATTTTCTTAAGCAGACCCCAGYTAATTTTTCAAAAGTTCAGTGTCTGGAAAAAAGTAGCAGCAACTCTTCTCCTGTACCTTCAAAAGATGACCTCAACAGGCCTCAACAAAGTCATATTCATGTTATTAATGCCAAAATCCTTTTATCCTTCTGCTCTTGCTGGTCTCTTACATSCTTTCCAACCATTGTATAACACTTCACAGATCTACCTGGACTGTATCCTTTGCAAACCTGCAGATGACACAGAAGCAGAAGAAAGGACTGACATGAACAGYAGAACTTGAACTGAGAGAAACCTCAGCAAACTTGAGGACTGGGCATYATGTACTTCATGAAGTTCAACACAGAAAAGTGCAAAGTTTTACACCTTCAGCAATGTAACTGCAGGGTAGACCAGCAGCCAACAAGGYCACAGCACTTACAGGGGACACCAAGTTAAACAGCAGCCAGCAGTGCCCTCTTGTCATCAATGAGGTAAACTGCACCCTGAACATCATTAAACAGAGCCCAAAGAACAATTTATTGCCATCTTACACTTTGCAGTGATGAGACTGGCATCCAACAGAGCCAGTTTTTGCAGCCTCAGAGGAGCAGTGTGGAGAGGTCCAGCAGAGGACTATCACAATGGACAGGGGACCAGATCCCACCACACCTGAGGAGAGGTTGAGGATGCTGACCTTACTCAGTCTGCTGAATGCCTGGCTAGAGGGGCAAGCTGCTGGGAAGGGGAACCACAAAGACAAGGAAGGTAAATCCTCAGYAGTGGCAGACAACTAAGCAAGGGGAAACAGCCACAAACTGACATTTGAGAGCTTCAGGCTAAACTTTAGTGAGTCCATATTTCCCCAGAAAAGTAATGCTGCTCTTGATTTGTTGTCCATGGAGGCTATGGAATCTCCACATCCTTGAAAGCGTCCAAGAACAGAGTCTTGAGAGATCTGACCTAGGGATGGCCACAGCACAGTTCTGCCCAAAGTTTAGGCTGGATAACCCCTGAAGTCCTTTCCAACAGACTTTGATTTTCTATGATTCAWTAAATGTTTAGCTGAGAACCACTTTCACAGATGCCTCATTGTCAGTTCAGGTTTCTTCCTTCTCATGAGYGCAGTCTGTATGATCACATTGACATCTTTTTACCTTGGTCCATATTCTCCAAAGAACAAGTGAAATTAAGAACAAGGTGGCATTAGAATGATTTGAGCACAAGGTAACCATGAATGATATGAACTTAGGAGGAAAACCAAAAGCTTTAAAGACACAGTCCTTCCCTTGGGGAATATTTCTTCCCGTAAACACCAGATCTCTGGTGCAAATGCAAAACAGATTTCATTTAAGGCCACACGTTTTACTCMGTAAATGAAACCACACTAAGAATGTGAGAATGTAAAAGGTTGCAACAAATAACCAATTTTTGACCCCCTCTTTATTTTTATATCAATATTTTCATCTTGTCTTTGTTCATTCTTACCTGTCTGTATTTATAAATTTGTCTTTCATTTAGTTTTCAAATTTTCCAAGCAGAAAACTTTCTCTGYTCCTGCTTTATTTTTGTTGCTTCGGGTTGGTTTTCTATATTTTTTAAGGTCTTGGCATCATGAAAGCTGATAAGCCTCGGAAAAAATCAAATTCAAAACCACAAAATGAAATGCCTATGACAAAAAAAATTCACATTTGGGTTAAAAAAGCTGGATGTAGACAAAGAGAAATCCTCAGTAAATTGGCTTGCTATTTATGCAGTCTTTAGCCCTTTATTTTAGACCAAAGACTGTTCCCTAATATTGAGAATTTATCAAGAAATATTCTCATAGTAAGGCAGTCACATGATAAAGCTGTAGAGAGACATAAAAGCTTGTCTATTCTGCAGAAAGAGCTGTCATTAGATAAGCAAAGAAAAATAGCACAAAGAATTATAACTTTGCTTGTACCAATTTCTTCAGAATCCTTCATAATCCATTACACTGAAAAACATTATTAAAGCTGCGGCTACATCTCCTTGTTTGGGAAAAATGCTTACAGCAGAAAAAAACCTGCAAAGCAATGAAGCGATAAATAATTGGTCTTATAAAAAAGGAAGAGGATCTGAATAAAACAACCTGTATAAATTTAATTAATTGCAAGCTAATAYAAAAAAGATTGCCAAAGAAAATCAGAGTTTCCTTTTCTTAAAGAAGGAGAGACTTCATAATTAGGTAAATGACTGAGAAAGAAAATGGCTCCAACATCGTATTGTCCAAATGCTTCACTACAGTACAAAAGGCACGCAGTGCACCCCATTATGTGGCTCACCTCTGTTACTATAAATTAATTTTAGCAATCTCAGTAAAGACCTCACTCCTTGTGTCCATTTACTTTGCTATCTGGCAGAAACAACATTTATTATAGCAAAGAACAAAATGAAGCATTTTTGAGAGAATAAAAATTCTATAAGCAGAAAAAGACCGGTAATGTTAATTGTGAGGTATGCTGAAAAATGCAGACATACATGTGGATTGTAAAAAAG
Source organism: Mixornis gularis (assembly GCA_003546035.1). NCBI lineage: Eukaryota > Metazoa > Chordata > Aves > Passeriformes > Timaliidae > Mixornis > Mixornis gularis. The sequence continues at coordinate 21,675 of QVAJ01000065.1, read as the reverse complement.
AAAGATTTAAAAACAATCAGGAAAGTGATTAAACCTGAATTTAAAGTTTAGTCTTTAGAATGAAGACAAAAACTTTACTGAGAAACAGTTTAGCAGTAGCTTCCCTTTTTGTCYGTCAAATAATTCATAAAGTGCTAACATTAAAAAAAAACTTGACAACTGTTCTCCCATACTGATGATGCCCCCACCTACAAGGTCACCATCAAAATGTACATTTCTCAAGTGTCCTTTCCAATCTCCCACCTTCATAAGGTAATGACAAAAGCAGAGTGACAAAGCAGCACTGCCCTTCAGGATGAGCAGAGTTTATTTACAAACCTGTTGCTTGAACTACTCCATATAATGAAAAAACTTCTCCAGATAAATTAATAGCTCTATCAACAACATCACAGATTTTGCTCTATGAAGATTAAAGAACATAACATTTCACAAAATCTAGTCATTCACCCACCAACTTTAGGACAATGCACAGAACTGCAGAAATATCAGCAACAACTCTGAGGGTGCCAGAGGACCAATAACAATGGAAAATAATTAATATATAATTTTAAGAATTAATTTGCCTAAATCAGATTTAAGTTTTCTCCATACATAACTCCTGAAGTTCCMCCTGCTCCTCACATATAGAAGAAAAAGTGCATTTGTCAGTGGCTCGAATAATCACTATTTCAACCTCAGTACATTTTTTTTTAAATAATTTGAAATTCCCTGATTATCTTCTAGTAACAGTATTGAGAATAGAGCACTTACTAAGAATCAAGTTTTTAGATTTTAAAGGTACCTAGTCTGGACTGTATACCATTGTAATAAAACAAAAACAAATKAAAACATGGGATGACTCTAAATGTATGTGCTTGACCTACAAACACACACACTTCTTCAACAGATGTCAACTGAGTAATTGTATTCAGGACACAGTGATGGAAAGTAAAAACCATTTGCAAAAACACAATATTCTTTTTCTTCTATCAGGAGAGCAATGCATACTTTTTCTATCCTCTTTGAAAAAAAAAACCTAAGCTACATGCAATTTTGAGTATGTGCATATCTCTCATATTCTAATTATAGAATAGATTGGGCATATAAATTAAAATTGATAATTACAAATATCAGAGAGGTCTCATAGGATTGCAATCCCATATCAACATCAAATGTGCATATCAAGCACATTTCTGATGGAAAGAAGCTGTCCATTTTGCAGGGAAGTTGTCRGTTGACCAACAGCTACAAGAGATTCAGTCCTTACACTTCTGGAACAGAAGAACCTGCTGAGCAGCACGAGATCTCGTGTTTCAAGAAAGAAGAGAAAATCCAAAATGACAGAACACAGTCTCCCAGGGATTACATGAACTTGTCCAGTAGGTTCAATCAGAAGTTTTCATGAAACTGGAATTGCTATTAGAGCTCAATATTTGCAAAAGTGTTATGAAGTTCCTCCTAGGAAAAGAAGGTTGTTTGATTTAACAACTGTGTATTTACAACTTTAGCACTTAATCTACTCAGAGACAAGATATCACCCAAGTGCATGAGGCAAAATACAAGATTATGGTAAATAAAACCAGCTGGAACTCTGTAACATAATTAAAAGATTCATTTCACTGTTGAATAAACACCTTCRCCATCTTTTCTCCAAATATTGTATCCCTTGTTTACTCATCTCATAGTACCAAATACATTTTGAAAATTCCTTATAATGTTATCCATGAAAGTCAGGCTAATGTACGTGTCCCTAAAGTTTTAAAGAAAAAAAAGAAAATAAACCACATAAGARTAATGTTATAATGTTCATGTTCCAAAGCATTTTTAAAGGAGTAAGTCAAAACATTACTGTACAATCTGTTGCATGATAATAACAGCAATAAATTACATGCATTACCATAAAAACATAATCCTATCACAATTGTGTTTTATAATGGAGTCCAATTTTCTCCAAATTGAGATGTTCTGCTGACTAAATTGAAGTTTAAATCAGATGACAGATGATTTCTGATACACATGCACAATAAGAGAGAGTATGCCACCCACTAACAATTTTCATGTTTGAAACATAACAAACAGCTTGGTGAATATGAATCAAGAAACATTGTTCACAAGAAAAAAAAAAAAAGAAAATGTGATTAGAGAGATGATAATGTACTACTCCTGCTAGTCATGGATTGCCACCTTCTCAAAACTGAGGGCTGAGATAATTATATTACATAGAACTTATTAGAAATGCCAGYAGCAGCAAGACTTCTCAACATTTTAGAAACTGAAGTAGAAGATGAACAATCTACTGATCTTCCAGCATACATTTTTACGGGGAAAGACAAAACTTTGTTTTCCTCCWCTTTCCGCATCATTCTGTGCAAGTCACAGAATGACAGAATGGGAAGGCTGGAAGAGACCACAGTGGGTAACTTGGTCCAACCTCCCTGCTCAAGCAGGATCACCCCAGAGCACATGGCACAGGTTTGCATCCAGACAGTTTCTTGAGTATCTCCAGTGAGGGAGACTCCACACCCTCTCTGGGCAACCTGTTCCAGTGCTCACTCACCCGCACAGTAAAGAAGTTCTTCCCCATGTTCAGGTGGAACTTCTTGTGCATCAGTTTCTGCCCACTGCCTCTTGTCCTATCGCTCAGCACCACTGAGCAGAGCCTGCAAACATCCTTGTGGCACCTCCCTTCAGATACTAACAGATGAACATTTATAAAATACTGAAAAACCTTATAAGGATAGGAATATTGTTGTATACACTCCAAGTAGGAACATTAACCAAAAAACTAACACCACAAAAATSTGACATTCTAACCTAAGGTCACATTTAGTAATACAAAATATTAGAAAAAAGTTTTGAGTCAGATTTGCTAAAAAATTAGCCTAAATAAACCTAACTCGTTTTTTTTAAATATCCATTTCATATGAAAAGGAAATTTACCATTTKAGCAAGGTTTTATATGTAGGTTATTCATGGCAGAATAGGACTTTTCATCTCCATTGTTTTTAAACATATTTCTTGTTGGATACCAAATGCCATATCTACATGTAAATCAAACTGGAATGCTCAAGTAATGGTCAAGAGTTAAATTTTTTATCCAGCTTTCTAGCTTTTAAAGCATTCCATAAACTGGTACAGCTGTGAGGGTTTTCAGGAAAGTCCCCTCTTACACTAAGACTGCATGGCCCAAAAATCTGCTTTTTTTCTTTGTTCAAGTCCTGTTTCATCCTGCACACAGCCTGGGAACCACACAGAGATAAAAATTACGGAGAGCGGGTGGTCAGAAACTTTAATTCACAGCCCTGCTGTGAATGCTGTGGATGTCAATCCTCCTGGGACCAAATGACAAATGGAGGCAGTATCATTAAGGCACACACTCCAGCAAGAGGATAGTATAGATGTTTCCTCTGGTTTTATACTCTTTGGAGACAGCAGCTCTAAATCTATGCACTGGAAGAGCAGAAACTTCTGTTTCATGGGTTGGAATATTAATTACAGTGGAAAAGTTTAATTCCCTTTATGTAATTATCCTCAACACTTTTACCTTCAGCCATCTTAAATAAAAGTACCTCACTAATCCTTACAGAAACTCTGTGAAACAACTACTTGTTAACACAAGAAGCTAAACCTTTACTACACATCTCTGTGAATTCAAATGTACTGAATAAAGGTAGTATGRCAGATGTAATTCAATTCCAGATGTGTTAACTCACTTAACATTTAATATTTTGGGAATATTTTACAATATGGAAGATTCTTCTATAATTGAGAACTTTTATATTATTACACATTATTAYATTATTTATATTAAATGAAGCCAACACACAGGCTTCATATATGGTGTACTTCAATTCAAAAGTCTGAACTGCTGCAAAGGACGAAGAAAACATTATTTTGTAAGAAAATAACAAAACCAGAGGACCTAAATCAGTAACACACCAGTATTCGTAGTGTCTCCCTACTTTCATATCTTTGGTAAGAATTTAAAATCTGTCCACTCTTGCTGGCTGAACACCACAAGCTACGCACATGTGGAGAATATGCCTACAATGCTACCATGAAAACCATCTGCTTTGATAAACTACCCAAAAAACCCTTTAATGGAGACTCACTTACTTCATATGCACATTATGATTCAGGGGACTGAAGTCAAACAATATCTTAAGTAGACTACTGCTCATGGTAAAATAGCTAATTTCTTGGGCAGAGTAAGTTTTTGATTCATTCTTCTTGTTTCCTTCCCGATTTCCAATCTAACTACTTGACAAAACTTMATATTGATTCTACACTAATGAAAATCTTTGACAGTTAAATAAAATACTTGACATTTAATGTTACCATGCAACAACCAGCCTTTTGCTACCTACTTTATCCCATTTTCTTCCTCCAATTCATMCTTTTCTTCAAATATCAGGTCACAGATTTTTACATATCTTAACCGCACTTAAAGCAATTCATTAGGCATGTGATACTATGAATCTTGAAACAGAATTTGTCATAGCACTGCTATGTTTTCCATTTAAAATATATATACTTGCCCGTGTGTTTGAAAGAGCAACTATATCCCAGTTTGCCATGACTTTTTCATCAGATGCTGGAAGCAGAAACTCCTTTCCTGGGGTAGTACTCCTGCACACCTTTCAGCCATACCAAAAATACTCTACAGTGCAGCCGTCCTACTTTGAAGGTATATCATCAAWGCCCCAGAAGAAATTAGCATGAGGAATAAATGGTCAAATATTTTGAAGCCCTTCACAATTCATACACAGCATCCTAACCGTCCTGAAAACACATTATAGATGTTCTATGTCCCKATTTTTTTTAAATCCTTTTTCTTCAAAGCTTTTGTGTTACAAGAACACAAATTATAAAGCACTAATAATTCCTACCTAAGTCCAGATCAGAGGTTCACTCAACCAACAACATCTGGCAAACTTTACTGAGGTTTGAATTTTGCCAGCAACATTGTCATCATATCCAGTACCACACCACTGTAGGTTCCATTGTGCTGTGCTTTCATTTCTTAATAGCAAAGATTTGTACAGTGTCCTTTGAGTTTAAAAAACAAGCGAACAAATGTACTTGAAAGTGATAGTGTTGCTGTAAACGTTTATACTGCTGCCATTTTCCTTCTGTGAATGTATATAGCTCCTCATTATAATACTAATATGAATGAGACCACACACTAACTTCATTACCTTCAAAACACCTGGATAATTTAGCTCTGGTTTTCACTGTAAATTTAGGAGATTTCATATATCAAGGCTTACTGTGATTTGTTTTCATTATTGTAGTCTTAAATGAGCTGAATGGCCCTCCAAATAAAACACAGCAAACCTCAATGAAGAAAAAGCAGCCAAACATATATTTCAGTTAATCTACAAGTACACCARTATTCAGTCTCCCATCAATTTTAGAAACATTGTAATTTATTCTCAAARAAGTCACAAATAGTATCCTTATCAGAATAGCCATTTATAACACTCCAAAGGCTTTAATGTTTTATGGACACAGACACACAAAAGGAAGATAGAACAGAATTTACTTCCATACAATACTAACTATATWAAATGTCAGGTTTTTTAGGAAGCCAAGTGATTAGTAGAGCATGCTTGGAAAAAATTCCCACCTCAGCTCAATTACCTGAAAATTCAAGAGTTTTGAATGCACTTCTCCAAATTAATTTACAGACACATACAGAATGTGCCTCATAGTAACCAATACTCAACTCACACTGGACTGTCTTTAAAAGACAAACCTCTTTGTTTTCTGAAACAAGCATTTCTGTAGTAAATCTGATGAAGCAACTCTGCGAAGTGAAATTATTCATTAAAGTAATGACTTGATATATAGATGAAAACAAAATCCAAATTGAAACTATCTTGAAAAAGTTATCTGTTTGAACCTTATCCCAAAGGCCATATGGATTTGCATATGCACTTATAATTATTTTAAAATGGCAATCCTGGTAATTATAGTTTGTGCAGAAGAATTCATAGGTATTTAATATAGTCACAGGAAAACCTAGTTTCTTTTTTATGTATAATGGCCCTCTGGATGTAATTTGGAAAAATCAAACATTCCTCAAATATACCACTTTCTACAGTACATAAATTCATCACCTTCACTATCAAAAAATTACATAATGTAACATTCTTCCAGCTTATTTTGCATTGTTTTGCCCCTAAAAAAGATTTTTACATACACTTCCTGAAATACATTACAGTCTTCTGTTTGTATCAGTACCTTCTTTTATCACCACTCCTGTTATCAGAAAGTCTCTGTCACTTGAATCCTTTAGATTAAAAGGGCATGTAAATATCCAGGTTTTTTCCTTACAGAATAGAATCACAGAATACACTGAATTGAAAGGGACCTATCAGGATCATCGAGTCCAACTCCTGGCCCTACACCCCAAGGATCACACCATGTGCCTGAGAATGTTATCAAGATTAACTAGCTAGAGCAAAAGCAAAAATTTGATTCCTGTCCTTAAGAGGCAGCCATAGATATTTCACAAAGCTGAAAATTTAAGAATGTAAGTTGCCTAATTTGAAAAGAAACAGCCTCAATTTTGAGCGATTTTTGCTTTCAGAATAGACTTCAAAATATGTTTTTTTCAATACATACTTAATGTTCACCTCAGGAACTAGACAATCAGTAATTAACAGCCCACACTTCCAATCTGCAACTTCAGTCATTCCCTCGGCATTATTACTTGATGCAACATTTACTAATATGAATCTACTCTATTTGAATTATGACTGAACTCGCACTAGTTTGAATTACATATGTTATGGAAAGTTAAAAATCACTATTATGAACAKTCCTACTTTTCTAATCTTTATTAGAGCTTCCAACTTTGCTATGCTTTAAATACAGTCTTCATTACATGAGGATATATAGAAAATATACAAATGGAATTTATCAAGTACCAAATATTCAAACAGCACATTTTTACAGAATTTGAAAATGGCAGACGCTGCTGGTTTCAGGACCTTGAAAAGATAACAGAATTCATAACTGGGATGCAGGCTCACTTCTTCCCCCTATTTTTATTGATGAAGATAACTGATTAACTTGCAGTATGTATGCTCAGATTCAGTTGCTATTAATTAAGCATATTTTCACAAGGAACTTCTATCAAAAACTTTTTCATAATAGTGTTGAGATTTTCAAAAATCAAAATATCTGAAACAAATTCCAAGTCATTGCCCTGAACAAATACTGTGTGCATTATGAAGTATACACATCAGTTCATCATATCCAAATTATCTCTTTTTTAAAAAACTATCACACTTAAATTTAGAAGACTATAAAATTCTCTGAAAACTATGATTTTTCATTTCCTAACAGTCAGAAAACATTTTTCCTGATTTAATTTTTTGTAGTTTTATTTGCTTCTCATTTTTCTTCCATAGAACAACCAGATAGGTATGCAAATTGCTCAGCTGTCTATAGCTGTTTTTAAAGAAATGACCAAGTCTATTCTTAAAATTTTAAAGCCTGTGGTGAGAAAGTATCTAGCTTAGAAATACTAATAAAACTTGGAAATGCTAACTGGGTTTCGTGAGTAATTTTAATAATACAGAGAACAAAACTGACTTAGTGCAAGGTGATAAACATATATGGTTTCTTACTGTGCACTTCCACTGAATTCTATACAGAGCAACATAGAGCTAAAAGATGCAGGCACAACAGACAAGTGAAACCAGACACAAAGAAAGACTATTTACAAGGGTGGGAATACCTGTGGATATAAGGAACTGTCAAGCAAAATAGGACCAGATAGCCCTGCAGCTTCAAGTCACTCTACTGCTTCCAGTGGAATAAAGAAACCATATTTATCTTGGATCTGATATCATTATTGTTTTGATTCTAGCTACTGAACTGTACAGCAAGAGTTAATATTTTTAGCACATGCAGTTGAAATGGCAGAAGAACCAGTTCCCCTTCTGACTGAATGCTCTGAAAAATAGGTTCAGAAGAGTATCTGTGCTCAGTTATAGGTCAGGAGCTTGAAAGACTAGCATCTTTCTGCACCACAGTTCATCTAGAGAATGCACAGCATGAACTTTTTAGCAGTTTTCCCCACAGGCAGTAGCGCCAAAAAAAAAAAAAAAAAAACAAAAAAACCAGGGGTTTCTCTCAGTTGCCTAAACATGTAATATTTATTTGAGATCTTAAATATTTCCATCTACACATTCTCTGGAGGCAACACTGCCATCTTCCATGACAGCACTACCTAGTTCCTCAGGCTCTCTCATCTTTCATCACCTTTCTTTCTTCCTCTGCAAATACTCTCGCTAAACCCTCCTGGCTTCTGCCTTTTAARTCTATCCTCCTTTGTCATTCTTTCTGCTGAAATACTCATCCCTCTCTCAGCCTGTCCTGAAAAAGATATTTTCCACCTGGTTTGCTTTCTCTACTTCATACAAAACTCCTCCCTTCACCTGCTTCCCCAGCTATATTTTCTAGAAGTTTTTCATTTGCTTGCCTTGCCTGCCATCCACTTCCCACACTCAGTCCAAGGAGACAACAAACACATTTCTGTGGTATAATCTTGTCACATTTTTCTCTCTGCACAACATCCCTAGAGTGTACTTTAAAATGAGGCTCCAAAGGCTTCTAGTTGCTCCTACCTCCATGGGGAAGCCTACGGTGTCAGCCAACTTACTGATTTAATTTGGATGTGTCAAAATCAATGTCTCTGAAGCCATATTCCTCAGAATCTTCTCGCGTGATTAAAAAAAAAAAATCACATTAATTTGGAGTAAAACACTACTAAATCACTGGAACATTTGCAGTCCAAAATAGTCCCTCCAGTTTTCAATTCATTTTAGATATTGGGTTTTTTTCCTTTTAACATCTTTTTAACACTCCAATTTTAATGGCAAACTGGATTATTACAATGAACTTTACAAAGAACAATACATTACGATTACTTTGGGTTGTTTCCAAGTAACAAARTAATTCTAGACAAAATGTCATTACGCTAAAGAATTCGTGGCTTACAGCTGTAAATCTTCTCAATGAGTCTRTGCATGTCCTAACACTACTCCGTGGCACTCACAAATTGCAGTACATACAGCTGAAATGCTACTAGATTAATACTGGGGCTACCAGTTCCTGCCTGCCAAGAACAAACAAGCAGAAAGAATGACATGTACAGTTCCTAGGAATATTGTCTAAAACTGACAATAAATCTGAGCCTCTGAAAAGTCACTGGAACTTTCTGTAAATACTTTATTTTTCCCTAGTGACTGTAATAGGGGACTTGCGACATTTTGAGGCAACAACAATGCCCATGAAGAACAGCAGGAGACAGGACAGGAAAGAGTTTCTGCAGCTGAATATGGAGCTTGCTACAGAATCCATCTCAACACGTTTCAGAGATGAATAATAGGGCTGATGGAGTAATCAAGGCTACAAGCACCTATTTCACAGGACCTTTGTTGGCTCAGAARGAACCAAGTCTTTGAATAAAGTTTATCAGTGGAGAAGAAAGGAAATTGAAACCTAAGACAAGTTAGATACTACTGAAAAGAGAGACAGACCTCTAGCATTTGCTTTTTGTATTAAAACAAAAAAAAATAAAGAAGCCAAACCTTTCCATTGTTAATGACTGCCCAAATAGGAAGATGGAGTAATGCACTAAAGCTTTTATCTTTTTTTACTGGCATCTTACACATAGCCATGCAGAAAGTAAAACTGAAAAGTGTCTTCTTAATCCTTCCCCACAATATTTTTATTCTTAGGAGAATGTTTGCATACCTACAAAGAGATACCTRGTGGGTACCTAGAGAGATGCAACTTCTAAGTCTGCACATACTTGCTTAATAGGTAAACCAGACAGTTCCTACCAGTAAGCAAATGAAAACAGGCCAGCCAGTCCCTGTGAACACTTCAGCCAGTTGAACAGAACAGCTGATTACAGTGCTCTAATAAACCACTTTATTAATACAAACCACTCCACCAACAGGCTGCAAGAATTCCATTGAGAGCTGACTCTYACACATATGACAAAATCCAAGAAACCAGAAAAAAAACCCCAAATCAAAAAACCTTGTAGTATGTAGACAGATATAGATATGTAGATAATACAGATATCTATATCTGTAGATAATACAGATATATAGATCAACAATTCTAACAGTTTGTCATACATAGTAAGAATAACTTTTTGCTGCTGTTACCATTAAGCAGCAACCTGAARCACTTGGCATTTACTATTCCAGAGAATTTACTATCTTTCAAGTAAAGCTTCAATAGGAGGCAGACACTGACGTCTCTCAAATAGACAAAAACACAGGGCCACTCAGCTTAAAAGATCTGAATTGAAATAACCATCATGCTGGTTTATSAAAGTCACTAACCCATTTAGATTTATTGAGCCCTTGAAGTGCTCCATTACGGGCTGACACATCACTGTATGAAGTTTTATCTATGTGCACAACTGTGCTGTAGTTGATTTGTGCAGTCACASGCGCCTGACTTTTGCTGCTTAGTTATTGAACACAGCAAGAACACTATTCTACCAGTACACACAACAGCTGTGAAGTGCTCTGTAACTTTATTTAGACAAACATKTCACACTTGTCACGTAGCAGAGGCTCCCGACAGCAAGTTCTAACCTATGTTATTTATCATGCCAAGAAATCAAGAGTAATCCACGCACTAGCTGTGACTCAATTTAATACCAGAGTGTCTGTGAATTGTGTAAGGCAGAATAAGGCAACTGTATGGAGACTGGAGTCTTACCAGTCATCACTAACTACTGGAAATAACTTGGAATAGGACAAGCACCGCCAGTCTAGGCTAAGAATGCTGACCAGAAAGCACAGAAGACTACAAATAAAAGCACAACAGCAGAACAGCAACTTTATTGTGTCCAGAGGAACCTCCAGGATAAAGTTACTCTTCCCTGTAATTGCTTGGTCTTGTTCTAGAAAATGCAAATTAATGGAATGAAAATACAATTTCTCCTTCTCAGCAGCCCTTCAAGGCTGAGCAGAGCAAACCAYCCTGTTGTTTTTGTAGCAAATCTGACGACTAGTAGTAGTTAACCTCCTCCTTGCCAGACAGCTGAGAGTTCACAGGGAAGCTGCATAAGTCTATCCATAAAGGACACTCAAAACTTGCCTGGAAGAGCACCTTCTCTGGCCTATACCATGCTGAACATGAGGCTGGATGTGGGCCCTCCAGAAGTACCTGCCACTCTGCATATGTCTGTGATTCATCAGCTGTGAGGGCTGCCCCAGGTAGTTTCTGCTACCTGCCAACTAGCAGTACCCACGGCATTTGGAGTGTGTTTGCCTCTTCCCCCTCCCCCATCCCTCGCTCCCTTCCACTTGACAGAATCAGACACTAGATTTTCCTCACAGTGATGCAGAAAAATAACAGAAAAAACATATAAAGAGCTGAAGGATAGGGTCTTCCCAGACCTTAGGTTTAGACCTAAGTGCCTGTTCTGAATTAATTTTTGAATGACACTGCCCACTAACATAAAAAGTCTGCAGAAAGACRAATTCTAAATTAAATACCAAAGTTAAATATATGAATTCTAACCTACTAATACTTCAAAGTTTTGAAAAATATTACTACTTTATCTCCTGAAAACTCTACAGCAGCTTGAAACCAACTTGAAATCTAATTTACAAATATACCAGGAGATCTCTAATTTTAGTTTTTAAAAAATGTTTAGCAATCAAYTGCTAAGAATTTCTTTCACCTTCAACTACATTTCAAAACTACAAAGCTATGGATATTACAAGAAAAAAGTAATCMAACTTTGAGATGTGTCAAACTCTTGGGTACTAGAAAAGCTGCTCGGCTACATAGGGTGTGAAGATTTTTTTACTTACACAGTGGGTTTTTTCAGCAGCTTCTGTAGCTTCAGATGTTCTCTCTATATAAAATCATTCCTTCCTTCAACAGGGAAACAGCTTCTTTGTGGAAGGCAGTGTGGCCAAACAAACGAAACAAATTGGAACAGGATAGAATAGAATAAAAAAATGCTGAACATAGATTTGGTGGCAAACAACAACTAGTCAACACAATTATATCCCCAAAAAGCCTATTTTCCCTGACATTTCATTGACCTCTAAAAATTTCCCATTTTGAATTAACTGGTGGACAACAGTAAGTCATCATACCAAGAGAATTTTCCTTTGTTCTGAACTATCACGTACTGGTAACAAGTACAGCAGGTTTCCCATTCAAAAACACAAGGTAAATTAGAAGAATAAGCTCTTCATGTCTCTGTGTTCTTCTTCTGTAGCATTAGGTAATCAGACATCAATTTATTCTTCCACAGCTCCRTGCATTGATTATATGAACAAAATAYATTGCCTGCAGAGAGCTTCTTGTTAGATTATATTAAAGGGCAAGAGTGCATTATTTCATCTCCTTGGTTTGCTCTATCCACAGAACAGTTTTAAAGAGCCTCTCTAAACCCTAACGGAATCACTGTCTGAAACAGAAAATATAAAATTACTCTTTGGCAGAAAGCACTGCCATCTTCCTTAACTCTAAACCTCCTTTCAATAGCAAAGTAATCAAAGAGGTTAGTGGGGTGTTTTGGTTAAACTTGAACAAGAATCAGGCAAGGTACCTTCATGCACATAATGTACAGAACTATTCCCAGATATTACTGGAGTCTTGAGAACACAAAAGTGTGTTTTGCAACACCGTTGAAACAGACAAACACACCTCAGGTCAAGTTTCTAGCAAACTTTGGGAAAGGACAGACACTTGTTACTATTGAACCTCTGTGTGTGATCTTACTCTCCACTCCATCACCCACCCAAATTTTACTATCTTCATGTTCTTCATCTTTAAACATTGACAGGGAAGATGTGAGGGGGAGGGAAAAAAGTGAAAAGAAAGGAAAAAGGCAAATAAAAACATTCAAATATTTATGAAATTAATAAGTTAATTTATTGAAACATAAAAAGAAAGATAAGATTAAAGAGGTTTTGACCTCTTCCTTGGATAGTATATGAAGGATCAACTTTATAGTATTTTGCAACATTTTACAGCAGATTGTGTTTCCGAAGAGATGTTCATATGGGGCAGGGCTGAAGCACTCTACAGCCATTCATGCAGAGACACTTAGTTCCCAAAAGGTAAAATCAATATACTATTTACCAGAAAGCTTTACAGAAATAGGGGTAAAAGAGGGACTGTCATGCAACATGGTAAAGTGTCAAATATAAACTTTATCTTCCCCAGAATGCAGCTTTTTTTTTTTTTTCCCCTGCTTAGAAAACACCATTAAGTGCAGAAAGGCAGAAGACTTCCATTTGATTCTCACTGTACTGGCATTGCCAAGAAATTTGAATGCCTTAGAGTATAAATAAAGATCAGTTTTCCAATGATATTTTGGAATTGAATGAAGTCAAACCTCATGAATACTGCGACTAAAAAGAAACCCTAAAGAAGTCATTCAATAAGGATGGGAAATGGATACAGCACAGCTTGCCTGTTATATACGTACTTTACAAGTGGTCATTCCAGACTAGAATTTTAAGAAACTTTTAACCGAAGTCCAAAAGCAGTTATCTGTTATCTAACCAGAAACTACATTACAACATTAAAAAATACAAGTCACTCATAGAACAAAGAAAAAACAAATATACAGTGGAAAAAAAATGCATGCATGAAATAATGAAAAACAATCAAAAAAAAAAAAAAGAGCTGGATGGACCATTTTTTATTCTTCCCGTTTCCTCCTTTGAAGTAAATAAACTAGTTTCATAAATACCAGATTATATTTTTTCCATTTCACACAATTTCAACTCTAACTTAATAAAAAGTGCAATCCTCTTGCTCAAATTCTTACTTGAATTTATTTATGTACTGCAGATCTCAAGCACACTCTAGGTTGAACTCTAAAAAAGTCAGTGCATATAGTAGCAGAGCATCTTCTCAAAAGTCCTACCTATGTTTACACATTACACCTTCACGTCCTCCCATCACCCAAATTAAGGGTCATAACCCCTTTCCTCCGTAACTGTCTAAGTCATTACTGTAGTGTTAGTTCAAGATTATCTTAAGACCTGCCAGGACTGGTTTAAAGCATACAAATTTTAGGAGAGGCTGAAAGACCTGGGATTGTTCAGTCTGGTGAAGGCTCAGAGGATTTAATCCATCTAAAAACATGATGCTGGGAACTAAAGAAGACAGAGGCAGGCTCTTGACAGTGGTGCCCAGTCACAAGCTGACAGACAGAAACTGAAATACAGCAAAATCCAGGCTGGTTTTGGAGTCTCTATGCTTGGGGGAACTCCAAATGTAATAGGATACACGGCTCATAAAAATGCTCTACTTGAGCCTACACCCTACAGGTGATCTATGATTAAAAATAAATTGAAAATTACCCCAAAGTGTACTTTTAATGGGGAGAAAAGTATCCATACTTTCTTTTACTCAAGAAGGTATTTTAGAATTCACCTAAACTAAAGTCTTATTTTTCTGGTTATATCATAAAGCATTATAAATGTTATGCTACAAATCACAGCAACAACAGTAATTTTCCCCTAGACATATCTTGGAGACAGAAATCCCAACCCCTCCTGATAGAGCTCCTTGTCTCTAGATAATCCACATAAAAGATACCTTGTCACCCCTAAAGCAGCAGTGAATCTTCAGAGGGATAGGAGAGCTGCTATGTATCTGGAGAAATTAATCAGTTCTGGAGGGAAAGGACTATGATTTCCCAACTGGCAAAAAAAGCATTTCAGTTCTCTATTAAAGCAAATGGCTTAAAGAATAATATGAAACTCCTCAGGTATTACATCAATATTTTCTAGCAGTATATATAAGTAAGTCCAGGAGTTTGTAGTTGGGAAGGTGAATGGGCATGTTCCATTCACATGAACATCAGCCTTCAACAACTTCTTTTGCAATCCCAAAGACAGATAACTTCTCCAAAGCCCCACCCTTTTCCCACACCTGGTGGAATCACTCTGGTAAATACTGGAGTATACTTATGCCATTTTTCTTTGAATGACTTTACACTTCACATTGTCCAATGTTGTGAAAAACACATGCAAAGCATGTCCAGGTATTCAAAATGGAACATCAAGATTTTGCGAAACTGTACCTTGATTAAGTTGCCTGGGAGGCCAAGGCAAAAAAAGAAGAAAAAAATAATATAAGTCAGACAACTGTGTTATGAGTTTTACAAACAGGAAATCCAAACTATTCCAAAACCAAGGTTGGCGCAAATTAACAATACTGCAGACTTGGATATATAGCATTAGATGCATACAAAAATGAAGTCCATCTGAATGCCAAGACACAACAGAAATGTTGCAAGCAAAGATTAGTCATATGTTTGACAACTCTCTATATTCAAATAGTGCTCTTCACAGAAAATTACAGTAAGTCTTGGCACAAGTGCGCGGAAAGCTAGGAAGTGTGAAGGGAGTCACTGAAATATTTCCCAACAGACAAAGAACAAATAAGAAAAAAATTTCTTTGCAGAAAATCCTACAATATATTAAGCATAAAGAAAAGAAAATGATTTCCACACAGGAAAAACATTTGGTATATTTATGGAACAAAAGATATATGGTTTCATAACTAAAGGCACCAAATAACTTTTAATAAATAAAAGAAAATAACTCAATTCTGAGGAACAAACACAGAAGAAAGTGGAATAAAGCCTAATACTATCAGTGAAAAGCCAATAAAATGTTAGGGAAAGGAAATAGTGCACAGAAACAAGTTTGGACTCACTTTACAGACAGCAAGGTAGAGATTGAAAACAGAAGGGAGAGAAAAATATAAAGTGCAATAGTTTTCACTTCTGAAAGCATGGAAGAAAATAAATAAACAGAGAAGAAAGATGAGAAAAAAAGCTAACGATCTGGCAAGCTTCTTTGCTGGTTTTCTTTGTCATGAGGTTGTGGGGGTTTTTCCCTTCCCCTCCCAATTTAGGTGTATAAAGAAAAGATATTGGCAATACAGGGAAACAACAAAAGACTGTGACAAGTTTCCAGAAAACAAAGTTTACATCCAATTTACAAGATTTTGGAAAAGCTACTAGTTTTTTGAGTCAAAAATTAAGTATAATTTTGTACACACATAAAAAAAAAATACACAGTATCATTTTTTATGTGCATTTCTGCTAAATTCTGAATTCTCAGATTCAGCAGTCATTTAGCAAACAGATGGATCAGAAAGAGATTTACTCAATAATTTAGAAAGTACATGCAAGGGAGGTCTGAAAGTTTCTGATCACTTACCAAGCGTTTGAAACACGATTGCATATTCACTGACCAACCATTCAAAAATCAAATGATATCTAACATGAATTGCATACATGTACAGCAACTTAATGGTATTGCTACAATGTAATCATTTGTAGCTTTAGGAAGACATTTCTAGTTTAAAAATAAGGTGGGGACAAAAAAGTTCCCAGTCTTTCAATGAAGTGTCACAGCAATCAACAGCCTTAAGAGCAGATGTTCCTCAAGCT
The DNA here is from genome assembly GCA_003546035.1 of Mixornis gularis. Taxonomy (NCBI): domain Eukaryota; kingdom Metazoa; phylum Chordata; class Aves; order Passeriformes; family Timaliidae; genus Mixornis; species Mixornis gularis. Next base: position 5,210 of record QVAJ01000065.1, on the reverse strand, counting down.
TGTGCTCAAGTGGGGTGACGTCAAAGCCAACGTGTGCTCTTCCCACCCATTTGTTCCATGACAGCAATGAAAGAACTCATCAGGCCAATTATGACTTAGTGTTGAGATTCTAAACCATTTTTAAGGAAAGCAAAATATCCCCAGGGACAATAAACCTTACATATTACAGCTATGTAATTCAAAATTAAAATGAGCATTTTTACTCAGAGTGCAAAATACCCTCAAGTTAACTAAAAATAGCAACACTGTATCCAACAGATTCCCATTACTGTATATAACAGCAAGTAATGAAATATTGAGACATTTACGGATAACATTTTGTCTGAAAATCTTTCTACCACTTCCCACTTAGTTAAGCTTCTCCTACAAAATCTTGTCGACTCTATTAAATATCTCCCAGTACTAATTCTGCTCATGAATTCCACTCATTATGTAGCACTTATGCTAACCAAGCCTTTGCAGAATTTTCAGCTATATATTAGCAACAGAAGTCAAATGAACATCAAAATTATCCTGATTTAGGAAAATGCCCATCAATTTTAAACTGTCTCTGTGCTTTTATTCAGCTTTGGTACTTCTGAAAAAATCTCTCTCTTGGTGTCTTGAGTAAGGATCTCCAAGAGAAGAGCAAATCCATTGAAAAACTCTGTTTGAACTACTAAGAGAAGGAACTAGTCTCTGTTTTAGGAACCGTAACTACAAAAAGGAAATGAGGTGAACAAACAAACTATAAATTACAAAGTGTTGAAATATACAATAACCAAATCTCTGAATAAGGAAATACCACCTCTACTGAAGGATTTTTTTTTGTTATACTTGTTATTTCAAAGACCAGATAAGTCACTAAATGCATCCAATACTACTGCAAAATGTTCCATAAGTGCCACAGAACTTACAGACAGAAAAATACTTGTATACAGCTTAATAAAAAGACCGAAGAAATTTCAGACAATATTTTCTGCGTACTGGTATATAAAGGTAAAAAAAAAAAAAAAAAAAAACCCCAGCATGCAAAACAAAACATAGCACTTAAAAAAGCATACTCAAAACTTAGTTGATTTTGTCACTGATTAGATCAAAATTGATGTAACATTTAGGAAATAAAATCTTGCAAGTATTTTACTGCAACTGTCTTATCTTATTATACTGTTTTATCCTATCAGGAATCACCAAAACAAGTGCTATCTCTAGTTATCTTATTCAGGTATACATTGAATCTATTCAGGCAAAGCCTAGGTATTTCACAGAAATGCTTGTCCCTCTGTGGAAGTTGGACAAAATGAATAAAAGAAATGCAACAGAATTATTCTAAACACAGAGATTTGCCAGTGCTCAGGTAACAAATGAGAAATATATCCAAAAATCTAAAATATTCCTTTGTCCTAGGGAAACGTTACACTGTTGTCAGGTTTTCACAGTCTCATTTTTCCTCCTACAAGTGTCTATATTACTGTCATTTAGCCCTTTCCCCATCATTCAATATCTACCAAAAGAGTAAGTACTGACAACTTATTAATTCTAACCATATGATTACAAATGAAACCCAATGTTACAAGTGACATTTAAAACTTTAAGTCACCATTTGCTTTGTAACAGACTGTATTCTAGCAGCAATACAAATTACAGACTGCAGGCCGCAACCATCAACTTCCCCACCATCTCTTCAACTTGTTGACCCCTTGAGCACAAGATGAACAGTATCCTTAAAACCATCTCCTCTCTGGTGAGGATATGAAGAAATAGAATGAAGCARCATCAGTGTAACTTCAGACYGGACATTAGGAAAAGGTTCTTCACTGAGAGGGTGATCAGTCGCTAGAACAGGCTCTCCAGGRCACCAAGCCTGGTAGAGTTCAAGAAGCACACAAAAATGTCATAGTCATACAGTTTAGTTTTAGACAGTYCTGTGAGGAGCTGGGAGTTGAACATGATGATCCTTATGAGTCCCTTCCAATTCGAGATATTCTATGGTCCCATAATTCTTTATTTAACACCTTCATAATGGCCTGGATGATGGGATGAATGCACCTCATCAAGTTCAATGGGGATTGAGGGGAAGGGTTCACACACTAGGGTAAACAGCTGTGCTTCAGAGAGATGGCAACTGACTTGAGAAATGAGCCGCCAAATCTCGAGAAAAAGCAGCAAAAAACAATGCAAAATACTGCAAATGTGACAGAAAACTCCCACACAACAGTCCAGCACGAGAGCTAGCAGAGCAGAAATCGGCTCTGCACAAGAGGACACACAGGGTCTGATGGACAATTTAAATATAAGTCAAAAATGCACCCTTGCAGAAACTGAATGCTAAAGGCACACTAGGCTGCACTCACTACAGCAGAACCAGCAAGTAAAGGGAAATTATTATTCTAATCTACACCTGCCAGACTACATCTTGAGTACTGTATTTCATTTTATGCTCCCTGGTATATGACATACTGGTACACATGGAAAGCCAACAAGATGGTTTGGGGCTGGACTATGGGCTGTACAAGGAGCAGCTGAGAGAACTGTGTCTGTTCAACCTCAACAGGAGAATGCTAAGGCAAGATCATAGCACTATACTCAGGTATTTAAAAACAGAGCCAGAGTTGCTGGAAAATGCACAGCAAAAAGATAAGAGGCAATGAATGTAAAATGAAGCAAGTGAAATTCAGATTAGACAAAAGGAATAAAAAAGTTCATAGTAAAGATGATCAAAACCCAAAACAGGTTGCCCAGAAAGACTGAGGAATACTCACTCCTGAAAATATCCAGAACAAGCAGACAAGGCCCAGAGTAGCCCACATTCCTTCAAAATCATCCCTATTCCAAGCAGGCAGTAAGACAAATCAATTCCAGATGATACAGAAATGGAATGGAATAAGGAAGGCATTAGGTCTGGATGGGATGGAATTAATTCTTTTCAGGGCAACCCTTACAGTGTTCTGGGTTTAATCTGTGGCTGAAATGGTGTTGGTAACATGCTGAAGTGTGTTCTACCTATTGCTGAACTGTACCAGCACAGTCAGCTAAGGGTAAGCTAGATGCTGATAGAGGACACAAGCAGGACAGCTGTCACACACAGATCATACCAAATAAAGTCATGTTCCAATATAAAAGTTCAGAGGAAGGAGGAAAGAGGGGGAACGATCATGGTTATGGCACTCACAACATATGCAGAGACCCTGCTTCCCAGGAAACAGTTGGACATCCACCTGACTACACAAATTAGTCAATTAGTATTCTGTTTTGGTTTGGGTTTTTTTGCTTTGCTTAAGCATCGTGATTTTGCTTTTCCTGTTACACTGTAATTATCTCAACCCATCCTTCTATCTTCTCCCACAGAAGACAGGAGTGAGCAAGATGCTGGGGTGGAGTTTGGTTGTTGGATGCCCTTCAACTTGAATGATTCTATGATATTTCTTCCTATGTGTTTCTCATATACATTATAGGTGTCAAAAAGCGCTTCATAATGCTGTGAGAAAGAAGTTGTTAAAATTTTGGACTGTCCCAAATTTTCTCAAGATTTGTTTAGGTTCTTTTGGGTTTTTTATGTGAAAACTGACAAATTCAGTATTGGCTAATATCCCAGGAGAGCCACAGATCAACTGCTACAAGTCAAGAATCTATACATTTATCTTCCTATCTCTCCCAACAATACTCACTCAAAAGTGAAAGGAGAGAGAAACAGCCCTTAGGAAGATGGAGCAAAACTGAGAAGAATGATTAGATGACACACCATACTCCAAGCTTCTACGTGGGAATGTGTGAATTCTGACATCTTTAAAAAATTTAAAGCATTTTTACTGTTGTGGGAGTTCACAGAAGATAGCTGAGCAACTGTTGTAACATAAAAACTGAAATAAAAAAAGTTGTCAGATGCACTGGATTTGCTATCCTCCCAAGGAAGGAAAAATACCTCAAGGCAAGTAATTGAAGAATAAGACACTAAGATAAATCAAGGTTTGATGGTTAAGATTCAGGGATTTTTTGTTTGTTTGYTTAGATTGGGAGAACTGTGGTGACTCTTTTCCCCTGTCAGTTATTTATAGCCAACTACCTATTTTATCTCATGCAGGGGTGAAAACAGGGGTGTACAGTGTCTCATTGGTTCTGAAGAGCCTAATGAGCTGCTACAAATGCCTCAGACGGTTTTCTCAGACCTAGAATAGGATGTGTGAAAACTAAAAAAAACCTCTAACAAGCATGTTTATTTTACAAAGTTTGACAGACATGCTGCGTTCGCATTTGTGAACTGCAGAAGGTTTGAAAGTAGAGGCAGCAATGGACAACACAGGTATATTTACTTAATTTGAAATATTCTCCAGACAGATTTTTGGGGGCTCTTGGATTGTAAAACTTCTTTCCAACAAACTACCATATGCTATCAACATTATAATCTAATTTTATAGCAGGAAAATGCTGCTTATCAATACCTGACAGCCTTGCTCATAGACATCTGCAGAAAATCAAATGCTTGCAAATTTACCTTGCCACATGTGGCTTTTAAGACAAATCACAATTGCAAATTCAGAAAAAGAAATTTATCTGCATCAAAAAAGTGGGTCCTTTTTTCATTATTGTTGCTGATATTACTATTATTTAGTATTAGATTTTCTCTTCTGGACAAAACACTCAACAAAACCAACCTAAGCTTGATACAGAAAAATGAAACATTAATTAAGAATCCTAAATTCCATTAATGATGATATCTACCAGGACCCAGTTAACACATGCCAAGGTATGTTAGTCAGTGAATGTGACAGATGAGTTATATTACAATGGATTACATATGGCATTCAGCTTTTCAAATTAAAAAGTGAACTGTGACACCATCAGGCTATTTTTATAGAGGGCAGTAGGAGTAGGTTATATTCCTCATTAAGAAATCTAAAATAAGCAAAGTAAGAATGGGTCACCTTAGGAATTAACATGTTTAAAGACAAATATAATGCACAAAAAGAAAATTACTGTGCTCTAGAGTGTGCCCTAGATTGTGATATCAATCCACGTTCTCCCTTACTTTAGCATTTTGATCTGGGGTTTTTTTGAGTTTATGCATTGATATACACTGCAAATGTAATGCAACAGCTCTCTCTTAATTTTGAATTTGTCCCAATACTAAAGGGCAAAAGTTTTAATAAGCTCTTAAGGTTTTTTTTTTTTGTTATAGGGAGTTGTACTTGGTTGGTCACGTTCTGTTTGAGGGGTGAGCTTGTGGGGTTTTT
>QVAJ01000064.1:3789066-3812847 GCA_003546035.1 Mixornis gularis | reverse complement strand
AATATACAGAGTATATTTACAACAACTCCTCCCCCTTTTTAAGGAAATCATATTAATCTGGGCAAAGGTATCCGATTTTTCCTTTTCTTTATTTTATTTATACCATTTACAAATCTGAATCCTCTCCTTCATCGAGGGAGGATTCACAGTATCCTTTAAATTCCCTTTTAAATTGTGACTCCTTTACAAATCTGTCTAAGATCTTAGTCGCTTTGTTTTTATCTTCCCAGGGAGGGGGTGTTTTTGGTGTTGAGGAGTATAGTCCTTTTCCTTGGTAAATTTAGAACAAAAGGTTGGCCCTTTGCCTCGGGCCAATGAACAAATTCTTTTAACCAGGTATCGAAGGCCCAAGGCACCAATGACCACCACTAAGGCTTGCTCCCACCAGGTCCTATCCCAAAAGCCTGGCTCTCCCCAGGGGGTGGGCCCTCTTTGAAAGGGGACTTGGGCCAGTCTCCTGATTTCGGYGGTTAAGAGATTGATTGCATGGGCGTGATCCTGGGTTTCCTGGTAACAACTTGAACAGTTGAGTACCTGGCAAACACCCTTTTGTTTTTCTAATATGTGGTCTAGGGCAATCCGATTCTGATGAACCTGAACTCTCAGCTGCGTGTGGTGCTTGGCCAGCATTTCCAAGGCACTCAAAGTATGATTTAGAATTTTTTCCAGTGAGGCCTGGAACCTGATTACAAAGGAATTTTGATTTGTTATGGACAGACCTATCTCTCGATAGTGAGCTATGAGAGAGCTATAGTGTTCTTCCAAAGAATGCAGTCTATGCTGCTCCAGTTTTGCCTCAGGATCTAGACCTTCCCTATTTTGAGTAAACCAGAAAAATTTTGGATACTGCATGCGCATTTTGTCATCTTTCCAGTCTAACAAATCCAGAATAATAGTTTCCATACCCTTGGGAGGGTCCTCGTGTTTAAGATTCCTTCCCACCCAGTACAACTTATCTCCCATTGCACACATTTCCAATTTTCCTTCATCATAACAAACATCATTTACCTGGTGATATCCTATAAAAACAGAAATTGGTTTTCCTTCTCTCCACACGGTTTGGTTACATTGAGCACAAACAGGGGTCTGGGGTATCTTTTCTCTTTCCGTTTTTCGAGAGGAGTGAGTCTCATCCGTCCTATCTCTGGGTCCCGCTTCTATATCAAAGCAAATGATTTCTTCGTTGTTTTTACAAATTTGGTACCAATTGCCTCGATCGACACATTGACCCAGGGGTGTCAGGCACTTTAGCGGGGGTTTTCCGGGGGGAGTTCGTCCTTTATAGACGAATATCATGCAGGTCCGGCATTCCCCTTCAGGGAAGCGTGGATCAGAGATATCATTCCCTGTCACTTTACCTATCATGAGGCCCAGGGCTAGCAGGACTATCCYGAGGTTCATCCCTCTGCCTCGGCCTTCGCCCATTAGGTGGAGGATCCCAACGGCGGGCTTGTAGCTCTTCTCGGCAGCAAGGAAAATCCTCTGGGATGCACTCTGCCCTGACTTCAAACCTCCGTTTATAGGTACCCCACCTGCTGAGCYTGACTGGGTCGGCCATACAAGGGACCCTGTTGGTCCTCCGGCACTCCGTGTCCAGTATCCTGGCTTTCGTGTGAAATTTTCCATGGATACCGAGATCGAGAAAGACTGCCCACTCATATGATCCCCTTTGAATAATTCCCAAAATTTGAGCGGCATTCAGAGCGAGGTTGGTGAGTCTCAACTCCTCCTGATAACACTTATAACGGTAACTGTCAGGTCTGCTCCCTCCCCTGCAGTGAACCACCCAAATCTCATGACAAAACACGCACTCGAAATGAACAAAAGGGAAACAATTGCAGCCAGGTAGTTTACAACTTATCTGATCTAAGTTGTTCATCGGCGCCAGAGTTTGATTTGTAAATCGCCCGGGGCAGATGCCACTGTCCATTCAGGATCCTTCCTTTGTGGCTGAATCTTTTTCACTCGGGATGCGTGAGTCCACCCTTTTTCCGCCATTCAGATGGCTGTATCTGTGGTGAGCAAAACAAGGAAAGGACCTTCCCAGTGAGGGGATAAAGAAACCTCCTTCCAGGACCGGATGAGAACTTCATCTCCGGAATTAATTTTGTGTATTGAGAATCCTAAAGAGATATTTTGGGTGACCAATCCTTGGGTTCGGAGGTCTTGGAGGTGCTTATTCAGTGCTACTACGTAGGGTTGAATCTGCCCCTCCTCCAYGCTGGGGTGTCCCACCGGCATTCCATGTTGGTAGGGCATCCCATATAACATTTCAAATGGTGAGATGCTTGTCTCTGAATTTGGCATGGTCCTGATATTCAGGAGGGCCAAAGGAAGGCACTTTACCCATGACAATTTTGTTTCTATCATCAACTTTGCCAATTGTGCTTTTAGAGTCTGGTTCATTCTTTCAACCTGTCCAGAGCTTTGGGGGTGCCAGGGGTATGAAAATCCCACCTTATCCCTAAGGCTTCCACTGTTAATTTGATGATTTTGGAGGTAAAATGTGTGCCTTGGTTCGAATCGATGTGGTGCACTATTCCAAATCTGGGAACAATTTCTTCTAATAGGATTTTTGACACCGTGTGGGCATTAGCCCTGGCACAAGGGAAAGCCTCTACCCAATGAGTCAATTTATTCACGATTACCAATAAAAATTTGTGTCTCCCCACCTTGGGTAATTCGGTAAAATCCACTTGAACTCTCTCAAAGGGTTGATAAGCCAAAGGCCAACCCCCTAGGAGGACTTGTTTGGATTTTGCTCGGTTTACCTTTTGGCAGGTGAGGCATCCCTTTACCTCCTGCTTAGCCAATTCGTAAATTCCTCTGCAGCCGAAAAACCTTAAGAAATGTTCCGCCAAAGCTCTGGCCCCCCAGTGCGTCTGTAAATGTATTCTCTTTAAAATTTTTCGGGTGTACTCCTTTGGTAACAATTCCCTCCTATCTGGTAGCATGCATTTTCCCCTTCCAATTTTCCCCCAATTCTTTCATACCCCTTAATTTCTTCTGCCGTCAGCCGTGGGACATACCCAGGGGTTTCTTCCCCYTTTTCAAATTCCGGGGTGCTGACTGTCATTAGAGCCGCCCTTTTGGCTTCTGCGTCTGCCCAATGATTCCCCCGGATGTTAAATTGTTTCCCTTTTTGGTGACCTTTAATAAGTACTACAGAAATGGTTTCTGGTTCTCTGACAGCCTCCAAAATTCGCCTGATAATTTCCCCATGCACCAGACATTTTCCACGAGAGCTAATTAAACCTCTCTCCTCCCAAATTTTCCCGAAGGTATGTACCACTCCGAAGGTGTATTTTGAGTCAGTGAAAATAGTTCCCTTTTTTCCCTTTAATCTTTCCAATGCTCTGAGGATTGCATACAGTTCACACGCCTGAGCTGACCATCCTGGGCTGAGGGGTCCCGATTCAACCACTTTCCCCGATTTCCCATCCACGATAGCATATCCTGACTTCCTCCTCCCTTCTACCACCCTGGAGGATCCATCTACAAACAATTTTTCCCCTTCCTCCAGCTCCTCTTCTTCCAGGTCTGGCCTAATGTTTGTTTGCAATTCTATAAATTCCGAACAATCATGAACAATCTCTTCCAAGGCTTCCCCGAAAAGAAACTGAGCTGGATTTAGAGTGGGGGTCATGCGGAGTTCCAGTTCTGGAGAATGTATCAATATAGCCTCATATTTGAGGAGTCGGGGATCCGTTAGCCATTTTTCTGCTTTTTGTTGCAGGATTCCCCGCACGTTGTGTGGGGAATACACCACCAAGGGGGCCCCAAAAGTGACTTTTCTTGCCTCCTCTACTAACAATGCCACAGCTACAATAGCTTGAAAGCAAGTGGGCCATCCTCGGCTGACCGGATCAAGTAATTTAGAGACATAACCCACGGGTTTCTTGTCTCCTGCCCAATCCTGGGTAAGAACCCCATGCACCGTATGATTGTTAACATTTACAAATAATTGGAAGGGCTCCTTACATCGGGGAGGCTGAGCACCGGAGCCAAAATTAATACATTTTTCAGATTCTGGAACTCCTTGTCATCCTTTTCAGTCCATTTTATTCTAGCGGTGGTCAGTTTTTCATATAAAAATTTCACCTTTTCACTGTRCCCATCTATCCATTGCCTACAGTACCCGAGAAGACCAAGAATTTGCCTTACTTCCCGTTTTGACTGGGGAGCCGGGAGGGCTACAATGCCGGCCACCCACTCCGGGTCTAATTTCTTTTTCCTCTCCGTCAGCCAATGCCCCAAATATTTCACCTCCGGCTCGGTAAACTGGAGTTTAGATTTTGACACTTTCAACCCCTTACCTCCCAGGAAGTTTAGCAATTCAGTTGTACAAGTTCTCACACTCTCTTCTGTTGGACCTGCTACCAATAGGTCATCCACGTACTGCAGCAATTTTGTTCCTTCACTTGGGGCAAATTGACTCAGTAACTGCTCTAGGGCCTGTCCAAACAGATTGGGGGAATCCACAAAGCCCTGGGGAAGAGTCGTCCAGTGTAGTTGCTGCCTTCGGTGTGTCTCGGGATCGGTCCATTGAAAAGCAAAATARTCACGGCTCTCCTTAGCCAAGAGGCATGTCCAAAATGCATCCTTTAAATCAATCACACTATACCAGGTGTCTGAAGGGGAGAGACGGTTAAGAAGGGTGTAGGGGTTTGCTACCACCAAGAATTTTGTCTGAGTCCTTGAGTTAACAGCTCGGAGGCCTTGCACCAGTCTATAATTTCCATCTGGCTTTTTGATGGCCAGTATCGGGGTGTTATGGCTTGACATGCAAGGTTCCAGTGTTCCCTTTTGTAACAAATCATCTATGACAGGTTTTAGCCCCCTTCTTCCGTCTAAGAGTATGGGGTATTGTTTTACTCTAATTGGGCTATTAGGCTCCTCGATTTCCACCCAAATCGGTTTGATGTCAGGGACATGCCAGACCTTAGGGTTGATATTTTCCTCATCTTGAATAGTTTATATAAACTAACTACCAATTGAGAGTCCTGAACAATTAGGTAATTCCTAAAGTTATGATCAGGTCTCTCCCCAGGAGGTTGTGTTCTGCCTCCTCCACTAGTAGTAAGTTTCCCAAACAAATTTTGGTCTGAGATTCAATTTGCACATTTTTGATTATTGGGGCCCTAAAGGGGATTCCTTTTGCTCCCACTACTAGCATATGTTCCTTACTTTTGTTGCATCCCATGGGTATTTTCTGCACTGTGGATCTCTCTGCCCCAGAATCCAACAAAAAGGTGACTTCCTCCCCTTGGGGACCGATTTTTAGMGTTAACAAGGGCTCCTTAGATGTTCTGGCCCCCAAAAGAAAAAGCCCCCGACACCCCTAGTCTTCTTGGAAAACCTGTTCTTCCCTGATCCTTTTAAAGCAGTCCTTTTTCAAATGGCCCTTTTTCTTACAATAGAAACATTCCACATCTTCTTTCTTTCCCCAGGAGCCTTTTCCAGGAGGGGTCTGGTGTTTCCCTTGCCCCGTTTTTGTTTGATTTGTGTTCCCTTTGACTGGGGGCCGATCCTGTTTTTGGGCTTCTCTTACCGCAGCTACCATTACCCGAGCCTGGATCTTACTTTTCTCCTCCTCGCGCCTCATGTATACCCTTTGAGCCTCCCTCAATAATTCCTGTAATTCCTTCTCTTGCCAATTCTCTATTTTTTCCAATTTTCCCCTGATGTCATCCCATGCCTTTGCCACAAACTGAGTTTTAAGCAGGACTTCTCCAACAGGGGAGTCAGGGTCGGTCCCGGAGTAAATATGCAAACCTTTCCTTAATCGTTCTAGCCATTCACTCGGTGATTCGTCCTTTCCCTGACATTCCCCCAAAATTTTGCTAATATTCTGACCCCGTGGGACTGCCTCCCAAATGCCCTGAATTATCATGTTCCGGAGGTTGACCATGCTTCATCTGCCCTCCTCCGTTTGTGGATTCCACCTGGGATCAAGATTGGGCCATTTCTGTTCCCCACGATCCTCTTGGGGGTTCCGTCTTTCCCATTCCCGAATTCCAGCCTTCCTAATCATATCTCTTTCTTCGGTATTGAACAGTGACCTCATGATGGAGTGCAAATCCTCATAGTTATAAATACTGGTTCCCAAGAATTCATCCAGCTGATCAGCGACCCCTAGCGGGTCATCCATCAGCTTTCCCATTTCCCTTTTGAAAGCCCTGACATCGGCTGTGTTGATGGGCACATTCACAAATCCTATTACTCCCGTTGCCATTGGCACTTCCCTTAAGGGGAAGAGGGAGGAAGGACCTTCATCCCCCTCATCTTTCCGAGTCCTATGTCTCGTCATCGGGGGGGGATAAGAAATTTTTGTCTGGGGAGCCGATTCTCCTGCCCCTTTCAGGAGCTCTGGGAGCCCTGCCCCTTGTATGTGTGTCCTGCTTTCGGTGGGTACGGGAGGGGTTGACCAGGAGGCCGAAGCCTCACCAGCAGGGGGAGGGGGCGTCCATTTCTGGGGCCAGGGTGGAGCCGTAGGTCCATGTGAGAAAATGGTGTCTCTCGTGCCACAGCCGCAGGTAGGACAGGGAGAGGGAGATTGTCCAATGGGTCCCATTTGTCATTATGCCCACCCCCTCCCGCTTTTGTTCTCACCGGGTACAGGCTTGTTCAGGGCTCCCAGATTTCGGCATATAATTTTTCCTCCCACTCCTCTGGTCTTTCTTTGGCCACAAACCGGTTTAGGGTTTTACCGACCCACGGTTCAAATGCTCCAAACACTGGCCAGACCAGGTGATCCCTGATTTCATTTCCTCCCCAAACCTCGGTACAATAATATACCATTTTTTCTTTGGACAACTTCCTCCTCTGAGGACAGTCTGCCCAGTTTTCCAGAATCCACCCCAATGGACTCTCTCTGGGTATTTTCAGGACTTTTCCTTGCCCTTTCCCTAGGGACTTACTGTTTTCCTGACCCATATTTATCTGACTCACCTTTCTTTTTTGGCTGCACTCGGCACCCGTACCTCCGGGGCTGGCTCTACTTACCAGCTGATCGGCTCCTCCTCGGCGCTAACTTCCAGCGAGCTGGCTGGAGTTTTTCCAAAGAGGATTTGTTCCGACCCACTCGGTAAGTCCCTGGGCTACCCTAGCCCTCGGACTAAGAGGCTTACCAGTATTGAACTCGAAAAAGACGTACCCTTTCCTCTTAGCCCCCCGTGGTCGACCCTCCGGACCCCCTTTGGCCCAGAAGTTGCCGTGTGTTAGGAGTGTTTTTCCCAGACGTCTTTCGCTTCCCTCGCAGCCGACCACTTCCCTCGCGGGAGAGTGGAACTGCGGCCTTGAGGACCGAACTCACGTCGTGGAATTTTCCACGTCTCAGACACACATCCAACCACACCTCACTCAACCATAGATACTTACAGCTCTTTCTCTGTGGATTCTTCGTGCACATAGAGTTTTATGAGTGAAAAAATCTGGTCGCGGCCCCCAGATCAGTCCCACCTTCGGGCTGCCTGCGAGTTCCCAAACCTTTTGGACTCGAGCCTCTTTCCTGCTGTGGCTTTTCTTTTTTGGTAAAAAAATTTTGTTTTATAGTCGGTCTCACTGAGTCCCTCACACTGTCGGGCCGCTAAAATTAGCGGGGCGCCTCCCGAGCAGTGTGGGGCTCCCGTGAAAAAAACACGACTATATCACTTTGGGGTTTCACCAAGTCTGTTATAAATATGGTGACCCAAATTGAAATCAAAAATAAAGTTTTATTTTTTTCCAAATTAATAAGATTGAGTTACAAAAAAAGAAACAAAAAAACCCCCACAACAACAAATAGCCAAATTGCAATGAAACCAGCAAAGATTCCAGCCACAGCAAAGTTCAAATTCGATCGAACGGGGAGACAGACACTGGACCGGCCCACGCCAGGTGCCTTGGTCATCTGCTCCCTCGATCTGTTTTTGGGGTTGGGTTTTATACCCTTTTTTCTCCCACAGGCCAGGTTTTTCCTTTGGGACAGTAGGATGATAATATACATGAGTCTTTCTTTAGAGTTCATAATTTTTCTTGAATAGAGTTTGAGTGAGGTCCGAGGATTAGCTGGAAAACGGTTTTCAGTTGCAGAGTGGGGTACCCTTGCCAGACGCTCCGGTGTTTAGTGCGAAGCCTGAAACTCTGCAGGGGTGATGGCTGGACTGCTCACCGGTGATGGTTTGGGATTGTCATGGATCTTGTGGCTCGGTTTACTTGATGGTTCTGTTTGTGTCYCCAAACTGATGATTCTGTTCCCAATTCAGATGGGCCCCACACCTGGGTTCATTGTGATTCGGTCTTTCAGTTGCAGATGTGGCTGGCATTCCTGAGTCTCCCTCCTTSGGTGTCTCTGTCGGTGTTTTCTGTTTACCTGCAAGCTTTTTAATTTCTTATGCCCAGATTAATATACAGAGTATATTTACAACAAGTTTTTATACTTTTTAGTTTCCCTGAGGCAAAGTCTTTCTTTTTCCGTGCTCGGAAGATGACATTCATGGGCTTTTCTTTTGGGATTCTGATTTTTCCCAAGTGGAATTATAATGGTGTCTGAGGGTTAGCTGTAAATCCCATTCAAGTTTGGAGCGGGGTTTCTCCGGCAGACAGGGAGATGTCTATTGGAGAACCAAAGCCGTCTCGGAGCTGATGGCCCAGACATCGAATACGTTGTTTCGATTCAAATCCCTCTTTTCAGTTGCTGAAATCTTCAGATCTTCTTTCCTCAGCTCTGTCTCCCTTTCTGGTGATGCTGACAACGCCTTTCTTCCTGCCTGTAATTTCTCTATTTCTGAAGCACAAATTAATACACATGGCTTATTTACAACAGCAATTTCTGAGCTTATCAGAAATACTGTCTACTCCAAGGAACTGCTAACAAGCTCCTGTTTTCCTTATGACCAGCCTTGGAAAATATACCTCTTGCTGGTTTTTACACTTTCAAAGAAAGTGCAGACCCCAACTGTGGCCAGGATGAAACATTGTTACAACTAAAGCCCACTCTCTTGGGACCCTATGAACAGCAGTCCAAAATGGGAGGGCCTTTGAGCTCTCCTGGAACACAGCGAGCCTTCAACCAGCAATCGCCCTCTGAGTGGGACACTCAGAGCCAGCAAACCYTCAGGTTTGCTATATCTGGAGAATTGCCAAAACACAATGTATCCTGGGCAGATATCTCACTCCTCAAGGCCCAATCCTTCACCTGTTGGTAGATGCAAAGGCATCCAAAGTGAGTATTCCACTGACCTCTGAGGGCAATTTTGCATAGGTGCCTTGCTTGCACTGACTGTTTCTGTCTGTGTGCATGCCCCTGCGCGTATGCTGTAGCAAATCTGAGAGGAACACTGCTTTCTTAGATGTTTAAATATTTCAGATATCTAAGTATTCAGGCCTGTAAGTAAGGTTAAGTTGTAGTTAACCTTAAGTTAACTTAAGCTTACTTAAGTGCTCCTAAGTGTTGTTCTTTTGCTAAGTTGTTAAACGTAAGTTAAAATAAGTGTTGCTAAGTGTCCTTTTGTTAAGTTGCTAAGCTTGACATCGAAGCTATTAGTTTCAAGTTATGTTAAATGCTGTTAAGTGTTACTCCTCTCTTAAATTGTAAAGATTAAGTTATAAAATAAGATTAGGTTATAAGTTAATTTGGGTATAATTTAAGCGTTTTCTCTATGTTAAATCACTAGGATTGAGGTATAAGTTAAATTAAAGTGTTGTCAAGTTTGAGCGTTGTTAAGCTTTTGGGCCACGTTCCTTTCTTTCCTTGTCCTGACTGTCCTTTTGTCATTGGTACCAGTCACACACACCCCCACACATCCCCACACACCCCAGGTAGTTCTTGGTTCATTTCTGCTTTGACTGCCTGGATATTGTTTGGTTTTGTTGTTGCTTCCTTTCCCTTGTTGTGATTAGTGTCCTGTATGGTAGAGTGAATCTTGCCAATGAACTTGTGCTTTGAGCCAAAAAGCACTGCAAGGGAAAACTGAAAAGAATTTTGAAGCGAGTTCAAGCCTTGTGATCAAGGCCGCAGCCCATGGATGGTGTGAGGCTGGGAGTGGCCCCACAGCATGCTGGGTTCGGGGCTTCTCAGAGTTAGGTTGCTTGGTAATGCAGTCCAAGGCAGGTGGTAAACTGCAGGACCTCAGGACTTCTGGATGACCAACTAATAAGATTAAGCAGAAGGCATTTATTGTTTACATTAAGCTATATTTATACATTCTAAAACTATTGTTCACATGATCATGCATTACTTGATTGGTGTCTCAATTTTGTCCACATGTTCAGCATGCACATTTCAGGAAATATGACTGGTTACAGTTTAGTGCTTCATGGCCCTCCTTTATCTAGTTCTTGCAGTCTTGCTATTCTGTTTCTCAGCCTCTTCTTTCTTATTTTAGAACAATTTAGGTCTTAGTAACCTTGATGAATTCCAGAGGGATCTGATAAGAATGACTAAAGATGGTTTGGCTGGAGCACACTGTGGCCTAAGCTGTTTAAATACATTGCTACAATTTCCCCTCCTTCTTCTTGCACCAGCCAAACCCTCTTTACTGTATTTTCTACCGAGCAGGTCACTAATTTTTATTATGCATGAAATAATACAAACCAATAAAATAATGACCAATAATAATAACAATGTTCCCTTTGTGATATCTTTCAACTATCCAGGTGTTTCTCATCCCTCAAACCATTCTTCCAAACCCCAGTAATTCACAGTCAACTTCATGTTATTTTGTAACTGTTTGAGTTTCCTTTGAATGGATGCAGAATAGTCAGAGAGGTTCATACAACACAGTCCTTCAAAATCCTTACCTCCAGGCCCATGTGCTAATAGCAAAAAATGTACAGCAGCTCTATTTTGCAGTGTGCTGTGTCTAATACTATCTACATCAGTGAGCATCTGATTTAAAATAGTTGAAGTTATATTTAATTGCTTGGCTGTCCAACATCCCAACTTACTAAGCATAGCCAAAGCTTGAGCAGCAGCAACACCTGGAGTAAGGAACGATGCTATTATTCATGCTGGAACATCCCAAAGCTCTATGTGATTGTCACAGTCACAAGGTCCTAAGCTTGTGATTGCTCTTTTAGTTCTCTTGCTATGTCCCGCTGTCCAAATTGTCTGATTGAGCATCTCGTGCATGCTAGGGGCAACCATGGTTAGTTTCCCTAATAACAGGGCCCACCAAACGAATTACTCAGAATTGCAGGCCATGCCCTATCTCCACAGATTAAAAAGACACCTGGTGGAAGCATTCTTACAGTTGCATTTTCACCAGCATCTCCAGGACAAGTTCAATTGTGGCAATATTTAGTCACGTTCTTATACCATGGAGAATTTGAGTTAAGGATGACACTATTATTTTTGGGACGTGGGACTAGGACATGGCTCATATCAGTTGATCTCGGGTTTAAAAAGTAATTAAAAAACAAGCAACAATTTCCAGGTACTAATCGTAACAGGTCCAGTTCTTGAAGCTCTAGTCCTCTTCCATTCAGTTATTATGTTATCATACCTGCTTGGAAGCCCTCGCTGTTCGGCCTAATCCCCAATCTCTTACATATGTCCAATTTTGTACCACCTCATACATACACCTATATGTACCTTTCCCACATATGGCCCAAAGTGGTGCCACCAATTGGTCAGCCTTCTTGTTTCCTGAGGCCAGACCATCCATTAAGCCAGAGTGACTCTGTATATGGGTAATGAAATAATCCTGTTTAGGAGAATTAAGTAACTGCCACAGCTGCAAAAAGAGTTGCCACAACTGCCAGTTTTGAATTTCCTTCAGTAATGCTCACTCCATGTGCTTGACAACACCTACCACATAGAGGGAATCAGAAATAATGTTAACAGGATCATCTGGCCATTTTTCAAATACCAATTACAGCGTGTAACTCAAGAACCTGTAGAGTCCCCTGTTCCCTCAAGGATTTCACTGAGCCATTTGCCTTCATCCTGCCAAGTRAGACCTGCTTTAGAAGTCTTTTGACTGGCATCAGTAAAAACTGTGAGGCCATCTACAGGTTACCTTGATAGCCAAGGTAATTCTTCTACCTGTTGATGAAAAGAAAAAAGCTTGAGGAGGAAAATGAGGGCTAATGAGACCTTAAAAGTTCAACAATGCCCAGTGTAAGGTGTCTGAATTCTGCAATGACCATTGCAAGTAATCCTTTGTCAACGGAAGAAGAATATTTTGGGGTTCCATTCCTGCAATTTCCAATGCCCGTTTCTGTGCCTTGATCACAATTTTTGCTATAGCTTCCATTCGCCTGGTCAAGGATTTGTTCAAATTAAATAGTAAGAAGACCCATTCCAAGATTTTTAGTGGTTGTTTAGCCTGGCTATCCCACTGCATTAGAATAGCCATCACATGTGCTTCCCTATTCAGCACAGCCACGGACATTGGCAAAGCAGGAGACCAGAGATCTGCAAGGGAATTACCCAATTTAGTGGCAATCTGAGTCAAAACCTTCTGTTGTTTTTCAGTCAGTTCGCGCAGCAAATTGGCGTGATTTCCCCCTTTCAAAAATGGCATTGTGGACTCAAGGTCTTAATTAGTTATGCCACAAGTGCTACAAATCCACTGTATGTCCCCAATTAACTTTTGAGGCTTAGTCAAAGTCTGAATTTCCGTACAGATAGTTAATTTTTGGATTTTTGGGGCCGAATTTGGGCTTCAGTGATAAGCATTCCCAAATATTTCCATGGGGTCTGTTGGACTTTTTCAGGGGCAATTTGAAGGCCTGCCATCTGCAATTGTTGCTATAAGGTGGGTAGCAGTTTTGTTGCAACCAGGTGTTCTCCTGTTATCAGAATATCATTCATGTAATGATATATAAGATACTGTGGGTACCAGTTTCTCAGTGGAGCTAGTGCCCAGGCAACATACAGTTGGCACATCATGGGAGAATTATGCATCCCTTGTAGCAATACAACCCATTGATACTTCTTTGCTGTCTCTGCCTTGTTAATGGATGGCATTGAGAAGGCAAGCTTCTCACGGTCGTCCTCATGCAGGGGAATTGTGAAAAAGCAGTCTTTTAAGTTGATAATTAACAGCTACCAATGAACAAGGGTAGGAGAGGGTAGGCTGGACTGCAGGGGTCCCATATCCTGCATTACAGAATTAATGGCTCAAAGGTCATGTAATAACTTCCATTTTCCTGATTTTTTAGGGATTGTAAAAAAGGGTGTGTTTCAGGGGCTCGTAGACAGTAGATGCCTGTCGCTGTTGGACACAAAAGAAAGATGAAAGACTCCAAATATTTCAGAAGGCAAAGAGCATAGAAAAAACATTATTGTCTAATTCTTACTATCTCTTATAAGGTGTTCCGATACAGACTTAACATGATTGGTGAATAGAAATTACACCTCTCTAATCCCATTGGTTAAACTAGAGAAAAAGCAAAACACCACCTGGAGAAAGATTGTTTTGAGAAAGGATAGTTGTTTGCCAAGATTGTTTTGAGAAGAATCTTTCTTGAGAAATTTTTCCTTGAGAAATAGTTAGCAGCTGCTAGCAGGCTAAAATCTCTCAGACCCAGAAATATCAGGCCCACATCTCACATTTTTTTGTGGGGAAAAGAAAAAAAGAAAGAAAAAAGATAAGGRAGGAAAAGCAATACTTGTTCCCCTCTCCGCAAGGCCCTTGCAGAAAGCAGAACAAGTGCAGCCCAAGAAGTTCCTTCAGGAAACCATGAAACTGAACCTCAATCGGGTACTGACTTAGTGTGGTCAGAGAGATTTTTAGCACAAACCGGCAAGGTAGAACACAAGAAGAGCAAAATGTTCAGTGTCTGCTTGTAGACGGACCATCTGAGTGGTCACCCGCATCTTCTGCGTCTGGGTCATCACTCAAAGGTTCATCCACTTGATGACTTTCATTCTGGTCACAGTTTGAAGGTTGCCTGTTGGCCAGATTGTGCATTTGCAGTTGCAGGTCAGGATGAACACACCTTGCAGGTGTACCCAGCGTACCCCAGAATCTGTGGATACACATGCATACCCATGACCCAAAGTGATAAGCTCATATGGGCCTTCCCACTGCTTGGTGGTTAAATCTCACACTTGAACCTTCACTCGAGGCTGATGCATCTTGCCTGAAGCAAAACATTGCGCCGTTCCACCCAATCCTGCGACGGCCTACTCCACAGGATCCAGAGGCCACTACAGAGGCCACGCAGAAAAGGAGAGGATGGTCACATCTGCGCCTGTCAATCAGGCGTCAAAGGTGAATTTCTGACGGGGTGGCACTGGGGAGGCACAGAGTACACAGCATTTCAGGACATCTGTCAGACAGAATTGCAGTCCAGTGAAGTTGAGGTGGCCCGGTAGATCCGAAGCAGCTGTCCCCTCAACTCCAGTTCTCTGTCCTAGAAACAGAAGACTTAAAAGGCACAAGTTAAGCAATGCGAGTTTTTTCGGGGATAGTGACGGGGGGGTGGGTGTGGAAACCATTGCACAAATTTGTCCCATAAAATCCGCATCAATAAATCCTAGATGAACAATGATACGCTGAAGGGTGGCACTAGACGTCCCTACAAGGAAGGCACTTTTGCCCTCATCCAGGGGTCCAAAGGCATGCAGGGGAACTTTGTGTACCTTGTAAGAGTCTAAGATGACTGTTGCTGCCATGCAGACATCAACTCTGGCTGAGCCATGGGTGCTGGCTGCAAGCTGGCTAAGCAGGCCCGCGTCGGCATCGGGACCTGGGGGAGTGTTTGTGCCTGCACATGTTTCCCCTGAGCACTTGGCTTCCCGTTTCCCGAACTTGGCAAGGGCTGACCATTGGCAGCGACTTTTGCCATACAAACCTCTGCAGTATGGTTTGGCTTTCCATATCGAGCACAGAAAAACAAGAGAGCTTTTACTTCCTGTTTTTGTTTTCTTTGCTTTTTCTGGCTTGTGCATTCACCTGTTTCTGCTGTCTGCCCTTTGGCCCTTTCCAGGATGACTGTAAAGCAGTAGCCAAGGCAGCCATCTTATAACCTGTGGTGCCTACATTAGCACAAGCTTGGACCATGTCTGGTAAAGAAGGATCCCCAGGGAGGGCCTCAATACGCTTCCTGCAATCTGCATTGGAGTTGATTTTTGCCAACTCTTTGAGAAAGAGTGCTCTTGCATTTTCATCTTCCACCTGCTTCTCCAAAGATTCAGAAAGCTTTTCAACAAACTGCAAAAAAGGCTCTTTTGACCCTTGGATTATAGTTATAAAGCTCTGTTTTGGATCAGCCAATTCTATGGTTTTTACCAGTGCTGACATGCCTGTTTTCTGGCACTGGGCCAGCACACGACGCCTCCAGGTAGCCTGATAATCAGGGTTAGCAAAATCACCTACACCTGTCAACTGATCAATTCCAACCCCATGCCTGGGGTCCTGTGGAAACAATTGACTATTCTGTGCTGCTACCCTTTTAGCCAGCTGCCTCCATTTAGCTTCGAAAACTTCAAGCTCAACAGGACGAAACAACACCTTAGCCAGGTATCTGATATCATATGGTGCTAACAGGTCAGCATTGATGACTCTAATTATCTGCATTACCTCAGAAGAACCCAGACCATATTTATTCACCCTACCTAGAAGGTCCATGACAACTTCCCACGATATGACATGGTGAATGTCAGGCTGTCCTGAACTAGGATAAGCTTTAGGTACAGGAAAAGCCTCGATACCTCCTTGCAAGGTGACGTTATCCTTTTGGTCCAGCTCCATAGATGTCACAGGAGCAGGGACAGACATCTGTCTGGGGTTCACATCCATAGCACCAGATGCTGTGTCCCCTCTGTCACCTGCAAAGCTGGGAAGACCACCTCCGGACACCACGAGATGGTCTACCATGTCCCCGTCCCCCATTTGCAAAGCTTTGGCTTTCACTTTATCCCGAGAACGCCTGGGGTCCCTGGGGTGAACCGTAACCTGGCACGGAGGAAGCGTCGGATGACTGCTCAAAGAGGGACCACTGATTTGGGGTCTTTTGCTCTGACTAAACGCCTGCCCCACAATGGCTGTGTCGCTGCCCGACCCAAAGGCAAATACTGAAAGGACTGCAGATGTGGCAGTCTCCGGACCACCGGGTGGTTGAGGGTGTGGGGCTGTGGCAGCAGCGGCAGGAGCTGGGCCAGCCATGGTGGGGTTTGCAGACGCCTGTGGTACAGAGCCACCAGAAACAGGGACTGACCCCTCCCTGATCGGCACGAGAGAACGCACCCAGGAGGGAAGATGAAACAGCAGGGAAGCCCCACAGTTCGGACAAATCACAGAAATTGTCCTCTGTGATCCTGGCTCTGCCACCGACAGGGACTGAGCCACTGGCTTTTCATCCCCCTCTACCATGGGAAAGGCACGGAGAATGGATTGCATCCTGCTACTCCACAGCCACCCGAGTGCAGAGTTGAACGGCGCCCACGGAATGGGGTGGGGAAGACTCCCAAAAGTCCCGAGCCCCTCCCACTCCCACTGGCTGCCCGCAACCCACTGCACGGGAGTCAAAGTTCTCCTCCACGGCTCAGATCCGCAATGGGAAAGATGAGCTGTATGCAGAGTGCTGGGCTGGGTGGGAGAGAAGATGCCCAAAGTGCAGCCAGGTTCAGAGTCCGTCCCAGCCTCTAATGTTTCAATGTCCACAAGAACACAGTCCAAATCAGTCTCTGCCCCCCCGACAGTACCACATTCAGAGGTTTCTTCCTTGGTCAAAATTTCAGAGTTAGAGTTCTCTCTGTAATTTCGGAGCAGTGTGATGAATTTCTTCCAAGACACAATTAAACTTGCCACTTCTATATTTCCAGAGTACAGACTCCAATAGGCTGTCCCCTACTGACTGCCATAATTCTTTCAATATTGCTCTTTCAGCACTAGAGAAAAAAACACTTTTCTTTCCCCAGAGATACAATACCTTAACATGGCCTCTGGGCATATCCACTGTGTGGCACTGTAAAATATCTTGCCACATTTTTATTATCAATTAGTCTGCTGGAGCTAACGTAGGTACAATCATTTTGTGTCTTGCTGGGAGACGTGTCCCGGCGATCAAAATTCATCTCTTTAACAAAGGAGGAAAGCAAGCAGGCAGAAGCCCGTGTGGCCGGAATTACCGAAACCCTCTTTCTAGGATTGGGGGAGGTATGGTACCTTGTCCCGCAGCTGCTGTTCAGTCAGGGTCACCAGATGTCGCTGTTGGACACAAAAGAAAGATGAAAGACTCCAAATATTTCAGAAGGCAAAGAGCATAGAAAAACCATTATTGTCTAATTCTTACTATCTTTTATAAGGTGTTCCGATACAGGCTTAACATGATTGGTGAATAGAAATTACACCTCTCTAATCCCATTGGTTAAACTAGAGAAAAAGCAAAACACCACCTGGAGAAAGATTGTTTTGAGAAAGGATAGTTGTTTGCCAAGATTGTTTTGAGAAGAATCTTTCTTGAGAAATTTTTCCTTGAGAAAAAGTTAGCAGCTGCTAGCAGGCTAAAATCTCTCAGACCCAAAAATATCAGGCCCACAGATGCCCCTTTTTCAATTGCTCATCAACTAATTCCGAACATGGGCAAGCTTTTCTTCAGACAGCAGCCATTGATCAATCCATATTGAGAATTCTGTCAACCATTTTAATTTTAGGATTGGCTGCTCCACAATGGCTGCCGCTAAAACCCCTCACTGTTGAGACAGAAATCCATCTGGCTCAATTCATCCTGTTCCAGTAGCCAGATTGTTGGATTCATCATGTAAGGTTTCACCTGGGCACAAACATGTGGTTTTTCATCAACTACACTGTTAGTTTCACTAACTTGAGTCATTTGCATGCCCCCACCGCCAAAASTGGTGTATCCAGGGTATTCAGAGGCCACGTAGCAGGCCATGCAAAAGAGGGAACAATGGTGATATGTGAAGCTGTGTCCAGCAACATGGTTTTTGTCATCATAGTTCCTCCATTGGGGTGCTGAAAAGTAATGGGTTTAATTGGTTTTGCTCCTGATAACGGTACCACAGACATCATTGGAGGGGTTCCCACTTCTTGGATTAGGTTTCCAAGAACCCCCTAATTAGGGGTCTTTTCCCTACAAAGTCCTGTACCAGGGTTTAAAAGATGAATGGAACTTGCAGCTTCAATCTTTAGACGTTTATTCAATTCCTTGTCTCAAGGTCTGCGCGCACCCTGACACCAAGCTTAACACACTGGAAAACACCACTGTCAAGAACACCACATTTAGTACACAAGGTCTTTTGAAAGTTTCAAATCTAATTAATTCTTAAAATGTACTATGTTTACAGTTTTGTGCCAATAATCACTACTGATTCTAGATACACAATTTCTACATCAAATACATTCTACCAATGTCTCTGTGTCACTGTCACAGCAGAAGATGAAGGAGAAGAAGAAGAACTTAAGGCACCACCCAAAATGCTCCATCTTGCTCTCATCTACATCCATTCTAAAAACCCAAAACTACAAATTTTCACCTTGTGACAAACTAAACTACTATCTATTTTAAATCTTTGTTGTTTGCAATTCATCTGTAAGTGCTGGAAGTTTTTCCCATGGACTAAGGTCAAAGGCAATGCTTTCCTGGGGTCCCAGCCAGGGTCTCGGACCCCTCAGGGCAATTCRAGGGGTTTTCCTTGTGCCCTGGACTCCAACATCTCCCCCTTCTGTTTGAAGCAAAACCACCTCTTCGAACAGCTTTGTTCATGGATTGTCAAATGCATTGAAGTAGACATGGCACAAGTATCAAAAAACCTACAATGCCTGTTAATACATATATAGCTGTTTTAAAAATTCCCTTCCACACTGATGAAAGGTCAAATAAACTGAACACACCATCCATCCAAGATCCAGTTTCTTCTCCAAGTTTGTTCGTTCCATCGTCCAATTGCCTTATGCTCTCATAAATAGATTTTGAATTATCCCATAAATTCATACAACACATTCCTTCAAATTCTTCACATCCATGTCCATGCACTAATAACAGATAGTCAATAGCGGCTCTGTTTTGAAGAGTCGCTCATCTCACACTGTTAACATCAGTTAACAAATCACTCAGTGCGAGAGAGGTAGCACGGGCGTGCTTACTCAACTAACAGCCCATTTGATCCAATTGTTTCAAGGCCACTCCCACTGCTGCCTGTGGCAGAAGCAGAGCTGTTATAAATCGCTGTTTTTTTTTCCATGCACTAACATTATCATCACAATTGGGATCATATTGAGTAACAGATCTTTTTCCTCTACGTTTTTGTTCTTTTATCAATGTCATGTTGGGCATTAGCAAAGAAAGTCTCCCAATGCTGCATGGACCGCCTTTGACATTTGCAGGGATGGCAGGCCAAAGTCTGTCCCCGCAAATGAAAAAGATCCCTCGTGGTAATTGCAATGGAACCTGGTTGGATGGTCTGACCGTCATCTTTGTGTAATTACACCAAGATGTTGCATTTTTGTARATAATTCGGAATGACCTCTATCATTTTGTTCTCACCCTGTTTCAACCCTGAAAAACCAAATATTATACAAAAATCCATTTCCACTGAACCAAGGATATCCAGTTCCTGAGGTTTGTAAAGAGCCTCAGGGAGAAATTTGGTCGACACCCCATCCATCCATTGGATTCAAAGTGAACTGTGAAAGTGTTGGAGGGATGTTGTCTGGAATTGGCCCTTTGTCCACTGGCAAACCTACTAAGCTTGTTGAGAATGGCTTCTTTGGCCTTGAATGAGTCAAACAAATAGTGTCCAAGCCTGACGCATTGGCTAGAGTTTCCCAAACATTTTCTCTTGGTTAACTCACAGGCAAAACTGCCGCATTGCTTAAGGAAATCGGTGAGATAACAAGGCACAAGTACAATAGTTGATCAAACTTCACGTTCAACAGCCTTATTTCCCACGGGAATCTCTGAAATGCAACACTACACCACATTTTCTTGCAGAAGGAAAGAAGAAAACCCAAGCCCAAAAGTCTTTGCATGTAGAACGAAGAGATGGTTGCAGTCTTGACACTGGTTCACATCTGTGTGCTCACTTCTCTGTTTCCGGGGTCAGCATCTGCTTGCTTCTGGACATGATAGGGCTTCACATATCTTGCCGAAACCGACTTCAGTCCTTCTGCTGAGACACAAATATAACCCCTTTGATTGAGATCATCTTCTCACCAGAAATCAAGTCGCAGACAACGATGGGTTGATCCCGACCTCTTTGTTTCACTCRAGTGGCACGAATCTCAACGTGTTCGCCACAAGGACAAAACTGCTGATCCAGCACTGGCATAACTTGTTCCGTTGCATGAGATGGCAAGGCGATGGCTTTGGCTAGCGAAGTATGTAGAAATTTGCTGGGGGAGCTGCTTAAATGGCTAGCTCACTCCCTGACTTCTATATGAGTGAGAGACTGGGTGGGTCTGAACCTCAGGCTGAAGCGTGGTTGACGGCGTAGAAGAAAGAGTGGACTCTCGCTTGGTTTTAGATGGTTTCATTCCTCCAGGATACCTCCCTTGTGCAGATGGTCAGTGCAGGGAGGCAGAGACTCCCGGAGCCCAAGCAAAAAGCCAGAACCCCAGAGCGAGAGTGAGCGGCAGCCCCCTGTCCTCACTTTAAGTACAGGGGGCGTACACTGAGCAGGGGAGAACTTGGAGCCAATGGCAGGGGGAGGGGGGGTGTGACCCAGTAAGGAAAACTTAGCAAGACAATGGAAGAAGGTGGCACCAAGGTACCTGGTCAAATCCTAGGGCTTTTCCCCCAGAATCTTCTAGCTCTTACGAGGTGATTGACACAAGGGAAACACAAGGGAAACACCATCAGCAGTTTGGGATAGGGAGGTAGGGACAAACCATTACAAACATGTAACAAAATATACAAAAYATTGGAAAACCCAAATCACRCACCCCAACAGAAGTATTTTCAGGAATAATCAATGGAGGATGTGGAGATTGAGCTAAAACTGTTAGTTCTTCATTGCGATCCACTGAAATGATTGATGAATAAACAATGAGCCCTAAAATGCTACTTCTGTCTTTACCTATAATTAAAAAATCTTGCCTTTTCCATGATGTTCCAGTGACCCCTGTGGGTATCACTGCATGATTCTCATCCATGAAGTATATCATTTTGGAAGTTGCCAAGTCACGTTGCACTCCTGGGGGCAATAATTCTGGATCACTGGGGATCCTGCAGATGGTCCAGCTGAGGGGGTCTGATTGGCATTCCCTGATGGCTGCGCCCCCTATGGAGTTTGGGTTTGAGTCATCACCATCACTTGTGTCATTGCGCGTTAAAGACTCGCGCTCTTGTTCGAGTTTCCCGGAAGAGGTAGTGATCTTCCGTCCACATCTGTTTTGGAATGACATTGACTCGCATGGTGTTTTCCTCTTTGACATCTTGGACAAAGGTCTGGCGATTTCACAGTTTTTGCAGACTCTGGGCAATTTTTCTTGACATGCCCATGTTTTCCACATTTGTAGCATGGTCCTCCTACAARTTTTGTTGCCATCACTTCAGTAGAGTTGTTTTGTTGCAGTGCTAGTTGAAGTTCTGCGAGAGTTTTTAAAAATGTTTCATTTTGGGCTTTCAGGATTTTTTTGAATTGTTCTCCCCAAATCCTTGCTTGAATTGTTGCAACATACTGAGGTGTGCCCACCTTACTGCATGCCTCTACCATCTCAGTCACAGTGGGTTGACCAGGCATGGCACTGATGATGCCTTTGCATTCCACATTGGCGTTTGAAAATGCAAGGCTCCAAAGCAGATGTGGTTTTGCTGCTTCTTCACTCACTTGCCTGTCCATTGCTTGTGTGAGACGATCAAGGAATGAAGTAAAAGGTTCAGAAGGACCTTGCTTGATTTCTGTATAAATACTTTCAGGAGTTCCAGCTGGTGGAATTTGCAAAATTGCTTTTCGTGCTGCTTCTTTGATATCTGCAAGCACATCTCGAGGCAGGTCCCTGGCTTGATTTTCAGGTCTGTCATTGGATGGGTCTCCGGCCAACTGAGATATGGTGAGAGCTGCATTTGGTCCTCCTTGGCTCCTTGGTACCTGTTTCTCAGTTCTCCGAGAGCTCTTCTCCATTTTGCATCCCATATGAGGAGTTGTGAATCTGTAAGAATCATTGMAGCAATGGATCTGCAGTCATATGGTGTTAGATCATAAGTGTTGAATGTGCCTTTCAAAAGCCATTTGAAATACGGAGATCCTAAACCATTTTCTTTCATTGCTTTCATGAGGTCTTTGATCACTTCATAGTCTAAACGTTCCCATCTCGGGTTTCCATCCTGTGAGCCATAAGCTCCTGGCAATGCAATACTTTCTGCTATATGAAAGTTTTTCTCTCTTAATGCTTTCTTTCTGATATCTGCCCAATCTGTTCCACTAAATGAATCTGTAGAAATATGTCTATAAAATGGAGTCAATTGCTGTGCATTTTGCCAGGATGCAGCCCCTTCTGACCCAAGGGTTACTGGCATCTCAAGCATCCCCCTCACTCCTCTTTGAGGCATGGGGAGGTACGGTTCATTTGGAGCACACCCAGGGGAAACCACGGCTGAAGCCGCAGAGGACCCACCAGGTAGCTTAGGCACATACATGTAACTAATATGTACAGGGGATGCGGGAAGGGAGTGGCTACCTYGTGCTGAAAGGAATAATTGGTGAAAGTGTGGTCCCAGATGGGGATAAAATTCCAAAGCGCAATCCTTTAATTGAAGGAAAAGTTGCCTTATAAAGCCTTTTGAAAATGGRAAGGATTGTGAACAACTTGAGGAACCGGGCTTTTGCTCTGGTTGTTCTGGAAACCAGAGCCTTGGACCTGGSATACGAGAAGCTGAAGCATCAGTTGTTGTTGTCCCGAAAGTAGATGAGGCTTGGGATAACACAGGAATGCCTTGTGAAGCAGTAATTCTCATGAAGTTGTCATCAGCAATGTATGTTTGTTGCTGTTCTGGAACAGGAATATTTTGAGCTCTGTGCTCCTCAGAAGTTGGCAAAAATTCTTCTGCAATGTTAAATTGCTTTGGAACATGTTTTTTATAAATTGTGGGAAAGAATTGCTGTGCAGGCACAGTAGGACAAGGTTCAAAGAATGCCATGTCCCATTCTTCTTGTTCTGGGAGGTGGACAAGTAATTTTAATTTCCCAGGATTTGGAGATGGAGATTGTTCTAAATCTGTTTGAGCTGTGGCAGCCATCCCCCTTGTTTCTGCCGGGATAGAGCCTTCCCTTAGTAGTGCAGTGGGGGTGGCAGCAGTCAGGTGACATGGCTCAGCACCAGAAGATGGAAGGGTGGGGTTTTGCAGCTCATGAGGGATTCCTGTTGCTCTCTGGGACATTGTTTTGAGTAGGACTCGTCCCACTGGTAAAAGGTTGAGTTCTCCCTTATCCCTTAGGGTTGCACAGTAGTATAACTACTTATTTATGTCTTGCCATAGATATGGCTCAAATATATCTTGAGTTTTGGAATCTGGGTATAAATTATGTACCCAGAGTAACAAAGATTCCAATTCTTGTCTAGAAATCCGCATTGGATGGCTAGAGATTAAATTTTCCAGAGTAGAAAAAAATCTCTAGCTGCCCATGTGAGGGTGATGCCCCCATGTTTCTTTCTCTGACAGCTTACCCAGACCTATATAGGTCTCTGCCGTCCTCAGGTTCACTCTGGTCTGTTCTGTTCGCTGACAGGCAGGTCACGGCAGACAATTTCCTGGGCCCTAGGTGATCGTCTTGTCCCATCTCGAATTGCTGAGTTCACCACCTCCGGAGGTTGTTCCGTGCTGCTCTTTGATCTTGAAAGAGAGAGAGAACTCTGGCACTTTGCTTTTGAAGGCTTTTTGATG